>OU383787.1:15110341-15675324 GCA_910950805.1 Acrocephalus scirpaceus scirpaceus
CACACCTGGGCTCACACCGGGTCACACCTGGGTTCACACCGGGTCACACCTGGGCTCACACCAGGTCACACCCAGTCACACACCGGGCTCTTGGTGCCATCGGGCTGTGGTGGTTCAGTCCCTCACCAGCCCAGTCCGGGACATTCCTGGTGACAGTGTCCCGCTGATGTCCTGCCACCCGATGGCCGTGGACCCTGGATTCCAGGAGCCGTGAGCAGGCAGGGATGAGCACCTCCCTGCCCAGACAGTGATGATGGAGAACTTCCATCGCTCCCCTTTCCCTCTGAGTGGGAAATGCCATCCCTGAGCAGTGCCGGGCACGGGGCACAGCCCAGCACTGCCAGTGCAATCACTAATGCCCTCCTAACCAGGCAAAATGACATTAGGCAGCGTGTGCTGGTGCTTGCTCAGGATAATGCAATCCAAGCATGCAGGCTGTCAGCCTGCAGCCAGCCCTGCTGCCGCAAACACGGAGATTAATCGGATACGTGGTGATTTATCCCATAATAAAATTTGTCAACATGCAGAGTTTCTCAGGGCTCGTGCTGCAGGGCCTCCGTGCTGAGTCCTGCCGTGGCTGGAGCACCGAGCCCCCGGCAGGAGCCCGGGCACAGCCCTGGGTCCTGCACTGGGCAGGGAGCAGCTCCACCGGCAGCGCTCTGGCTGTGGGCACAAATTAACATCCCGTTAATTTGATCCCAGAGCGGGCACCAAAGTCAGTGAGTGTTCCTGAGGTGGTTCCTTTGCTGGCTAACGATAACAAATCCCTCCCCCACATTACAGGGGGGTTATTAAGGCAGTGGCAGAGCCTGGCTGGCTCCTTGGCCCCTGGCCCCTGCTCTCAGCGTGGGTCGTGCCTGCAGCCTGGGATGGGCCGGGTTCCCTGCAGAAATCCTTCATCCCCTCAGGAAGGGACATCAGGCACCCTAGGCTCTGCCAAGGTCACCTGAGGAGTCTGGCAGTGCCTGGAAGGGCCAGGAGTGCCCCCGCTGCTGGGTCCTCCCCTGGGCATCCTCAGGGGTTGTAAAGGAGTGGTTTTTGGAGAATAATCCACCTGAGAGCACAGCTCTGTTGGATCTGTTTTGGAGAGACACTAGTTACACTTATCTTTTGTGCTTCTCTTTCTCCCTCACATCAGATGAACCCTTTCCTCTGCGTTTCCAGAGCGAGCAGAGTGAAGGTTCAGCATGTTTATTCCCTTGGCTGCTCCAGCATTGGAAACAAACTAATGTGGCATTGCTTTAGCAAAACCTTTCTGCAGTGCTGTTCTGGGTGAACCTCAAAAACGTGATGTTTTCAGTTTGAACCAAAAGTTCTGTTTTTCCTGATCTAACAGCTGACTGCACATCTGATTGCAGGGAGCCCCTCCCTGGGCCGTGAGTGTGCACATTTGTGCCCATGTGGACAGACCCCATCCTCTGCTTAGCATCCCTTCTGATAGCTTTGTGAGACAATTTCTGTGTTTATTTTTAAGTCCTGTGTTGGTAACAGCAGTTTATCTGATGATCAGTCTCAGCTCACAGTCTGCTGCTTTGTACTGTGGATTTCTGCCTCTTGCATTTATTGGGATTCTGTCTCCTGTTAGCAGGTTATTGTGAACCATCCTTCACTGTCAGGATTCAGTCCTGGAGCTCTTACTGTTACAAAATCCTGCAGATTTATCCTTCCTCACTGCAGTCACTCAGAACAGCCCCAGCTCTGGCAGTGACAGGGGTGTGGTGGAATTAATTTGGAGAAGGGATTTGTTAGTTTAATTCTGGGGAGCACGCATTAACCATCACTTGAGCCATGTAATCTGAACTTCTCCACCTGAGGGTCCTTTTGCTCTGTTCCCAGCACTCAGTGGAACGGGTTTGAATTCTTTCTTTCCCCTATAAGCTGTTCAGAGCCCTTCTGCTTGGAAAATGAGACGTGTTATTGGTACACCAGTATTGTTGGTACACCAGTGCTATTGGTACACCAGTATAACTGGTACACCAGTATTACTGGTACACCAGTATTCGCTCTCCCTCATGAGGAGGGAGTTGCAGGATGGCCTCGATGGGATCCTGCTTCTGCAGGTTCCCAGAGGAACCTTTCCCAAAGGCTCAGGAGCTCCACAAACGAGGCTGCCCAGAGCAGTGCTGGAGTCCCCATCCCCAGAGGGATTTCAAAGCTGTGTAGATGTGACATTTGGGGACATGGGTTAGTGGTGGCCTTAACAGTGCTGGGTTAATAATTGGACTTGATGATCTTAGAAGTCTTTTCCACCCTAAATGGTTCTAAGATTTTAAGAAGCAGATGTAAATAGAAAAGACAGACAGAAATCCCATCAAAACACAGCCGTGACAGACAAGCGAGGAGCAGCAATGAGGCTTTATTTACATGCTAATCAAATCAATCCTGCTTTGTCAGCCGCGTTATCTGGATTGAAAGGGCCTATAAATACACAGGAGAAGGAAGCTCCAGAGAAGAATGTGTCTAATTCTGGTGCGGGTTTGCCATGAATAGAAAGATCCGAGCTCTGTACGAGACCTGAGGAAAACTTTCTGCCCCTGCAATGCTCCAAGGGCTGCGCCTGCAAACCTCAGCCCGGCCAGCTGTGACGTGTCCCTGGTTATTTCCTTCCCTGTCTGTTTGATACGGCACTTTTGTGACACCCTGTGTCACTCCTGTCACACACAGCAGCTTGGCCGTGTCCCTGCTCACGCTGTGCCAGTTTGCTGCCTGCTGTGACCCCAGCAGCCCCCGTGCAGGGGAGGGCAGGGTGGAAGTGGGAATGCCTTCCCCTCACCTCCCTCCTTCCCCCGTTATGCATTTCCAGTGTCACTCAGGAAAAAATGCAACGCTACACTGCTTTAGTGGGAAAAGGGGTTTCTAAAAACGTTCATAAATAGAATTGAGGGCATGGGAGGAACGAGCTGCAACCACAAAACAGATGGGTTGTTTTTTTTTTTCAATGGACACGATTTGGATAAAATTTAACTTGGAGAATTTCACTATTTGGAAAAGGGCATTTCCCATCAGAGTGTATTCCCTCTGCTCCTCTCCTGTTGTATCCGTTCCTCTCACATTGGCAGACCAAGCACAAAGGATGTAAAGCACTCTTCAAACTGGGTATTTGCCTCAGCTTTAATGGAATTAAGAGTACACCTTTGGTTTTTGAGGGAAGCCAAAAGGCAGCGGTGGGTGCTGGTATGGTACAGATACTCTGAGGTGTGTGACAGAAGTTCATTAGTGTCTGCATTAATTTCAGTAGCAGGAGAAAGGCAGAGAATTGCTGCTCGCTTTGAGAACGTGATTCACTGTGCCAGTGTCCCAGGCACAGAGCAGAGTGCCTTGGTCAGGATCATAAAACCTGGAAACACGCACGGCTGTCACCAGCAGAGCTCCAGAACCCACTGCAGCTCTCTGGCCTCTGCATAATTTCAGTGGCAAATTAGGTGGGCACTTTGTAACTAATCCATCAAACCACAGGAAAATCAGCACCGTGCCCTGCAGAGCTGTGTGCAAACGGACTGGGACACAGTGCGAGCTGTCTGCTCTCCTGGGCGTGCTTTCCTCGAAGTGAGACCCCTGTGAGCTCCCAGGTTTGGCACGGGAGGCAGCTCCCAGGGCAGAGAGGAGCAGTCCCCAGGGCACAGAGGAGCAGCTCCCAGGACACAGAGAGGAGAGGAGCAGCTCCCAGGGCAGGGAGGAGAGGAGCAGCTCCCAGGGCAGGGAGGAGAGGAGCAGCTCCCGGGGCAGAGAAGAGAGGAGCAGCTCCCAGGGCACAGAGGAGCAGCTCCCGGTGCAGAGAGGAGCAGCTCCCAGGACAGGGAGGAGAGGAGCAGCTCCCAGGACAGGGAGGAGAAGCTCCCAGGACACAGAGAGGAGAGGAGCAGCTCCCAGGGCAGGGAGGAGAGGAGCAGCCCCCAGGGCACAGAGGAGCAGCTCCCAGGGCACAGAGGAGAGGAGCAGCTCCCAGGGAGGAGGAGCAGCTCCCAGGGTGGGTGCCCCGGGCACTCTCCAGCTCTTCCTTCACCTGGAGGCTGACACAAGGCATTGAGCTGCCTTGGCTTCACCAAGGGAGTTTAACAGCTCCCTCCTTCTCCACCCTGTGTCCTGCCAGGCCAGGCCCTTTGGGGAGCTCTTTGTGCACCATCTTGCAGCCCCATGGAATCTCCTTTTCCCTTATGGACCAGGAGCTGGAAGCATCCACTGAAACTTTACCAAATCAAAGCTGTGGGGAAGACAGCCATGCAGATTTCGCTCAGTTAGGTACTTTTCATGCACTTGGATCCCCAGATTCCCCTCCTCTTCCTTCTGTCTCCATCCCTGAGACACAGACTGACTTTCCTGGTATCTCCTCCTCAATGGGCTTTGCTCCCCGCAGCTCCTGAGGCACTCCCTGAGCCCCTCCTCCTCCTCCAGCTCATTTGCAGATATTTTTTTCTCTGCTTGCTCTAAATAAAAATAGGTCAGTTGTAAGTAATTTATTATGCAATGATTTTACTATATTTTGCCAGACGTAAAATCATACAGTTGTAGCAAATTTTACTTTTGAACAAGTAATGGTTCCACTCCAGCTGTTACAGCTCTCCATGTAAGTTGCTCTGTGAACATTTTTCAGAGTTCTCAAGTGTTCTTCTTCCTGAAATGAATGAGCAAGTCAATGAAGTGGCTCTTTTTCTTTAGAAGAAACAAAAAGTTGGAGTAAGACAAAATATAAAGCACTAATAGAGGGTTTTTTACATCATGAAACTGTCTTCCAACTAAAACTCAATTAAACTTCAGTTTCTGTGTGGGTTTGGTGAATATCAGGGCTACCTTGGATCTCAAGTTTTAGGAGCAGAAGGTTTGAGATATGGGTGCATTAAGCTCAGATTTTCTGAGCGTGTGGGGTTCAGCTGAGCTCTGTGCTGGGGGCTGTGTTTGGGCTCTCCATCCTCACCCTCCTCACCCACAGACACCCCAGCCTGTTCCTCTCCACTCCCCGTGCCCCAGGCCAGGCTGGGGGCGAGGGCTGTGTGACCCAGGCTGCAGAAATCCTGACTGAGCCTGATTTGTGTGTGTGTGACCCCAGCACTGCCCTTCTCTGAGTTTTTCATATGTGCAGAATATGAGTGGAAAGGAAAAAGCTCTTCTGTCAAATTCTATTTCACCCTACAAATCGCTCTCTCTCTCTCTATATATATATATATATATATTTTTTTTTTTTTAAGTCAATGCAACTTGGAAAATCCTGTAGGCTCCATAGAAGCTGTAACCTGAGCACTAATGCTGCTCCTTCCCTGCTGGTGTGGCACAGGAGGACACGGGAGGTGAGGTCCCTGCTGATCCTCTGTCCCTCCCAGCGGCGCTCCCTGCTCCCGGTGCCAGCCCTGCACTCTGGAGAGGATCAGTGTTTCCTTTCTGCACTGATTAATGAGCACAGACAGATGAGACAGACCCAAATCCAGCCTGGGGAACCAAAACGTGTCCATCTTTCCTCGTCTTTTGCTTCCCCTGCAGGAGCCACCTCCGCAGCCTGGAACATATTTGCAAAATCTATTTTCAGCCTCTCGAGGCAACGCCGTCCGTATCGGCTCACATTTGTCAACCAAAAATATGTTGATTGGTTAAAAATTACAGAGCAAACCTTACTGGAAGTAAACTGTGAGAACTTTGGAGCCATTCATTTGTACAGAGCTGATACTATTTTTACCACTAAATATTAAGATGTTCTTTAATGCACAGGCTATGCTAATGACCACGTGCAATTACTGGGAACATGCAGGCAAAGGCTATTTTATTCTGCAACTGCAGTAATTAAATGTGCATAATTTGGGTACATTTTGGGGAAAAATGTTTGAAATGAGCGTTTTTCACATCTTTATTAGTTGGAGCTCAGATGGCTTATTAGTGCTGGATAACTGATGTGTGACAAATCCATTTTTACCGGGGAGCAAAAGAGCTTGGGTTTGGTTCTGCAAAATTCAGTTTTCTTTCAGCGCTGCTGCTCAGTGCTATCAGTTAGAGCTGTGGTGAGGATCCCCTTAGGGCTGTTCTGTCACTCCATGGTGACAACACAAGTGCCTGGCCTCACCTTGTCCCCGAGCCTCCAGTGGGAAGCAGAGTGGAGAACAAGGAGCTTCCCGGGGCAAAGGGGAGGAAGAGGAGGGAGCAGCCCTGCTGCTGTGCCAGGGCCTTTCTCAGCTGGGTAAGGGCAGGGAATCTGACTGCCCACGGGGCTGCTGGCCTGCAGGGCGGCTCAGAGCTGCTGTTTGGCACAGAACACATCCCTTTTTACCAGAAAATGAGGCTGCTGGCCCCTCAGACACCTCAGACCCGGCAGATTGCCAGGCTGCTGTATCCCATTGTCAGGCTGGAATCTCTCGGTGGTGCTGCTCAGGGAAGGTCACTGGCAAAGAGATTTTATGTAGTCTCTGTTGGTCCAGCAGTAAATTCTTTATTCTGCCTTAAACATTTTGTTGCCTTTGCCTCTCCCTGGAGGACCTGGGTGCCTTCTGGAGAGCTGTTGGCTCACTGGAAAGCAGAATTGTTCTTTGCACACACAGACAATAGTGCTTCAGGCTATAAATTATAGCCAGGAAAAGCGTGTCTGTAAAACATGCATCATCCTCATCCAGAGTCCGAGCAGCACGGGTGAGACAGACAAGGCTGCTAAAATTACAGCTGGCTTTTAATCTCCTGCTCTCACTCTGCAACATGCTCTCACTCTGTAACATAATTTGATTTTAATGCAACATTTTGTGGTAAGTAGTAGGAGGCAGTCCCACCAAATTAAAATCTCTGGAGTAATGAAAATCAGCTTGGCTTTATTTTGTTTTGAATTTTACTTCTTGCTTTGTATAACAAGTGGTGTCCTGGGGATGTTACAGCCAACACATCCACGGGAGCAGCAGGGCAGGGCAGGTCCCTGTGCAGCTGTGGGACACAGCACAGAGGTGTCACACACCATCTGGGCTCTCTGGAGGGAGCAGGAGGGTTTAATCACTTTCCTTGGCAGTGCTGCTGTGCTGGTTGGAGATCAGGAGATCAGGAGATGAGGAGATCAGGAGATGGGCTCCGTCCCTCCCTGGCAGCTCTGCCTCTCCTGGGGCCCTGCAGCTCTCAGCCCTTGGCAGCTCTCAGCTCCCCTGTGCCCTCGTGGCTGTGGGCAGCAGAGGAAATCTCTCCTGCCCTGCTGGGGAACACTCCGAGGCTTCCCAAGGCGTCTCCTTGGGCTGAGTTATCTCAGCTCAAAGTTGGGTAAGCAAAGCTGCTGGAGGAACGAGACTGATCAGGGAAGGGGATGCTGTCAGCCAGGCACTGGTCTGAGACTCCAGATCAAGGCTGGACTCAAAGGAAAAGTTGTGTAAAACTCAGATCCCAGCCCTGGATTTTCCTAACCTGAAACATTCCCACCCGCTCAGCAGGAGTGGGACCACACCACAATTATGCACAGCAAAAAGATGAGCAGAGAGCTGCCCTGTCCCTCTGTGCCTTTACTCCTGCCAGGCTGGACCCGACTATTTGAAGAAAAACAGCTGCAGAATATGCACGGTTTGAAGTGAAAAGTGGAGCAGTAAGGCTGTTCAGACACAGCAGAGAGTGCTCAGTACACGCTGTATTTTGGGAAGGAGCTGAGCTGTGCTCTGGAAGGCTGCTCAGCTAGAAGTCAAGCTCAGGAAACTTTGCTGCTGTGAAACATTTTAGTTCTGCTTGCCATTTAAAATCACAAAAGGCTTTTCCTTCCAGTTGTCCAGGGTTGAAAAGCACCACCACACTTTGCCAATGTGCCTGTGGGCCTGCTCAGAAAGGAAGGTGTCTGCAGAAATTCCTATTTTTGATTCCTTGAGGAAACACAGGGAAGTGATAGGGATAAATTTTGGGAGAGGCTCTTGTGCAGCAGTTACTGATGGAGAACTCTACAGAAGGGACAGCTCTGGAGGAGCTAAAAGTGACATTCACCTCCAAGACACTTTGCACTGCTGGTCAGGTCCTCCCTGCCAGTCCCTGAATCATTATGGTAATAATATAATAATAATAATGGTAATAAACTGTGACCATCTGCAGGGGAACATTAACCATTTATCCACTGTCTTTATTAGTCCAACAAATTCATCATTATGGCAAGAAAAGTAAAAAATACTCTCGGGTCATTAATTTTATGTTGAGATCATCATTCCCCGCTGTATTTTCTGTAAGGCCAGGGATTTTTGCCCAAAGCAGTCTGATGTGTGTGTTTTCCCATGAATTTTCAGGATTGTTAATGCCCAAGGGATGTGGAAAACAGCCAGCCCCTGCCGGGTTTGTTCTCATGGTTCAGCAAGGATAAAACAAACTTTAAGCGCAGTTTTGAAGGGCTCTAATGGCCCTAATTCCTATGCAAATGCCTAACAGCCCCTATCTATCAGTCCAGCCAGGAAATAAGTATGTAAATGTTTTGCTGTTTGCTGGCATATGGACTCAGCTGAGCTCCCTCCAGGGCAGAGCAGGGTGGCCAGGAGGGACCTGAGCTCTGAGCAGGGACAGGAGCTCAAACATAACCTTTTCTTTCCATGAAAAACTCCACCATGCTCTGAAAGGCTCAGACATGCCCAGCAGGGTCTGGCTGTGTGACCTGCAGTTATTTCAGCTGCTGCTCCCAGGATTAGCTCCGTGTTTTGCTTTGTGCTGAGGCTGCTGTGAAAAGCTGGAGCCTGGCTGAAGGCAGGAGTCCTTTGGCAGGAGGGTAAAAATAGGAATTTCTGCAGACAACAGAATGCAGGGGGCATCCTGAATGTCCCCCACCACTCTGGGCTCCGTCCCCTCTTCCACCCCTTCCTCTGCAAGGAAGGAAAGAGCTCAGAAGGACCTCGGATGTTTTCATTTTCCAGCTGGCCAGGAGGTCGCTGCCCTTCCCATGCAAAGAAGGTTGTGGGAGCTGCTGGCACAGAGTTATTTTGTAAAGCTTTTGACTAGAAATAGAAAAGTCCGACAGGCCTGGTCTGACCCTGATCTTGTGCTCACAAAAGCACTCAGCTGTCCATCCATGGCACAGAAGGTGATGGGCCTTTTCTTTTCTTTGTAAAATTGCCTCTCACTCAGGCTTTACCTGGGAACTGTGCACAGCAGAGTCCCTGGTCAGAGGGCAGGCAGCTCCTGTTTGGCCGTGCCTGGAGCACAGACAGAGGATCCTCTGTGCATCCTCTGAGCAGCCGCTGCTGAGCTCAAGGGAACGTGCAACTCTTTAAAATTGGCTGATCTTCATTTTCATTTTCATTTGTCGTGGTCTTGTTTTCGGTGTCATTGCTTAAAGGATGTGTAATGACTCAGTGAAGACAGCCTTGTATCTGGGAAGGCTCGGAGGGAAGGTTTTTCTGGATCAGGTCCCAGTCCCGTTCTCTGTGCAGCCCCCGGTGCCGCCTCCCTGTGACACGGCGGTGACATCCCGCAGTGCCACGGCCTGCCTGGGGGTGGAGGGATTGGAGATCCCGAATCTTCCAACACAGATGGAAGGAAAAAAACGCTTTTGTTTAATGCAAGGCAGAAAAGGAAACTTCCAGTACGCGATTGCTGCTCCATTTGTATTGTTTGCTTCAGGCGTTTGAAGCTTGTGAAACTGCCGGGAGGGGACCGTGATCGGTGACTTTGTCACCTCGTACCACTGGGTTCGTGAGGAGGAGCCCAGGGCCACAAAGGAGCTGGGCTGAGCCAACAATGAGATCCCGCTGGGTCATTCAGTGCCCTGCCCGCTGCCAGGGGACAGCAGAGCCCTGGGAGGAGCACACGGGGCTCGGGGCTGCCCCGCTGGTCCTGCTGCTCCTGTGCCCTGCCCTGTGCCCTGTGCTGTGCCCTGTCCTGTGCCCTGTCCCGTGGGGCTGAGCACCAAACCTGCCCCGTCCATCCCTCATGGCTCAGACCCACACTGCAGGTCTGCTCCTGTGCCTGTTTCTGTGGGGCTGGGCACCAATTGTGCCATGCCCATGTCCCCAGGGCTCAGACCCACACTGCAGGCCCACTCCTGTGCCCTGTCCTGTGCCCTGTCACCAAACCTGCCCTGTGCTGTGCCCTGTCCTGTCCATCCCTCAGGGCTCAGACCCACACTGCAGACCTGCCCCGTGCCTGTTTCTGTGGCACTCTGTGGATGTGGTGTGCAGCACCCCAGCAGCAAGGCTGACTGCAGCGTGTCACCAAAGAGGCTGAGGGAAGGAGAATTTATATTTTCACTCCTCAGGGCACCCTTTACATCAAGGGGGAAAGAACAGGGCAGTGGAGAAGGCAAACCCACGCTCTCATTTTTAGAAGAGCAGCTGGAGGGACACCACAGCCCCCTGGCTCTCACTGGGGGGCACGAGGAGAGCTCTGCTCAGGGAATGGGGGCTCCAGGCACACACAGCCCTGGACAGGGGGCTCAGCTCTGCCAGAACTCCAGTTTTAAATGGGTGGAAGCGGCCAGGGGCTCCCAGCTGTGTCTGCCACTGCCAGTCCCCATGCTGGAGAACCTCCTGCAGGGCACCAGGACCAGCTGGGAGGCCAGGCCTGCTGCTGAAACTGCTCATGGCTCTTTCCCTTTAAGAAAAAAGTGTTTATGACCAGAAAGATTTGGGATTGATAACCCCAAGTCTCCTATTTTAGATCTAGGAACAATGTGATGCTGTAGAAACGCTGTTTGGGAACTTTCTGGCAAAATATTTTTCTTGGAAGATGACTGTAGAAGCTGAAGCTGATAGAGGAAAATGACAGTTTGCAGGGCTCCCTTCTTGGAAACAAATTTAAAGCAGGAGTTTAAGAGAAGCTTTGAAATTATTTTCTGATGTGTGATTCAAAACAGCTTTTACAATAAAACTTCTGCTAATTTATGCTAAAAATTACTATTAAAAATTAACCTTTTTATAGTACACAGATATTTTGAAATTATAGAGATCCAAAATCTAGATTATGTGGTGCTTATATGGTCTTCTTTTTTTAATTTTCTGATATAGACATAAATTTTCCATTACTCCAAAGTGCAAATTTAGTCTGGGAAGCTAGGCGAGGGTAGAGGAGGGGGCACACATTTCCTGCCAGTGCAGTTCCTTAGTGACCATCATCTGGTCCAAAGGAAAAGGGCTCTGAGCTCTCCAAAGCCCCTCCTGCCTGTGCTGCTGGGATGTCTCACATGCCCCAGAAGTCCTGCTTGGAGGCAGTTTGGTGCTGGGTTTGTGTTTGTTCTGTGCTGGAGCAGCAGCAGTGGCACAGCTGGGCAGGGCCCACAGCCAGGGTGACTGACGTGTCCCACGGGTGGGCTTGGGACACACTGAGAGGCTGTCGAGGCCACGGGCAGAACATTTTCTTCTCCTGAATGCAAGTGTGAGGGTGTCCTCAGGGAAATGATTCAGCCCTGCTTGCAAACACTTTGTCATCCCAAATACCATCCCTGAGAACGCCACCACTGGCCTTCAGGCACCGAGACCAAGGACACTAAGTGTGACTTCATGTCTCCAAACACTTTCATTGTGGGATAAAAAGGGTGGAAGCATGCTAAAGATTGGAACATGTTTCCTCCTTTCCATATTCTTGCAGGCAAAGTGGGTGAAATCCCCTGCCAGCCCCAGGTGCACTGTCCCAGGTGTGTGTCCTGCCTGTCCCCTGCTGCCGGGGCACATTTCCCAGGACCTTTAGAGGAGAAGGGCATTTACATTCCTTGATTAAATCAGAGCTCTTTGCACCTGTTTCCATGGGGACCACAGCGTGGCTTCCCTGCGGTGGATGTGGATGACAAAAGCAGTGAGGATGCTGCAGGGCAGCCCCAGCCTGTGCCCTGGGGGAGCACCGGGCCAGGGCTGCTCCCCTCCCTCCCTTCTGCTGCTGCTGCTGTGAGGGACAGACGTGGGGCTGGATCCTCGGCAGGAAGGATTTGAGTGTTTGGGAACACTCTGGGGCTGTTCCCAAACCCCAGGGGGACTGGCACAGGCACCAAGGAGAGGCAGGAACATCACCTGAGGGAGGATGAACAGCCAGCAGAGGGGCAGGGGGAGTGGGGAGCCCCCAGTGCTGACTCTGTGCTGGCCCTCAGAGCTGATCCAAGCCCCCAGGCTCTGCCCCAGCCCTGCAGGTGCTGCTGAGGTGCCCCAGCCAAGGTGGTTCCTCACCAGAGACAAAACCAAGCAGGCTGGTTTGGAGTGCAGGTGCTGCAGGGATTGCACGTGGTGCAGCTCCCGGTACAACTGGAGCACAGATCAGGTTGAGGGGCTGGGGGAGTGATGGAGCAGGGACAACACAACAGCAATAAACGCCTCTCACACGCCTCAAGGGCTCATTCTACAGCCCCACTGCCTTCAGAATGTCCTGCTCCCAGCAGTGTGAGAGGAGCCCCTGGGCTGGGAGGAACAGCGTGTTTCCTTTGCTAGGCAGCAAGGGCAGCTGGCTTGGGCAGCCCAGAGAAGAGTAAGTTCGAGTGGTGGATTATTTTCAGCATTTTGGCTCTGAAAGTGATGAAAATGAGCTGAACACTGAGGCTGGGCTCTGCTGAGGGACTGGCAATGGCTGCTGCTTGTTGGAAGAGGAGCATACAATGTGCAACAAGTAAACAAGGGAAATCACAGCCCTGCACAGGATAAAATGTTCCCATCCCACTCCAGGGATCCGGGAAGAACAAGTGTCTTTTTCTGCTCAGGATAAATGGTGTTATTTGGGCTAATTATTCTGGATATTTCCCTCTTCTTTTTTTAGCCTTTTTAAAGAAAGGAAAAGAATCTTTGTCTGATAAAATGTTTTCATCTGAGTCTTGGCTTTACCAGATATTAATTTTCTACTCCCACACCTCCATAGTTCATGTGTCATTAAATGAAATAATGAAGCCAGCATGGTTTGCTGTTTAACAATTTCAGGGCTGGCTCTGACCTCACTCTTACCTCTGTTTGCTCTGCCCTGACTGCAGCACAGTCAGTCCCTCCTGGTCTCATGGAAAGGGTGAGAGAATCCCGTCAGACCTTTTCCCAGGTTGTGCACAGATTTTGCTTTCAGCTGCCGTGGATGGTTTGGAGCCAGCATTTAACAGCTCCTTTTAGAAAGCTGCCTCATAGATCACCACATTTTTTTAGCAATTTTGTCCAAAACTGTCTCTTCAAATTAGGAATGTGATTTGGAGAAATGAAAAAACAACCATTCATTCAGCTTCCCTGGCAGGAGGGCAGGTCAGCTGGAGAAGGTGATGAGCTGGGGAGGCCCCAGGCACTGTGAGCCCCCTGGTCTCACACACCTGGGCACACAGAGCTTTCCTGAGCTGTTCAGTGTGTGCTGACCCCAGGGGGCAACTGGAGCAGGGGGGACACCAAAACGGACATGGGGAGGATGGGAGCCTCTCCAGGTCCTTCCAAGGGCTGTCTCACGGGCCAGGATCACACCCCAGGGAAGGGAGGAGCTCCAGAGGTATTTTGTGTTTGTAGGCTCTTGCTGTGAGTTGTTTCCAGTTGTGTAACTCAGCCCTGTGCTGAGTTTATCCCGAAAAGTGTTTGAAGTAAAAGCTCCGATGAATCTGCCAGGCACGGAGAGCTCTGCTGCCCTCAGAGCAGCGCTGGAGCTGCAATGAGGCACTGCTGGAATATTTGCAAACCAAGCCAGACCCGACCGTCTCACGGGCTGAGTTGGGCCTCTGGTTACAAGGGCTGAGAGGAAACTGATTTTCATTTTTCTTTTCCTTTTCCTTTTCCTTTTCCTTTTCCTTTTCCTTTTCCTTTTCCTTTTCCTTTTCCTTTTCCTTTTCCTTTTCCTTTTCCTTTTCCTTTTCCTTTTCCTTTTCCTTCTCCTTCTCCTTCTCCTTCTCCTTTCCCTTTTCCTTTCCCTTCCCCTTTCCCTTTCACTTTTCCATTTCCCTTCCCGCTGTCCCCCTGTCCCCGCTATCCCCTTGTCTCGCTGTCCCTCTGTCCCTCTGTCCCCCTGTCCCTCTGTCCCTCTGTCCCCCTGTCCCCCTGTCCCTCTGTCCCTCTGTCCCCCTGTCCCCCTGTCCCTCTGTCCCTCTGTCCCCCTGTCCCCAGCCCGGGCTCGGTGCTTTCAGCCTCCGTAGCCGCTGAGCTCAGGCCGGGGAGGCTCCGCAGCCCCGGGCGCTGCCGGCCCGGCCCGCGGCGGTTCTGGGGTTCTGCCCGAGATGGATCCGCTCCCAGCGCTGCCTCCGGCCCGGGACGGACACGGGAGCGGGGCGGGCCGGGCCGGGAGGGGCGCTTGGAGCAGCGGGATGCGAGGGGATGCAGGAGGATGCAGGGGGATGCAGGAGATGCAGGGGCTGCAAGGAATGCAGGGGATGCAGAGGATGCAGGGAATGCCCGGGGGATGCAGAGGGATGCAGGAGATGCCGGGAATGCCCGGGGGATGCCCGGAGATGCAGGGAATGCGGGGGATGCCCGGGGGATGCCCGGGGCTGTCCAGGCTGGCACCGCCGTGCCCCGACCCGGCTGCAGCCTCCGGACAGGCAGGGAATCCTTGTCCCCTGGGAAAGAGCCGAGTGTAAATGAGTTTTGCTCTCCCCTCTGCGGGGGATTGGCTGCGAGGGGCACAGGGCCAGGGCTTGGCCAGGCTGTTTGTGCAGCAGCCCGGTGGGGAAAAGCCCCGGAGCAGGAGGGACACGGGGGTGCAGAGGTAGAGGAGCAGCTGGGGTGAGTCACGGCTGATGCCTCTGTTGTGATCCTTCAATAAGTGGCTGATTCAGACACCGCTCTGTAAACAGGAGCTCCCTGGAGTCAAAACACAAAAATCAGGGTTCAAGAGTTCTCCTCCCTAGGATATTGAAGGGCAGACTTAGAAATAGTGAGCATTTTGGAATAAAATCACATACTAATGACTTTTACAGCTAATTCCTCATTTTGTTCCACCTGGACTGGCCTGTACAAGGGAGGCCTGGACTGAAAGGCTTTTCGTATTTTTGGACTGCATTATCTTGTTCTCTAACTTTATTGAGATACTTCCAGGATACTGGATGTATCAGCTGGAATATCCAGTTCTTGTTTCCTCTCTTAGGTCTCTCTTAAAAATCTCTGCAGGATTTTACAAAGCATGGCATTCTTTCTCAAACAAGAGTTTTAAGTTCTTTCTTGAACAAACATGAGATGATCTGGGTGAAGGCAGCACGTGGAAGGGAGCAGGAGGAGAGGACAGGGAGGCTTCGCTGTGGGGCACGGGGCCTCCTGGATCCTCACATCAGAAACGTGTCCCAGAAGTGTCAGCACCAGGTTTTGATGGGAAATGTCAAATCATTGTGACTTTCTTGTTTAGTTTCAATAACATCAAAGGTGTTTCATTCAAAAATGTTTCCCTTTGATTTGATCACTTCAATTTGTGTCATTTTGGCTCCTGAGGCAGATGAAAACACAAGCTCTAAAACGGGAACATATAAAAGTATAAGGTACATAAGCTGTACCTTAGGTTTTTTATAGTGGGTTATGACTTTGTAGTTTTAGCAGAAAATTTCGTAATTCATCAAACTGAAACAATTCAACATTATCAAAGTCCATTATCTCACGCTCCCTTTTCTGTCGCTGCAAACACAAAAATGACAGCTCTCCAGACTATCACAAGTTTCCACAAAACAGATTTTACTGATTGACGTTGCTAAATTTGAGATAAAAACAATCATACCTGTTAGGTTTGGAGAATTGAAATCTCCTTGTGCATAAAACCAGGGGGTGACAGAGTGGGAAATGTTCAGTCTCCACCGCAGTTTGTCCATCCTCCCCCAGCAGAGGGAGGGGAGCACCGCTAGGGCTTGTCAGAACCTCCCGGGTTTTGTCCTTTACAGGAAAACTGAATCACCTCGGAGGGGCACTCCTGGTGCCGGCAGTGGTTCCGTGCTCTTGTTCCCACCTGCTCCACTCCTGCGGTGCCCCTCCCTGGCCGCTGCCTCCCCGGTGCAGCTTGTGCAGGGTGTGCAGGTTCCCAGCGTCCTGCTGCACCCCTGCAGCCTCTGCTGCACCCCACTGCATCCTCTGCTGTGTCCCACTGCACCCCTGTACCCTCTGCTGCATCCCGCTGCTCCCCTGCAGGGAAAAGAGTGGGGAAGAACCCCGGCAGTGCCCACAGCAGCTGCTGGCAGCATTTAGGGAGGGAGCACAGCGACCTTATGGCCGTGCTGGCTGCTGGAGAAGGGGATCGGCTGGAAAGCTCTGCAGCCTGGGAAGGAAAGGCAGAGTTGGGTCAGCCCTGCAGCCTGGGAAGGAAAGGCAGAGTTGGGTCAGCCCTGCAGCCTGGGAAGGAAAGGCAGGGTTGGGTCAGATCTGCAGCCTGGGAAGGAAAGGCAGAGTTGGGTCAGCCCTGCAGCCTGGGAAGGAAAGGCAGGGTTGGGTCAGCCCTGCAGCCTGGGAAGGAAAGGCAGGGTTGGGTCCCGTGTCCCACTGCAGCTGGGAGTAGCACAGACCTGCTCTGGTGGCATTTCCCACCCTCCCCAGAGCCCGGCACAGTTTCCTGGGGATGGAACAGGATTTTCTCCACCATGCATCACCACGTTGGGAAGCAGCTGCTGCTCCAGGCAGTCCTGGGGCTCTGTTCCTGCAGGAGCTCTGAGACACAAATTCACTGTGGGTGACACAACCAGGGGCCAGGTTTTGTTTTACACCACCAGGGCAGCCACGACTGCAGGGTCTGCCCAGTTTGTGCCTCCCTGAGGGACAGCAAACCCTCACCCACAAAAATGGGGATTCCTGGAGGTTCCCAAAGCTGAACCCAGGGGAACTTGTAAGGCCGAGTGTAAATGGTTCAGAAGGGCTGTAGCTCTTTACCTCTCAAGCACACTGAACTTTGTTAGGAAAGGCAGAGGAAATGTTCCTGCAATTAACAATTAACAATTAATAACTAACCATCCCTCCCAGCCGCAGCTCTGGTGTAACCCAGGGGTTTGCTCACTGCTTGGCTTCAGCTCCTTGAGAGCTGAGGAGCCTCAGGTTAATTCTCCTGGGTGCCAGCCTTATCTTCTCTCTGAAGGAAATTGTTAATAAATTCTTGTCTGTCTTGGGGAAGCCATTCCAGATTTGCAATTTTTTGGAGTGTTCATATTCTTCCATTCTCCCCTCAAGGCCTTTCAGTCTTATCTGAACAAAACATCCCTGTTGTCATACCAACTATGTAAATTTGTGTTCACATCTCTTCCTGCTTTCCTACTTACTTCGTTTGTAGCCCAACTCCTTTCAGAACATGAATTCCTACAAAATAGGACAGCGTTATCCTGGCACTATCAAAATTATTAATTTCATAGGCTGGTTTTGAGGAAATGGATGGTTCTTTAGCTGCCAGACCTTCAGCAGTGGAAGGGTTTAGAGGCACTGTGAGAGTTTTGGCTTTTGGTGGCAGTGAGGACCAGGGAGAGGATGCCCAGGCTGGTTTCCTCCAGAGCATCCTCAGGCTCTGGTCAGCTTTCTCAGCTGGGCCACAGGAGAGACTGGCTGCAAAAGATAATTGTAAAACTCACCTTTAATACCCACAAGTGCATGCTGCTGCATACACAGTCCAGGAAACAAAATCAGAGGGATAGAAAAAAGTGAGCATTTGGAATTAAACCATTATTGTCTTTTGCAGCCCTATGGCAACCCATTAAAAGCAGATTGTTGAGCTCTTCTGTGAAATTACATTGCACATTTTTGAGGGGAGGCTGGGGGTCCTCAGGGCTTGACCAGGCAGCTGAGAACAGAAGGACTCTGCTCTCAGCCAGGGTGGAAATCCAGGTTTCAGGGCACCTAGGAGGCAGCAGGCAATAAAGAGTAATGGAGTTTTCATTAATAGAACTTTGATAAAGTCATTTGCCCTCTGGATGCCATGGTGCCATCAGTGGGCAGTTTATCTCCACCAGAGATGCCACTTGGTGATGTAAAATACGAGTGATGAAAGGCAAGACCTGGATATAAGATATTAATAGGGGGGCAGCTTCCAGAGGAAAACTCACCTTTTGGAAACAGTGTTATCAGCACGGCGTATTCAATTTGCTTATCTCAGCAGGCTGAAACTCAGCCTCCCCTCTTTGGGGCTGTATGTTCAGAGAAAGTATTTTAACTCCCCTCGGTGGCTCGCCTGCTTGCCTGCTGCAGATCCAGCCGTGGTGTGGAGAGAAGAGAGCACAGAGAACAGCACTGCAGGCCCAGTCCTGCACCACAACATGCTTTTCCCTTAAAACCAGTCAGATCCCGTTTTGCTGCTGGTATAAATTGTGCTGGCCAGCCTCACGGCAGACTCAGAAGGCTCAGGAAACACACATCTGGTTTTCCCTCTAGAAGAAGCCTCTGCTCATTCTGTCATGGCAGGAATTTGTTGATTTATTCCTGTCATGTACATCTGTACTGCCAGCTGAGGGGCAGGGTCTCTGCAGGGGAGCACAGGGCACTTCTATTGCTCACAGGAGTTTGTGTCCAGGCCTGCCTCATCCACCAGGGTTTATTTTTACTTCAGGGACGTCTGTGAAATGGTTGCTGGCAGATGTGGGTGAGGAAAACGTGTCCTCTTGGACATGAGTGGCACTGCAGGTCTGCAGGGTGCTGGAAGCCAGCAGGGCTTTGCAGAGCCTGGGAATTTGAAGGATTTTGGTGTTTCTGGTGGTCATTAGCACAGCCCAGCCCAGCTGGCAGGCACAGCCCTGCACAGAGCACACAGGGACAGAAACCAAGCAGAAATGGAGAAGGGTGAGACTCTCCCTGGTGATCAGACTGCTGCAGGCAGCTGCCAGAGGGAATGATGAGGCTGTGTCTGTGCAGCGTGGGCAGCAGCAGGGGGACAGAACCCTCAGCTCTGTCCCTGGGGGCTGTCCCTGCACAGCCAGGGGTGCACAGATGGGCAGAAATTCTGTTTTCCTAGGTACAAAAATCACAAAGCTCTCCACACACTGACCGTGGGTGCTGTCACCGCCTGTCCCAGGAGGAGGAGAGCTTCAATTTCAACCAGAATGGCCTTGTCTGAAGGCAAGGTGCTGACAGACAGCACATCTGGCTCTGCCCTGGCACTGCCACTGCAATTTAATTGCAGTTAGACTAAATCATGTGTCCTGGTTCTGCCCCTGTCAGACTGAGCAGCTGTAACTCCCCTGTGCCCTGGCTGGTTGGGTTTGCACTGTTCCAAAAGCAGAATGTACCTGCACGTGTGTATGTGAACACGTCTCACCCCTCCTCACACAATGCAGTAACATCAAACATTGCAGTCACCTGGTGTGGCACAGCACCTGCCAAACAAGCAGCACCAGCTTGGTCTGAGGAGCTCAATGTTCCCGTTCTGTGCCTTCTCTGGACACACACAGCCAGTGTGGGCACTGCTGGGATGGAGCAGGAGCCACTGGGGCTGAGCTGCCGTGGGCAGGCAGGGGCATGGATGGATGGATGGATGGATGGATGGATGGATGGATAGATGGATGGATGGATGGATGGATGAATGGATGATGGATGGATGGATGGATGATGGATGGATGATGGATGGATGATGGATGGATGATGGATGGATGGATCTGCACCTCCCTGTCCTTCTCAGAACACCAGCTCCTGTTATTTCCATCCCTGAGGGGCAGGCAGCCCCTCCGGGGTGCTGTGGGGTCACCAGCCATGTCTGTGCTCGTGCTGCAGCAGGAATTACCGTGGAGGAATTCCTGGCTCTGAGCCCCTGTGCCCTCGTCCCTAACCCAGGTCCTGCCACCCAGGCCAGGCCCTGCCCAGGGCCTGCCCAGAGCTGCTGCCTTGGCCAGTGCCCTCACACCCCACGGAACAGTCAGGAACTCAACTGATTTACCATTCAGGTGCATCCAGCAGAAATGAGATTTTGCTCACGTTTGTTCCCCCAGGCTGTTCTGTCTGCTCCTGGCCGAGGCAGCGCTGCTGACAGCGCGGATGGGCTCAGGAGCTCTGGGGCTGTGCCAGGACACAGCTCTGCTGTCTGGGAGTTAGTCAGGGATTAATATGCTAATGGATTCATCCAGAAATTCACTTCCCTGGCTTTGCTGGGTTTGGGGTGTATCCAACCATCCTGGAAATTCTCCCCATGGCAGAGGATGGGATGTGCTGAGCAGAGCTTGCAGACAGTGTCCTGTGTCCCCTGAGTGGGACAGGAGATGTCCCAGGGCAGGGGCTGGGCGTGGCAGCCAGGCTGACCTGCTGGCACAGAGGATTTGCAGAGGTGAAACAGAGAAATGGAAAAATATTTGGTTCTAATGTTTTAGAACACTGAGAAATCTTAGGTTGGCAGAAGCCAAACTGTTTCTCTTCCTTCCCCTCCTTTACCCACTTTTCTCCCTCTTTTCTTCTCTCTCCCAGTTTTCATCCTTTCCCTGTTTGTTTGTCCTTATTTTTAATAGGGAAAGATAAAGTATTTGTTCAGTGAAATTAGAAAGCCTATCAAGAACTGCATGTGCTTTATGGATGTTATCATAAAGAGACGACTGTTGGGACGGAGTGCTTGAGGGAGGAAAACAAGAGTGCCATTTCAGCATCTTCTGTAGCATGACTCACAGAGATTGATGGTTACCCTCCTGCAATTAGAATTTTTATCTGCACGCCAGTGGCCTTGGCATGCTGTGAATGGATGCCATTTTCTTGGAGTGTTCAGTCTTTCATAATGCTCCAGAGAAAATAAAGATGGGCTGGAGTCACTCACCTCCTAACGCTGAAGGGAAAATCGTGTTTTGTGCTGCCTCAGGCTGGGTTTGCAGCTCTGCTCTCCAGACATAAAATCCATTGGGTGTCCAAGGGAGCCCAGCTGGGCCCAGCAGGGCCCAGCAGAGCCCAGCAGTGCCCAGCAGAGCCCAGCAGAGCCCAGCAGGGCCCAACAGAGCCCAGCAGAGCCCAGCAGGGCCCAGCAGAGCCCAGCAGAGCCCAGCAGGGCCCAACAGAGCCCAGCAGAGCCCAGCAGGGCCCAGCAGAGCCCAGCAGGGCCCAGCAGAGCTGAGGTGTCCCCAGGGCTGCAGAGCCCTGGAATGGGCTGAGGCTCAGGAGGGATGAGCACTCCTGATGGTGATGATGGTCCTGCTCTGCTGTGCCCCCTCCTGTGCATTCCTGCTCTGAGTCTGCAGGGAGCACACCGGGGTCTGTTAATGCCCAGAGATCTGCACCAAACCAGCCCTTCCATTCCCTGCAGGAACCTGCCCTTCTCTGCCTTTTCTTTCCTTGGGGCAGACACAGGCCCCAGGCTGGCCCAGCCAGTCCCAAACAAGACAAGGAGCTCTTCCTGGAGCTGCTGTGTTTAAACAACTTTGTGAAAATCCTGCTACCATTCAGAAAAATCACATTTTTTCATGTAGGATCCACATTGCTGAGCCAGGGAGAGTCTGACACCTGTGCCAGAGCAAAGAGCAGACTGGAATGTTATTTTTTCTTTGAGGCTTTCCCCAATGCTTTGTGTATGGTTTTCAAAATTCAACTCCTGAGTAACGCAGGAGATGCTCAGAACAACTTCCCACTCACACAGGGCAGGTCTGTGTCGTGCCCTGACATTCCTGGGGAGCAGGGGCAGCGTTTTCCACAAACCGCCTGTCCGGGGCTCACACCAGCCTGGGAACGGGGAAAACATCCCGTGGGTCAGACCTGCGAGAGGGTGTGTGCTCCCAAAAACCCCGGCCCGGAACCCCTGCTGGAGCCGGGCTCTGAGCGCGGCACAAACATTGCAGCTGCTCTGGAACTGCCAGGAGGCAGCAATGCTGAAACTGCAACAGGCAGCGATGCTGAAATTCCCGACAGGCAGCGATGCTGGAACTGCAACAGGCAGCAATGCTGGAGCTCCCGACAGGCAGCGATGCTGAAATTCCTGACAGGCAGCAATGCTGGAATTCCCCACAGGCAGCAGTGCTGGAATTCCTTATAGGCAGCAATGCTGAAACCCAACAGGCAGCGATGCTGAAATTCCCGACAGGCAGCAGTGCTGGAATTCCTTATAGGCAGCAATGCTGGAGCTCCTGACAGGCAGCGATGCTGCGCCCGTGGCTGGAGGCGCCCGTGGCTGGAGCTGCCCCTGTCTCGGTGCCCTCGGGTGGGCTCGGGCTGTGCCTTGTCCCTGTCAGGCCGGGCAGGGCAGGGCAGGGCCGAGCCCAGCGCCACCCCCGGCTCAGCTCGGGCCGTGTCCGTGCCCCGCTGGGTGTGACAGTGGCACGGCGGGGACAGCAGCCCCGGGGGCTGTGGGGAGCGGGGTCACCCCCGGGAGGTGCCACAATGTGCCAACCGAGCCAGCCTGAGCTGAGCACACAGACAAGCCATTTGCAATTCAAAACAAGCCCGATTTTTCCTTTAAAAACCCATAATATGCGGGTTTATTTTCTGCAACTCTTCCAGGCCGGTTACCCCAACTGTTGGCAAACTGCAAGGATGGGGTTGCCATGGATACGCTCCGCACTGATTCACATGAAATACATCATTGCATTATTCCCAGAGTGGTGAAAGCCTTTCACAGCTGATAATTTTTCAGGGAATGACTCATCGTTAAATATATCATGGCAGCTCTGCATTGTTTGTTCTTCCTTGGAAGCATCATCTGGAGAGGGGCAGCTCTGGGGGTGCCCCCGAGGCCGGGGTGCTGAGCAGGGCAGCTCTGGGGTGCCCCCAAGGCTGGGGTGCCCCCGAGGCCGGGGTGCTGAGCAGGGGGTGCTGGCAGGGCACAGAGCCCCACAGCCACCCCTGGCCCTGCTCAGGGCAGTTTTTTGGGGGGAAATGCCCACTCTGTGCCACATCCCCCCAAACCCCAGGAATGGCCCAGCTGGGGCCTGGGGCTGCTGGTGAGGGAACAGCCCCGTGAGGCTGTGGAGGCCCCGTAAAAGCTGTTGGGGTTCTTTACATTCACCTGCTGAGAGCCTGTTCTGTTCTGTACAGCCAGGGGAAAGGAAAAGCCTCTGCTGCAGCCTGGTGTCTGACAGGGCCCCACGTCCCCCTGTGTCCCCTGTGTGTCCTTGTGTCCCCCTGTGTCCCCTGTGTGCCCCTGTGTCCGTGTGCCCCTCAGTGCCCCTGTGTCACTCTGTGTTCCCCGTGTCCCTCTGTGTCCCCCTGTGTCCTCCCTGTGTCCCTCTGTGTCCCCCCTGTGTCCCTCTGTGTCCTCCCTGTGTCACCCTGTGTCCCCCTGTGTCCCTCTGTGTCCTCCCTGTGTCACCCTGTGTCCCTCTGTGTCCTCCCTGTGTCCCTCTGTGTCCCTGTGTCCCTCTGTGTCCCCCCTGTGTCCCTTTGTGTCCTCCCTGTGTCCCCCTGTGTCCCTCTGTGTCCCCCTGTGTCCCCTGTGTCCGTGTGCCCCTCAGTGCCCCTGTGTCACTCTGTGTTCCCCGTGTTCCTCTGTCTCCTGTATCCCCCTGTGTTCCCCGTGTCCCTCTGTGTCCCCATGTGTCCCTGTGTGTCCCTGTGTGTCCCCCTGTATCCCCTGTGTCCCCATGTGTGCCCCTGTGTCCCTGTGTCCCCTGTGTCCCCTGTGTTCCCGTGTGTGCCCCTGTGTCCCCTGTGCCCCCTGTGTCCCCTGTGTCCCCTGGGTGCCCCTCAGAGCCCCTTGGTGGCAGCCAGGAGAGCAGGTGCCCCCCCTCGGGCACAGAGTTCCCTGTTTCCAGGGTCCCCCATCCCAAATGGAATCACTTTTGGGATCAGCAATCCTTTTCCAGGATCCTTAGCCCACTGCTTATAAACTGCTGAGGAGTTCTGGAAGGTTCCGGTTGGATTTTCAGGCATGGAGGGTGGAACAGCCCAGAGCAGAGTGACATCTCTGGAGTCACCTCTGGGGCCAGGGAAACAAGCAGGGCACTGCCTGGAAACAAGCAGGGCACTGCCTGCCCGGGTTTTGGGATGGATTTTCAGATGTGGAGGGTGGAACAGCCCAGAGCAGAGTGACATCTCCTCGGGATGGGGCCAGGGAAACAAGCAGGGTGCTGCCTGCTCGGGTTTTGGGATGGTGCATTGAAAGCAGGTGCAGAGAACACAATAACTTTATTTTCTGCAGGAAATGGGCTCTTTTCAATAGCTGCCTGCACTCAGAAAGGAGCCCAAAACCAAATGAAATGAACAAAAAACTGGGCTGTGTGTTCTTGACTCCAGGCCAAAATAATTCTCTGTTATTCCCAAGACAAAACTGTTTCCTCTGTCCCTAAAAGCCAAAGATGTGCATTTTATGCATAATTAATGTGAGATTTTAGTGTACATCAGAGCCTAGAGCTGTGTGAGGCACAAATGGGGCTTCCCAAACAAGGCTTTTGATTACCAGCCATTGTAAATGCAGGAAATAATGGCACTTCGGAGTTCTCCAGGCCCTCAGAGAGGAGCTGCTGTCACAGCTGATGTTTCCTGCTGTATTGGCCTCCAGGCAGCACGGCAGCTTCCCCAGGAGGGGTGGAGGCACGGAGGGGCTGGGAGCACCGTCAGCCCCTGGGCATGGGGAGTGGGGACACACTCTGTGCTCGGAGTTATCTCGGGGTGAGCCAGGGAGGAAATCCCATCCCAGAGTCCCCCTGACAGCCCTGGTTTGGAGTTATCTCGGGATAACTCAGGGTGGAAATCCCATCCCAGTCCCCCTGACAGCCCTGGTTCAGTTATCTCAGGATAATTCAGGGTGGAAATCCCATCCCAGAGTCCCCCTGGCAGCCCTGGTTTGGAGTTATCCTACTCAGGGTGGTGCTGGACACAAATCCCATCCCAGAGTCCCCCTGGCAGCCCCGGCAGCAGAGCCCAGGGCTGGGTTTGCAGCCTGGTGCTCTGCAGGGCACCCTGCAGATTTCCCACATCCACGCTGGGTTTGTAAGGAAAGCACTTTGGTGGTGGAGGCGTTTTCCAGACCTCCTGTGTCTCCTGGCCTCTCTTTATAGTACATCAAATACCACAAAGCTTGTACACTTCTGGCTTAACTTTCTTTAGAGAGTGGAGACACGACTTCTTTTTATCAAAAAACACTGAATTTTCACCTTTTGCCCCAAAACCTCTAGAGCCACAAGAACTCAAACGCTGGAGGACCAGCAGTGGTGAGAACTGGGGGTCCTGCTGAGGAGGGAGGAAGGTGCCAGGGGAATCCTACTGCATCCTGTCCCTGTCCTTGGGGTTTGGGTTCATTCGTGAGGAGGGGAAGGTGCCAGGGGTGTCCTACACATCCTGTCCCTGTCCCTGGGGTTTGGGCTCATTTGGGGCCCTGCTCTGCCTGCCCATGGTGATATTGGTCATTATCAGCCCCGTGGGCATTCCAGCCCTTTCCAGCCGTGCCCAGCTGGCAGTGTGGGCAGTGCTGGCTGGCAGGGACAGCCTGGCACAGCAGCGTGCCCTTGTGCTCCCCTGGGCTGGGGAAGGGTGTGTGTCAGTCCTGAGCCCCCACCCTCGCCCCCAGCTGCCACCGGCTCTCCACCCTGTCACAGGGAACCCTCCCTTCTATCCAGCTCATCCCAATCCGTATTAAGGCTTTGCTGCAGATAAGAGCATTGAGAAAACATGATCCCCTTTCCCCTTCCCTCTCAAAGGCACCGTCCCCTTCCCGGTGGGAATGTGCTGCTGTAAATCCCAGCCCTGAGCTGGGCTCTGTCCCCAAACCAGGCACGTCCTGCCAGCCCTGTCCCCTGCCAGCCCTGTGTGCCCTGCCAGCCCTGTCCCCTGCCACCCCTGTTCCCTGCCACCCCTGTCCCCTGCCAGCCCTGTCCCCTGCCAGCCCTGTCCTCTGCCACCCCTGTCCCCTGCCAGCCCTGTGTGCCCTGCCAGCCCTGTCCTCTGCCACCCCTGTCCCCTGCCAGCCCTGTGTGCCCTGCAGCTGGGGCACAGAGCCCAGGGCCCCCACACCTGGCACCCTGGTAATGGGGACAGGGGGACAGGGTCACACAGGGCTGGGCACGGGGCTGTCACCAAGGTGTCCCTGGTGTCACACAGGGCGGCACACGGGGCTGTCACCGAGGTGTCCCTGGTGTCACACAAGGCTGGGCACAGGGCTGTCACCAGTGTCACACAGGGCTGGACACGGGGCTGTCACTGAGGTGTCCCCGGTGTCACACAGGGCTGGGCACGGGGCAGTCACCGAGGTGTCCCTGGGGCTGTCACCGAGGTGTCCCCAGTGTCACAGCGGGCTGGAGGCTGAGCAGGTCCCACAGGAGCCAGCCCAGCAGGTGACCCTGCCCCGTTTCTCAGCCCAGGGAGCCCAATGATCACTAGAAACAGGATGGAAGAATTTGAGGCAGACACTGGCATTTTAAGCCAGAATGTCCCGATACAGTCAGAGCACCCCAGGTTCTCCTTTAGCAGCCATCACTTGGCATTTTCCAGTGTTCAGAGTCAGAGCACGGGTCAGCTGGCTTTGCCTGCACCTGGAGCCACATTATCCATTGAATTCCTTAATGTTCCACTGCTTTTTCCCTTGGCAAATTCAGTCCATGGCACTTTGACCCGTTTCCTAATGCACTGAGCTGCAGTTCCAAGTGTTGCTGGGTGTTTGAGCAGAGCTCTGCAGGGCTGCTGAAGCTGCAGGAGAGCAGCACAGCTGAGGGGTGCAGGTGAAAGGTGGCTCCAGGTCTGAGTGAGAGAATTGTGTAACGCTGGAAACCAGGGAGGAGCAGAGTGCCTCCTGCCCGGGCCTGCTGCCCCCTGTGAGCAGCTCCAGCCCCCATGAGCTGATGCTGAAAGGTTTGGCTGTTTGTCTGCACTGCTGTGGCTCCGAGTTTGGGGTTGCTTTGGGCTGATGCAGCTCACTAAGGGGCAGCTCTGGGCTGTGTGCTGAGGCCAGGAGTGGTTTGCACCCAGTGCAGGGGCAGCAGCTCCTGGCACCCCCGAGCTGGGGCAGGGTGGGTTGGTCAGCCCTGCTGCCCTCCCTGAGGAGCTCTGGGTTACCTGCGGGGTGAGCTGTGCTGCCTGCCTGTCTGCACAGGAGGTATCAGAGGGGGATTGTGGTGTGGAAGAAAACAGCCAGGGGAATACTGTGCTTAATGGAGTTGAGATGGTCCAACTCAGCTTTGGTTTTGGAATGACTTTTCTTTCCAAGGTTTATCCTATTTTCTATCACACAGGTAACACAGTGTTTTTAAGGTCATGGTTGGAACAAACTTCTTCAGCATTCTCAAAGTGTTCTTATTTATCTGCTCTTATTTATCTGTCCTTATTTTCAGCAATGTTGTCATGCACTAAATGTCAAAATATCCTTACTTCCTATGGGGAGCAGAAACATCAGCCTCCTGACAAGCCCCAGCCTTAGGAGCTGCTTGGCTCATAGCAAAGCCCTGAGGCTGCACGCTGGAAACCTTCAGCTCACTCCCCTGCCCGCCAGAAAATGACAATAATTCCACAGACCCACTGTATGGAGTGACCCTTAGTCATATTGTCTGAGCTGCTTATCTCCACAGAAATAAGATGTATATTGTAATCTCCTTACCCTCCTGAGAAACCTGAACAAGGCCGGCCCTGCTCACTTGTCTGGCTGTAATAAGGTCACTGTGCAAGGAGAGGTTAATGTTGGCACAAGCATGCTGGATATTCCCCATCTAAGTCGGTGTGCTTATTTCTGTCTTAAGCAGGTGCATGTGGATGGTTCCCTGAGTAGTTCATGGGTCTGCAGCTGTCCTCCAGAGAGGAGAAGGGATGTGCAGGGCACCCCGTGGGCTGTGTGAGTCTGAGTGCCTCGAGCAGCCGGGGTGAATCCCCTCAGTGCTCCCCACGCAGCCCTGCAGCGCCTGCAGCTGCTGCAGCACTGCCAGCACTGCTGCCTGGCAAAGGGCTGGCCGTGGAGGAGGTGATTCCTGCTGGGTTTGGGTAAAATTAAATAAGATACAAACTGTAAATCACAGACTGACATTACATCTGATCCCCATTCCTTTCAGAAAAGGGGCCAGAAAGGCCATCAGGGCCTCATCCCAACAGGTTCGTCCCTGTTCCCTGTACAAGCTCCTTGCAGAGGCTTCCCCTTGCACATCTCCCCTCCTCCAGCACCTGCACGTCTTTAACAGACAGCTAAAAAATTAAAAGAGCCAAGAAAGAGTTCATGATCTAAAAGAAGGATTTACACCTCATGTTTGAAACTCCAGTAGTGAAGCTTTTTCCAGTAAGGAGAAAAAATGTTTCAGAAAAAAATCTCTGTTTTTTTCCCTGGGGAAAATACAGACTAGCTACTCTAGTAACTCCCAAAGTGGGGTACACAGAGAGCACTGCTGGAGTGCTCCTTGGAGAGCAGCAGCAGCCAGCGAGGGAAAATTTCTCTTGGAGTACCCTGCATGGAAAATTTGGAGTCATCAGTTCAGCCAGAGGGGTCAGTGACCCTCAGGGCTCAGCTCACAGCACCCCCGGGCCCCAGCAGGGAGTGCAGCAGGGGCTGGGGACATCTGCAGCAGGAATGACCTGCTGGCCTCTCCTGTCCCTCTGGGACCAGCAGAGGTTTGCATTGGCACCAGTGCAGAGCAGAACGGTTTTTAAAAATAACCTTGGAAGCAGTTCAGTGTGGGGCTGGACACGGTGGAAGCGGGAACATTTGGGAGTGGGGAGCAGGAGCAGGGGGCAGCAGGGCAGTGACCCCTTAGCACAAACATCATTTTCTGGAGGCACAAACCTGGGGCTGAGCAATATCCCATGTTTGGGACAAAACCAACCCCCTCAGTTGTACTGAATAATTGCAGATCATAGTCAAAAACTGCTCTGGGGAAAAGTCCCTGCAGCAGTGCTGAGAGGTGAGGGGCAGCAGCTGCTCTGCTTTGTCCTTGCTGCCTTGCACATTATCCCCGGGAGATTTCCCCACGGTTTTGGGTGACACCAGGCCTACTGCTGCCCGTGTGGAATAGCAGATCAGCCCTCCTAAGTAATTACCTGGGACATTAAGCTTATTAGGCATGTGTTTGGAGAGAGGGAAGGCAGGGGAAACCTGACCCCGGAGGTGTTTGGTGCTGATCGGTCACTGCAGCCGGCAAAGGACCTGCACGGGCTGGAAATGCTCATCCAGGATTGTCACTCCTCAGGCTTTGAACAGGCAGGATGGTCCAGGCAAGGAGGGCACCCGGAGCTGGGGGTTCAGGCTGTGCAGCAGGGAGAACATTTCTGTGCTCTCAAAGCAGAGCCACAGCACCCACCCTGCATTTCCCTCCTCTCCCAAGGTGAATACTCTGCAAAGGCCAGTCTCCATCACAGTGCCAGCGACCCCATCTTCTCCTTGCACTCCCTTTCTCTTTTCCAAGGGGCCTGGAAAGCCAGAGGCAGCTCACTGCAAGCGGGAGGGGGAAATTGGGAGGCCTTGTCTGGTTTTGCTTGTGCTGGGAGATGATGATGATGATGATGCTGATGAACTGGAGCACTGGGATGATCCCTGTGCCCCTCTCTGTTGGCATGGACCAAACCTGCCCTCACCCCATCCATGCTCACAGCCTGGCTCTCCTGCAGCGGGGGTGTCACTGTTCATTGCTCATTTCTGAAAACCAAAACGGGCCCTGGGGCAGTGTGTGAAATCTGCCAGCCCCAGCAGCTCCTGGGTGAGTGCCCGGTGTCACAGCAGCCGTGGGGCAGGATGGACACACAGCGCTGAGCCCAGGCCACCAGGGCCACCAGGGGTGACACGGTGGTGCTGTCCCTGCTGTGACCCTGCCTGTGCCACAGCCCAGCCTGCCTTCCTTACAAAGGCACCATGCTGGAATATCTGCTGTGCTCAGAAACCTCTTTAAAAACCAAACCACTTCTGCCCAGCCCTTTGCCCTTTGGCAGATGGCCTGGCTCCTTTTCCACCTGCTTAACCCAGGAGTTTCATTTTGTGAGCAGGGTGTCAGGTCTCATTTACCTAAAAGCTCTC
Organism: Acrocephalus scirpaceus scirpaceus; assembly: GCA_910950805.1. Lineage (NCBI taxonomy): Eukaryota > Metazoa > Chordata > Aves > Passeriformes > Sylviidae > Acrocephalus > Acrocephalus scirpaceus. The sequence goes on from OU383787.1 coordinate 15,139,934, forward strand.
AATGCTGATAGTGCTCGCAGATCCTGCTGCTGCCATGGCAACGAGGTTATTTATGCATCACAGATACCTGCTTTGCTTTCCTTCCCTCTTCCCCCGACGTTGCTAAGTGAGGGTAGGGTCAGAGGGGCCATGGAATGGAGCAGGAACATCCCAGCCCCTATAAATTATCCTCCAGACCTCCCTCCTGCCCACCTGACGTGGCTCAAGCCGCTGTCCTGTGTCCATCCCTCACCCTGGCAGCAGCAAGGGACAGCAGGAGGGGTGTGCAGATCCAAGCAGATCCGTGCCAGCTTCCCCTCCACGCAGGCTGGGCCGTGCTAGGCTGCAGCAGAGCAGACCCTGCCAGGGCCCAGGGTGCTGCTGGGCTCTGCCTTCATCCTGCCCTGCCTGCCCTGGGTCTGTAACCTGTGTTTAATAAGTGTCTCTGCTCAATTATTCAGCAGCAGGGCCACCACAGACACAGGCTGAGGAACAAGGCTCCAGGGCTGCAGTTTCAGTCTAGTTAAGTTCTCCTTCAGATTCTTTCTGGGTTTAATCTGTCCGTTTTCCATGACAACCAGCAAGAAGCAGAGGTCAGGGGGAAAGCGAGGGAGTTATTTCATTTAAATTAGATGAAGCTCTGTCAGCCTGGAGCACTTCTGGAGTGAAGGTTTTCTGCAGAAGCCCCTTGCTGGAGCAGAGACACCACATGTTCCCTGGCAAACCTCCCTCTGCAGGCCTTGGTTGTTTCCCTTCGCTGAGGAGCTTCTTCTCCAGACATAAATCAATTTATTTACATGTAATATTAGGTACAAAAAGTGGGAGAGCCTTCCCCACAGAGAGTGGACAAAGTGGCTGCCTGGAATTCACTGCCAGATCAGGATGTGATCTCCTGAATCAGGAGCTTCTCCTCACAGCCCCTGGCACAGCCTGGCTGGGCTCAGAGCCCGGCACACGCAGGCCGGGCTTTGCCGGGCCAGCTCCCGGTGTTGTAGGGCCCGGTGACACCGGGCAGGGGCGGTGACACCGGGCAGGGGCGGTGACACCGGGCAAGGGGCGGTGACACCGGGCAGGGGCGGTGACACCGGGCAGGAGCGGTGACACCGGGCAGGGGCGGTGACATCGCACAGGTGTCCCAGAGCCCGGCATGCCCACGTGTGCTGGGACCTCTGGTGCCAGGGAGGTCTCTGGGGCTGTCCCCGGACCCTGCGGGGTGCTGGCACAGCCCTGGGGGCTGTGGCTCCCTGGGGCTGTCCCTGGCATTGTCCCTGCGGTTGTCCCTGAATGTCCCTGGATGTCCCTGGCATTGTCCCTGGTGTTGTCCCTGGTGTTGTCCCTCCCTGGAATTGCCCCTGGGGCTGTCCCCGGGGCTGTCCCTGGGTCTGTCCCTGGCATTGTCCCTGGCAGTTGTCCCTGCGGTTGTCCCTGAATGTCCCTGGATGTCCCTGGCATTGTCCACGGTGTTGTCCCTCCCTGGCATTGCCCCCGGCGTTGTCCCTGGGGCTGTCCCTGGTGTTGTCCCTTGAATTGCCCCTGGTGTTGTCCCTGGTGTTGTCCCCGGGGCTGTCCCCGGTATTGTCCCACCCTGTGGCTGTCCCTGGGGCTGTCCCACCCTGTGGCTGTCCCCGGGGCTGTCCCTGGGGTGGCACAGCCCCACGAGCTCCGTCCGTGGCCGTTTGAGCCCTGCGCTCCGTGGCTCCCGTGGCTCCCGTGGCTCCGTGGCTCCCGTGGCTCCCGTGGCTCCGGGGCTCGGCCCCTCCCGTGTCCGGGGGTCAGACCGGAGCTCCGGGGGTTTCCCTGCCCCGCTGGCACACGGAGCAGCACCCCCCGAGCTCCGGGGGATCCCCCCGTGCCGGGGCTGCTCCCGAGGCCCCGAGCAGCGCTGCGAGCTGCCCACGCCGCAGCCGGGAGCACCATCCCGGGGAAAGGAGGGCGCACGGAGGAATAACAATACCTTCCTCTTATGTAACTCTCGCCTAAAATACTCCGAAGTGGGCCTAGAGATAAATAATTGAAGATAACACAGAATTAGCTGTCATTTGGTGTGTCAGAAGGTAACATCCCCTGTGCTGGTTGGGTGTGGAAACCACCCTGGCTGTGGGACGAGCACCGGGTGTGCTCACGTGCATTGCAGCCACAAAAATGATTTACCGGGGGGAAAACCCGCAAGAATTCCGAATAATGAATAATTGAGGAATTTCGGATTCGCCCACAGGCGGTTTGCAAGGGTGGGGAGGGGGAGAGGGGAAGCAACATTTGTCAGATAAATTATTTGTGAATTAATCACTCGGCTCTCTGAAGTCGATGGGGAGCTTGCGTAAGTAAGACTGTTCATGGAGAGGACCAAGTCTCTCTTTAATAGTGCTCTGAGAATGGTAAATTCGTTAGCTGAAAGCGCTGATTATGGTTCTAAGGGATAGGGAGGGGAGAAAATCAAGTCATAATTAGTCATTTAAATCGTATCAAGTAGCAAGCAACTGATTTTAGACTAGTCCAAACAAAAGGGAAACGATTCGTTCTGATTAAGTCAGTCTCTCTTGCCCTTTTGAAGATTTATAAAGTAATGTCAATAAATTATGGTCCTTGGGACTCAACCTATAAAAACAGCACAGAAATGTAATACAATACAGTGTCAGGCAGGTGGGTCTGACACAGTAGATCAGAAATTGATGTGTATTTATTAAGGAGATCTATAATCAGTCTCATGTCACCCCAGTATTGAACAACTGTCACTTGTCTAAACTCCCCTCTCTGTGCCCGTTGTTCCCAGTTGTTTCTCTGCTCCTTTAATACTAAAGCTGAACCCAGTTTGCTCACTCACAAGCTTAATTACCCTGCAGGATCACTTGGTGTGCAGCTGCGTGTTCTGGATTAATTGTGGGGCTGGTGAATTATGCAGCACACACACACGAGGGCCCGTTTGGAGTTTCCCCTCTGTCCCGGTGCAGGATGTGATCCTGGTTTCCTGGAGTGCCCTTTGCAGCTGTTTGCTGAGACAGGGCAGGTCTGTGCTCGGGGTGTCCTGCTGCAGGCACTGATGGAAATGATGCAAACGCTGTTTGCTGCAGAGTGGTGAATCCAGGCACACCAGCCCCGGTGCTGGGGGATGTGTCACTACTTTATTGCAGTTACTGCAATTAGGAAAGCATCAGCAAAGAGCTCCGGGTTCACTTCACCCGAATTCTGCCGTGGTGGGCTCTGAGCTGGGACAGAAATGAGACACGGGGCAATGCTGAGGGGAGGACAGACAATATTTGAACTACAAAGTACTGAACCTCCTCTGGGTTTGATCCAGAGCTAGCAGAGATAACAGCGTGGCACAGTAAGGCCGGCTTGTTTCAGGATTTCCCATTTTGCATCAAGGAAGAAATGTTCTCGTGTGTGTCTGGGTGCTGGGAGTGGCTGAGCTCAGCTCGGCAGAGTGATGGAACAGATGCTTCAGCTTGGGTCCACACGAGTCCCACTGAAATCTGTGAGACTCAAACACATGCTCAGGCTGTTTGTCAGAGCTGCTGGGAGTGCTCAGCACACCGGGTGTGAGCAGGGTTCCCTCGCCTGGCAGGGCTGCCCTGGGGCTGGGGAAACTGGGAGGGGGCAGCCAGTGCTGCCCTGGGGCTGGGGAAACTGGGAGGGGGCAGCCAGCGCTGTCCTGGGGCTGGGGAAGGTTTGGGGGCACCCAGTGCTGCCCTGGGGCTCGGGAAGGTTCAGGGGCAGCCAGTGCTGCCCTGGGGCTGGGGAAGGTTTAGGAGCAGCCAGTGCTGCCCTGGGGCTGGGGAAGCTCTGGGGGCAGCCAGTGCTGCCCTGGGGCTGGGGAAGATTTGGGGGCAGCCAGTGCTGCCCTGGGGCTGGGGAAGGTTTGGGGGCAGCCAGGGCTGCCCTGGGGCTGGGGAAGCTCTGTGAGCAGCCCTGCTGCACAGCCCTGCCCATGACTGAGTCTCTGAGGGACCTGTGAGAGCTGCCAGCTCTTTTTTCCTCCCTGGCTGCACCAGTCCCTTCCTTGCAGGTGCAGAAGGCTCTGCTTCACCGAACTCCTCCAGTCTCCCAGCCCTGCCCTGCTCTATTTTCAGTACCAATAAATCTCCTGCAGACATCCCCTTTGTCACAGCCTGTTCCCCAGCTCCTAGCTCCATAGACTCTTCTCTGTTCCAAATGTAATTGCTCTTCATCCTTTTTTCCTGCTGTCTGGAACCATAGCTCATCATCCTACACTTCTCATTATCTTAATTAAACCAGGGCAAGTCAAGGGCCTGTTTTATAACCTGACATTACCCTGTACATTTTTTTAGCTCAGAAGATGTGTATTAGTGCTGAGATATCTTCTTGGAGGAAATTGGCACCTCGGCTCTCTCAGTTTGCAGCACTCTGGTTGTCTGAGAGGGGCTGGGTGAAAAGCTGAGCTGAGCACTCTGATGTGCCCCATCCCAGCAGGTAAAACCAGGGCTCTCCACAGCAATCCAGCCCCTGCCTGCTGCCTCTGGAGCTCCTGGGTGATGCTCTGGGGAATTGTCTATTGCAAAGCACTGGATCTCCCTCCTTGTTTGGTTCAGTTTGATTTGATCCCGGTCTGTGCCACTCTCTGCTCGCTGTTCTGGCTGATTTGTTGGTTTTATCTGCATTTCTGACACACCAGGTGCTGTCTGCCAGAATGTGCTGAGTGTGCCTGGGCAGCTGCAGCCCCCAGGGGCTGAGGGGGCTCAGAGCCATCCCCAGCAGGAGAGAGCAGGGACAGAGCAGGGAGGCAGCACTCAGCACATCTGCTTGTCACAAAGATCCTTGGCTTTACCCAGGCCACCACAGGAGGGTGGCTTGTGCCTCCTGTCCCCTCAACCCCTGTCACCTCTCTGTGCAATGAACTCCAGCATTTTGTGGTGTCAGGATGGACGAGGGCCTTGAGAGCACAGAGACCCCAGTCACAGAGGTTATAGCTTTGCTCTCCTCATCTTAGGGGGTGTTTTATTGTTATATTGGTGTATTGGTATATTGGTATATTGGTGTATTGGTATATTGGTATATTGGTATATGGATATATTGGTATATTGGTATATTATTATGTTGGTATACTGTTATGTTGCTATATTGGTATGTTGGTATGTTGGTATATTGGTGTATTGGCATATTGGTATATTGGTATATGGATATATTGGTATATTGGTATATTAGTATATTATTATATTGGTATATTGGTGTATTGGTATACTGATATATTGGTATATTAGTATGTTGGTGTATTGGTGTATTGGTGTATTGGTATATTTGTATATTGATATATTATTATATAATATAATATATAATATTATATATTATACCAATTTATATATATATTAATAATATTATACCAATATATATTATTATATTGGTATATTGGTATCTGTGTGCCCTGCCAGCACAGCTCTGGCCCTGGGCACTGCAGGGTCTGTAGATCAAAAGCTTGGGAAAGGCTTTGGGAATTGTACTCGAGGGCTTGGGAATCACTGATGTGCTGTTAGACACGAGTCACCGAAATCCTTTCCCTAATGAGCTTTGGGAGTGCGGCCCCACCCGGCCCAGCCTCAGCGCCCCTGGCAGGGGCAGCACCCGTGTGCTGGGGGGCAGGGGGGCTGCCCGGGGGGACACCTGGGACCCCCCACTGGGGCTGCCCTGGGGGACACCTGGGACCCCCCAGTGTGGGAACTGCCCTGGGGGACACCTGAGACCCTGCAGTGTGGGACCTGCCCTCAGTGACACCTGGGACCCCCCACTGGGGCTGCCCTGGGGGACACCTGGGACCCCCCAGTGTGGGAACTGCCCTGGGTGACACCTGGGACCCCTCAGTGTGGGACCTGCCCTGGGGGACACCTGGGACCCCCTAGTGTAGGAACCTGCCCGGGGTGACACCTGAGACCCCCCAGTGTGGGACCCGCCCTGGGGGACACCTGAGACCCTCAGTATGTGGGGAGCAGGAGGGCAACAAGTGCTGGATACAGAGATTTTCTTGCACTGAAATTCACCTTTAAAATCTCATGTGAAGGAGTTGTTAGTTCCAGGAGCCAACAAGTGACCACTCTGATTTTACAGGAAAGTGAGAGATTCAGATGATATTAGGCATTATTTCATTACTAAACACTGGCAGAAATTTTTTTAATTTTTATTCTGAAGTGAGAATATATTTTTAAAACTTGCCTTCCCCGCTGCTGTCTGACCACTGCGAGACATTCAGCAATATTAGCAAAGCTGATGGCTGCTAAATGGCCTTATTTCCAACAGTAATGAGCTGCATTTAATAATGAATTAAACATCATTAACTGGGGAAGTTTTTGGTGGCTGCTCCTTTAGTACCTCTGTGCAGCAATTATCACGGGAGTGAATAGCTCATCCCTGTCCTGCTGCACCATTTGTCATTATTTGGAGGAGCAGCAAAGTCCCTCTGGCCCAGGAGGGCTGATAACATTAAATGACACCGAGTAAAGTTTAACAAGGGTTTCTGCTCCTCATGCAGACCACAATAACTAAGGAGCTCCATCCTTGTTTCCCTGCATGACCCAGCTAGCCTGGCTGTGCTCCTGCAATCAATGAAAGTCTCCCTCAGTAACATCTAACTCACAGGCACATGACGTTTCTTTATTAAAAATTGATACACACAATTAAACAAAGATAAAAGATGATAATGGAAGTAATTAAGCTGTTTGGTATTTGCAGTTTTTATTACACTTTTCCATTCCTTAGTGATGAGAGTTTGCAGACTTCTTCATCATGTGAAGTTGTAGGGTCACATTCGCAAAAACACAAAAAGTTGATAGTCTTCCAAAAAGTCTTCCCCTTAGAATAGTGACCTCTGAAAAAAATCCCCAACTCTTTGCCAGCATTTCTTTGGGGTTTCCTTATGAGCTCAGGTCAGTGCAGGCAGGTGCAGGACTGGTGGAGCTGTTCTGCAGTGTGCCCTCACATCTGGGAACAGCTGGGAACATCCCTATCCTCTCCCCGTGTGCCCCCACATCTGGGAACAGCTGGGGACATCTCCATCCTCTCCCCATGTGCCGTCACATCTGGGAACAGCTGGGAACATCCCTATCCTCTCCCTGTGTGCCCCCACATCTGGGAACAGCTGGGAACATCCCTATCCTCTCCCTGTGTGCCCTCACATCTGGGAACAGCTGGGGACATCCCCATCCTCTCCCTGTGTGCTCTCACATCTGGGAACACCTGGGAACATCTCCATCCTCTCCCTGTGCTCCCCCACTGCAGGGAACCTCCCCGCGTGCCCATCACACCCAGCAGCACACAGGGGCCAGCCTGTGGCCTTGGCTCCCCAGCTGAGGAGGCTCCTGCCAAGGCCACGGGTGCTGAGCCCTGGGGGCTCTGTGCAAACACCCAGCAGCTCCCCTGGTGCCAGTGAGCGAGGGCTGAGCTCCTTCCTCTGCCTGCTCCGTGATCAAAATATTTACAGCTCAGTGAGTGGGGCTGGCAGCAGCCCCAAAAGTTTGCTCTTGATAGTAAATGTCACATTTAATATTGATGATGTGGGCTACTCAAGTCACACTCGGATGAGTTAACCATTGGGAATGACATCTATAATAGGAAACTCCTAAAATGTGAGCTCCCTTATATGCACACATGGCTTCTTTTTTATGAAAGATATAGAAATCCAAGCAACTCCATAAAATTCTATGGATGCTGTTTGCTGCTGTATGACCAGGGGAAACCCCCTGCAGTCCAGGCTGGTTTATCACCCACCCCAGCAGTGCACAGCCTGCTCTGTGCTCCCTGCAGGGCACCCTGGTGGTTTTACACCCACAGGGGCAGAGCAGCACTGGACACCACGGAGGGGCCCTGCCCTGGCAGAGCCAGCCCTGCCCCTCTGCCCCTGCAGTGTCCCCACGTGTCCCTGGGGTGGCACAGAGGCTGCAGAGGCTGCTGCCACAGCAGCTTTGCTGCCCTTGCATTTTCTCTTTGCTGGGCACTGAGGTGGAATTAAGGAACTTCCAGGGATCCAGGCCAGCCCTGACACACTGGGAACGGGTCTGGCTCTGCATTTTCACACTGACAAACAGCAGGGTGAGGAGTGCAGTGAATCTGTGGTGTTCTCTGGGCACTTACCATGAGGGAGGCTCTGTAGAAAACAAGAAGTAAATATAAAGTTACACAGACCATCAGCATTCCAGCTTGACTTTGAAGGGTTTCTATCTGTTGGGAGATAAATTCTCTGCTCAGGTGTGTTGGTGCAAATGCTGGCCACCCACAGAAATTCAGAACTTAGGCCAGGCCATGCTCTCAGCTCCACCAGCTGCTGTGCTGGTCGGGTCACTGAATGTTGTGTGGTTATTCCACATCCCACTGCGTGGTGCTCACAGTCACTCTGGAGTGCAGTAAAAGTGGTTGGTTATGGACCCCAAAAATCCATTTTAGGTACCAAAGCAGACAGGAAGGCTCTGTAGGGAGGAGTGTTGTACACTGGGAACAACAGCTTCTGTAAAAGGGATTGAAAACATGGTCACGTCCAAACTGCTCTGTGTGAGGGATTTTTGTGTCACCCTCAGCCAGCTCACAGGATCCCAAGTGAGTACACTGACTGTGCTTTACAGTTAGGTTGGAGAAAACCAGGAGAAAATACAAAATTCTGTTATTCTTCTTGGCTGGCAGCTCATCCTGCTCCCATGGCAGGCAGCTCCTCTGGTCGGTGCTGCACCATTGACACATCTGTGATTAACGCCTACCTCAGGGTAAAAGAAATAGTAATTATTTGCACTTTTTACCTCTGTGGTGTCTCTTAGCACATCTGCCAGTCTGCCCTGACTCATACATTCACCTAAGCCAGGGAAAGCCAACCTTTCTGAGCAGGAGCTATTAACCTTCTTTTACAGATGAGGAAACTGTGCACGAAGAGAATAAATTATTTACCCAAGGTCGCAGAACAAATCCAAAGTGCCGTAATTGGGAAAGAGACCCCGGCTCCCTAACTCCAGTTTGTGCTTTCCCAGAGGTGCTGTTGCTCCTCACTGGGACTGAGTCCCCCCAGGCATTCCATCCTTCCTGCCCTGCCATTCCCAGGTCCCTCTGGGGCTCCTGCCCCACATCCTCGCTCTGGCTCAGCACTGTCACTGCACACTGATGTTCTCCATGGAGGTTTGTGTCCAACTCTGCAGTCTAAATGCAAATTACAGCTGTGTTGAGGCACCGATTTATGCTCATTTGAGCTCTGTTTTGTGTTGGGAAAGCTGAGAGACCACAGCTCTTTTTAACCTTTAACAGTGACAGGGTTTAACAAGCTTGTTCTGTGAAGTGCTGGCACTGATTGTTTCATCAGCCCGAACCGTGGCTGAGATAAGCTCGGTCTGTGAGCACAGCAAAGCCCTTCAGTCTCTGGTTATCCTGATGGCCCCACAAAGGGCCCTTCTGAAATCATGTTTGAAAGTGTCAGGGGCAGGTGGGCACCAGCACGGGCGTCAGCAGGATCTGAGTTAATTCCTTGCATTGAGCCTTGTCCCAGGATAAAATGTGCTCTATAATCCTGGAGTTCACAGGTAAATGTGTCACAGTCACTTGAAGCATTATCAATGGAGAAAGAAAATACATTAACAAACCACAAAAAACCTCTGTAGCAGGAGCAAATCAAAAATTAATTGGATGTGCAGGAAAGGGACACACCCAGATTATGGCCTGTATATCTTGAAGCTCTTATGAGAACCATAAAAATCCAGCAGCCACCGAGCACAGCAGTTCATTTCCTGCAGAGGAAAACAGATGTGGGTCAAAGGATCAGAAGGAGTAACTGTAGGTGACAACCACATGAGCCAGGTGTGCTGTGGGATATTCTGGAAGGTCCGGGTTCAGCCTGAGGGCAAAGGGTTTTATTTTCAGCGTTGCATCAACACCTTTTCGTTTCTCTCAGCGAGTCAAAAGCTTCCAGTGAGAAGCTCTGGAAGCTCTGGAATGACTAAAATAATACTTCAACAGAATTATTTTAATACTTTGTGTCTTTGCACCTTGCACTCAGTGAGAGGAGCTCCTGCCCCTCGGGGCTGTCCCTGCCCGAGGCACAGCACAGGGGATTTTCCCTTCACACGGACACAGAGGCACAGGAGCCCCCGGGAGGGTGCCCCGGTGCCTGGCTGCTCCTGAGAGCCATCTCCAGAGATGCTGGGAATGACAATGACATCCTGAGAGCTGCCAACAACCACAAGGAACAGCTGGTAAAATGCTCTCAAACCTCCCAGTGCCCTTAATATTCCGTAAACAAATCTGCTTCTCTGAAACCACACAAGGTGTTGGGAGCCTCCGTTTGTGGGCTTTAATCGTTGTCATTCCCACCCCAAACATCACAAACGTAGGAGCATTAGGAACTGAAACCCTGCAAAGGAAACACGCCCGGTCTTCTCGGGTTGTTGCTGATGTTTCAAAAAGACCAAGAGCTTTTCTGGAATCCTGTAAAGAAAAATGTGTAATAAAGGCTTTTTTGCCTCATTTCGGCCAGCCAGAGCTGCAAGCCAGCAAGCCATCAGCATTGTCACGTCCTGTGGCTGCTGCTCTAGCAGAGGAATGAAATATTCACACCTTTTGGCTGGAGTTTTTATTGAGGGTTCAGGTACCTACCTTCTGCCATCCACTCCATTTAAGTAATGATGACCAAAGCCCTGCTCACTTCTCCAAGATTAACAGCTTGCTGGAAATATTTGATTGTCTGAAAACAGAGCTGCAGGATGCTGCAGCACATTCCCCGCTCCCAGGGAGGCCCTCAGGGCAGGATTGATGCTGTCAATTACAGGATTAAAACCCCAGTGTGTCCCAGTGCAGAGGTGGCTGAATTCCAGTGGGGAGAAAGCAGTTTAAAGCCAAGCACTCATGGCTTTGACAGCAGGATGGAAACTGCCTTAAAGGTGCTGTGAAACCATCATGACTGATTGTTATGGGATGCTGACACCTTGCAGGGAAGCAGCACTAAATTATTGTGCTCTGCTGCTTTCTGGAAGCCCACAGGCAGCTGTCAGGGGAGCAGCAGGAACGGGGGGCTCAGGAAAGGTCCTGCTGTGCCTGGTGGCCTGGCCTGGGCCCCCCAGCTCGGGGGGCAGGTCTGAGTGTGCAGAGATGTTTGGGGAGTGTGTTAGTGCACACGGGGTGAGGTTTTCCTCTTACACCATCCTCCTGCCCGTTATCTTCCTGCAAATTTGATCTTTCCTTCAGGGCATTCAGGCCAGCAGCAGAAACCTGTTGGATTTGCATCCTTGTCCCTGTCACCCTCAGGTTTCCATTCTCTAAATCCCTGATCACACACGGTGGGATTGTTGGGGCTGCACTTCGATGATCCTTGTGGGTGCCTTCCAACTCAGGATATTCTGTGACTGTCACTTAAATCACCGATTGCACCAGCCTTTCCTGCTCCCCGCAGCCTCCCGTGCCCCAGCACCGGAGCTCAGCAGCACGGTCAGGTCGTTTCCCTGGCTGCAGGGTTTGCTCCAGGCTGTCAGAGCGGGGATCAGGGTTTGGTCCGGCTCCCCTGGTGACAAACCCGTGCTCCAGCCTGGCAGAGCAGGGATCAGGGTTTGGTCCGGCTCCTCTGGTGACAGATGTGCTCCAGCCTGGCAGAGCGGGGATCAGGGTTTGGACTGGCTCCTCTGGTGACAGATGTGCTCCAGCCTGGCAGAGCGGGGATCAGGGTTTGGACTGGCTCCCCTGGTGACAAACCCGTGCTCCAGGCTGTCAGAGCAGGGATCAGGGTTTGGACCGGCTCCCCTGGTGACAAACCCGTGCTCCAGCCCCCAGGGCACGGCAGCAGCCTCTCATCTCCCTCCTTCCTCCGGGACAGGCCTGCCCTGGGTAGGTGTCCATCTCCTGCCTTTTACGGCGATGTTTTACTCTGCCCCAGCCCGGGATCTCTTTGCTGCCTCGGGCTGGGCTCAGGTCCGTGATCCCATTTCTCAGGCATTTAACTCTTTGCCTAGAAAACACAGGAGGTGCAGCGCTGAGGTTTCCGCGGGGGCACTGAGGTCGGGCTCAGCGCCCCGGGGGACGCTGAATTGTTTGGGTTTCACATCCACACGAGGTGGGTGCCCGGGGAGCCCGAGCCCCGTGCGGAGCTGGCCCGGCACCGCCTCCTGCACCTCTTTAATTCAAGCGGTGACTCACAGCCTGGAACCATTAGGTAGATGTCAGATGCAGCTAGTGAGTGGTATTTTTCAGTGTTCATTTTACTTATTGTATTCTATTTTGATTTATAATTATATATACAGTGCATTCCTTTCCTGGGCTCCAGGCATCCCTGCCAAAATCAAAAAGTACAGTTAGCAAAGCTAAAGCCAGCAGAAGCTCAGAGCTCTCTGTCAGAAATAACCAGTCAGAGCAACTCTTTTTCTCCGCCAGTTCTTCATGTATTGTCTGTTCTCCCTGCATTTCCTGCCCATGAACCTCTGGATGAGGAGAGCAGCCCCTGGAGCAATCTCTCAGCCCCACAGCAGCAATGCAGAGAGCAACAAAACAGCTCCAACTCATCCCTCACATCCAGGAGCAGCATTTGTTTGTATTTTCAAGTATTCCAAATACTTTTACTTTCTACTCCTGGAGCTTTCACTGCTGGGAGGAATTCTGTGCAATCCTTGGGTGGGATTTGCCAGTGCCTGTGGGAGGGGGCGCAGGGAAGCATCACCTTGGTCTCTGGAATCCCTCCTTGTTCAAGGAAATTCAGTTTGCTGTGAGCAGGATTGGGGAGAGGCTGGGCTGGGGTTTCTGGAGAGCTGAGGGGGCAGCAATGCATTCTCAAGGTTAATCACACTAATTATATGCAAATAGCTGTTGCCCACCACCACACTGATCAGAACCTCTAGGGATGAATTTCCGCCCCTGGATGTGCACGAGGGGATCTTTGGGATCTTTGGGATCTGGGTTTGCAGAACGAGCAGGGCTGAGGCGGTGGGACAGGCGGGGTGTGGTTGGTTTGGTGTTTGCCAAGCCACGAGCAGCCCCTGCTGTGCTGTCCCTGTGGTGCTCCTGGGGACAAAATCTGGGGGAGTCCCATTGCTCCCACCCCTCCTCTGCTCAGCCTCAACCCCAGCAGGGTTCCAAGGACTGGCATCACCTTGTATAAATTACATCACCTTGTAAATGTAAGTTACATTACCTTGTAAATATAAATTACATTACCTTGCTATTTACATTACCTTGCCATGTAAGGTACACTCTGAGAAAGTCACTGGGTTTTGCTGGATTTTGGGAATATTTGTGCTCAGGCTGGAGGCTCCAGTGGGTCCGTGCCATGGACAGCACCTGGCAAAGCTGGAGCAGAGGGCTCGTCCCTCTCACCCCAAACTTCATGCTGCAGGCACAGTTTCCCTTCTCAGCAGTTACTGCTGCTTACAGGAGGTCAGGCTTGCCGTGGGCTCATGTGCTGGGGAGAGTTTTGCTTTCTCTGGGACAGATTTAGACTCTTATTTAATAAGCACAATTATAGCTGCTGTTTTGGTGTGTTGATGAAGCTTCCAGATGGCTAATTGTGTGTCCTGAAGGAAAAAAGGAACTCAGCAGCTGATGTATCCCAATCCAACAGAGAACAATACCTCTGGCTCTGGGACCACCAGATTCCTCATTTTAAAAAATAGATGTTGCCTTTGCTGTGGTTTAATGGCTTAAGAATTTATCCATACAACCACTGAGACAGGGATGTAAGAGCAGTGTGAGAATTTGTCCAGACTCCTCACAGGGCATTTGCCCAGCCTGGGTCTGTGCTTGCCACGGGCCCAGCCTGGTCCTGAGGAGCCAGCCAGCCTTCATCCAGCTCTTCTTTCCCTGCTGGTGTCAGCATGAATAAACCATGTTCCTCCTAAGCCACCACAACTTCTGACAGCTACAGGGCTGTAAATAAAGCAGCTAACGCAGATGCTAATATTAATTCTCATGACCCAGTTGTGCTTCACTAATAGTATCTGGGTTACCAGCCAGGCAAGACAAGAGCACAAATATTTAGCCTGTCTCAGTCTGTTACACCAAAAAAGCAAGCATTTGAAGATATTAATTTCTGGAGCTAAATGTCAGACGTGCCCTCCGTTAGGAAAAGGCGCAAGGAAGCTCTGGGAAAGTCACAGAAATCCATGTTTGGTGGTGGTTAGCAGTTTAAACCGTGCTGGCCATGCACGGGGTGATGCCAGCCCCTCCTGCTGTGCTGCAAACGGGCTGTGCCAGCCTGGGGCCGGGTCTGGTCCTGTCCGGGCTGGGCATCATCACACGGAGTGCCACAGAGGGACACAAGTGCTGTGTGCAGGACTGAGGCTTGTGCTGGGGTTTTAAAGCAATGTTTCAGACATTCATTAGCAATGTTGAGATTTTAGGATAATCCTCCATTTAGCCCTTTCCAGCTGCAGCTGCTCTCCCCTTGGCCATCCCTTTGCTTTCTGCCCAGGAAGGCTCCTTGACATTCAGCTTTTTCCGGAGGCACTCAGAGGCTGTCAGGTGTGAGAAGCTGTTTGGGAGAAGCACGGATGTTGTCACCCAGCCTCACACAGCCGGGGTGAAGCAGCCAAGCCTTTCCAACCTGCCCGGACTCTGAGGCACAGCCTGGGGCAGCTGCTCAGGCCCCGGGGCTGCTCACCCAGCTGGCCTGTGCTGGCTGCAGGGTGATATCGGTTCCTTACTCAGCCTCTCCCCTAAGGCCGGGCTCAGGGCCTCGCTGATGTGCACCAGGTTTCTTTAACCTCACAGCTGTGCAACCGAAATATAAATTTGTGTGAGCAGCCCTGGCACGGCCGCGTGTGAGGGCAGTGATTGCCCCAGGTACGTGGGTTTGGGCTCCCTGTCGTAAGGAATTAGCGGCACAGCCCTGATTGTGATTGCATTTACTCCAAGCAGCTGAGTGCAGACGGGGAGCAGCCTTTGGGCCGTGCGTGGCACAGGTGTTTGTGTTTTCTGTCACAACGCGGCCCCGCGGCTGCACAGAGGCAGAACTGAGCTGCTCACAGCGGGCTCGGAGGTTTAATTAGGCTTCTGGTGTTCTGTGGAGTTCGCTCCGCCGCTCGGTGGAGGACAGTTTAGGATCAGCATAATAGGATTACTGCTGCTATATGCAGCCGCCTAAGCCAGGAAGTGCTGGTAATGGGCCTTCACCCGCTAGGAAAATCTTTTCCGAGGGTGGTTTTTATAGCCCGCGGTTACGCACGCTGTCAGTGCCGGGGATCCTCCCTGCCCTGCGGGCTGTGCCGGGCCAGCCCAGGTGAGCGCTCTGGAGCAGCGCAGCTTCCACCGTGCCGGCTCTGCCACCGTCAGTGCCTGCTGCCCCTGGAACACCTTTCCTCGGAAACATTTCCCCCGGCGTGATCCCGGGACTAAATCCGGGCGCGTCGGGCCGGGTCTGAGCTGAGCCGGCAGCAGCGCCGCTGGTTCATCCCTGCGGGAATTCCGGGGGCAGCGGGAATGCCCGGGGTTACAGCGGGAATGCCCCGGGGTGACAGCCGGAGTACCCAGGTGACAGCCGGGCTGTGTCCGTGACCGGGTAGCCGCACGGGCTGAGCCCCGAGCCCCGCCGGGCGGAGCAGCCGGGCTGAGCCGCGGGCACCCACGGGAGCAGCCGCAGGCCCTGGCGGGGCTCGGGGCACGGGGAGCCCGAGCTGCACCCACACCAGGGGGAGTCTGAAAAGCCCCGAGCCCTGAGCTCCCAGCCTGTCCCAAGAGCTCCATAAGGAATTTCTGGGAAGGCCACGCTGGGATCCCCTCCCGCTCTGAGCGAGGAGCCTCTTCCCACTGGCTCCAGTCACTACGGCATTTCAATGCTGTGTTTTCAATGCTGTATTTTATCAACGCTGTATTTTTTAACACGGAAGCGATCAGGGAATTTTTTGGAGGAGGAGGCCGCTGGCAGAGGTGTCGGGAACACCTCGGTTAGCAGGGGACATCAGCTGGCTGGGCAGGGAGCGAGGTGGGGCTGAGCACACACACGGCTCTCAGGCTCCCCCGGCTCCGGCTGGTTTTACATCCCCCGAGCAGCAGAGGCAGAGCTCAGCTCTGAGCCAACATTCCCACCGGTGCTGCTCCCCACAAGGCTGCTCTCCTTATCTCTGCCTTTTCTGCAGGGGCAGAAATTCACAGATAAAACAATCGGCGCTTATACACACACAGACACGTAGGAGCTGGTCTTAATCTTTCCAAATCCCTTAATATACCTTGTGTATACAGTTTGGAACTTGTAGATTTAGCGTGATAGATTGATTTCATGCACTATCTCAATGGAAAATGACATTAGTAAATACATTCCTTTTTTATATTATTTTTCCCCCTGTCTGAGCTGCTGCAGAGCTCTGAGCTGTGGCCTGCCTGCCCTGGGCCCAGCAGCACTGGGGGCAGCCCGAGTCCCCTGACTGTGTCTGGTGCTCCTGTCTGGATTATATAAAGCCTAAAATGTGGCACAGCCTCAGGAGAATTTGGCCAAATCGCTGTAGTTTGAGCATATGTTATAACCAATCAGTTGGAATGGTTGTAGTTATTTTTCACAACTCCCCCAAAATGGAGAAAGTGGATGAGAATTGAGTGGGTCATGTGGATTGACAGGGGAAGCTGCTATGACAGTTTGAGACAGATGACTCAGGGTTTTTGCTTTACGGTTTTCTGCATTTCAGCACCAGGAATTTCCAGGGGGTTCTCCAGTTAAAGCAGGCAGGCAAAAATGCAGATTTGTCTCATTAACCATCCCGCGGTGAGCCGTGCTCCGGGCCTGAGCTCTCCTTCCTTCCCCAGCCCTGCCAGCCAGGGCCGTGCTGCCCGCAGCCCCCGTGACACACCGGGCTGTCCCCCGGGCTGTCCCCTGAGCTGTCCCCTGGGCTGTCCCCCTGGGCTGTCCTTTGGACTGTCCCCCCGAGCTGTCCCCCCAATTTTCCCCTGAGCTCTCCCTTGGGCTGTGCCTCGGGCTGTCCCCCCGAGCTGTCCCCTGAGCTGTCCCTCGGGCTGTCCCTCTGAGCTGTCCCCCTGAGCTGTCCCCCCAATTTTCCCCCCAGTTTTCCCCAGAGCTGTCCCCTGGGTTGTGCCTTGGGCTGTCCCCACAAGCTGTCCCCTGAGCTGACCCTCTGAGCTGTCCCCCCGAGCTGTCCCCCCAATTTTCCCCTGAGCTGTCCCTTGGGCTGTGCCTCGGGCTGTCCCCCCGAGCTGTCCCCCCAGTTTTCCCCCCGGTTTTCCCCCCAATTTTCCCCAGAGCTGTCCCCTGAGCTGTCCCCCCAGCTGTCCCTTGAGCTGTGCCTCGGGCTGTCCCCCAGAGCTGTCCCCTGAGCTGTCCCCCCAATTTTCCCCTGAGCTGTCCCGCCGAGCTGTCCCCCAAGTTTTCCCCCCGGTTTTCCCCCCAATTTTCCCCAGAGCTGTCCCCTGGGCTGTCACCCCGAGCTGTCCCCTGAGCTGCTCCTTGAAGTGTCCCCCCCAGTTGTCCCCCCAGGTGTCCCCGAGCTGTCTCGGGGTGTGTGTGTCCCCTCTCCCCGTGGGTACATCGGTGCTGGTTTGTCCTGCAGGGGCAGCCCGGCCCCGGAGCTGCAGGGCCGGCTGTGTTTGGGTACAGCCACTGCCCCTCCGCTCTCCGGGCTGTGACCTCACTGCCGGGCACGGCCTTCCGTGCTCCCTGCCTTGGCCTTCAGAGGAAAAAATGTTTCCACTGCGTAAATCAGCCGTGCCCAGCCCGCGCCATTGTTTTGTCTATGTTTTAATGTCCCTTTTAATAATATACATGTCAGCTCTGCCGTGTCCCATCTGCCAGAAAATGCCTGGATTTACGCATTACCTCATCACTCTTACTGTCTATCTGGCATTTTTTCCATCCTGCAGGCTCGTCACTCCTTTTACATCACTGATCAAATCATTTGTTAGGCCATTAGCAACGAGGCTTGGTGTTTTTATACTCCTGGCTCCATAGAAGGTGATGTGGGAGAGGGCTGAGAAAGGGGAATAAGGCAACTTTTAAGCCTCAGGCTGGGAATATCAGAATAGAGGGCACAAGGAACATGTATTTTATGGTGACACTGTCACAAGCAACTCGGAGAGCAGGGGCTTTGTGTCAAGAAACATTGTGCAGAGCAGTTTCTGTGTTTATTTTTCGGATCAGCCTGAACTGGGAAGAGAAGCAGCCCAGAAACCTCCCCCAGCAATCAGTCACACTGGAGATGTTTGCTGGGAAAGCGTGGCTCGGGGTCGTGCCCCGTGCAGGGGCACAGCTCCGGGCAGGGTGGGCTCCGGGCAGGGTGGGCACAGCCCCGGGGCAGGGTGGGCACAGCCCCGGGCAGGGTGGGCACAGCCCCGGGGCAGGGTGGGCACAGCCTCGAGGCAGGCAGGGCACAGTCCCGGGGCACGGTGGGCACAGCTCCGGGGCACGGTGGGCTCCGGGAGCTCCGGGGCAGGGTGGGCACAGCCCCGGGGCACGGTGGGCTCAGCTCCGGGGCAGGGTGGGCACAGCCCCGGGCAGGGTGGGCACAGCCCCGGGGCAGGGTGGGCACAGCCTCGGGCAGGGTGGGCTCAGCTCCGGGGCAGGCAGGGCTCAGCCCCGGGGCACGGTGGGCTCCGGGAGCTCGCAGCTTTCCCGAGGTTTGATTGCAGTGCTGCGGTGTCACCCACCGGGGCTGCCTGAACACCCTGGGGGGGTTTGTGCGGGTAAAATTTAACCCAAAGCTCTTGCTTGGCATCACAGTATTCTACAGAATTACTTAAAAATGTGTTTAAACTGTTTCGAATTACAGATTGGCCCCCAAAAGTGCTTCCCCAACCAGGGCCACCCTGTTAAATCCAGGCACTGAGCCTCGGCTGTGTCACCCGGGCTGCTGTCGGGTGGGGGGTTCGGGGGGCACTCAGGGACAGCTCAGGGGTGGGAGCCGGTCACAGCACGGACTCTCCTGGGGCAGCAGGGAGCCGTGAACCCTCGAAAGCAGCGGCAGGAGATGGGCCTGGCCCGTGCCGGGCTGGCACGGGTGCACTCAGCGGTTCGGTGAGGCCAGGGCGGCTCCTGTGCTCGGAACAGCCGCAGGTGGCGCCCAGCCCCGGGCAGCGGTGCCAGGGAGGGCACAGAGCGACCCCGGGCTCGCAGTGACCCTGGGACAGGGGTTCGGGGTGTGACGGGCACGGGGGTTTGGCTGTGACCGCCGGGTCTGGGGGAGGTGGGACAGGGCAGACCGCGGCCAGCTGGGACGGGCACGCTCGTGTGCAAGCCCTGCAGGATCAGAGGATCAGAGCCAGGCAGGGCAGCCCTGGGCAGGGTTTGCCCGCAGGGCTCGGCTCGGGAGCTCCGGGAGGCCCCAAACCCACCGTGCCACGGCAGGGAAATCCCGGGACACCGCAGCCGGGGGAAGGGACCCGAGCCACCGCCACCTGGAGCCCGTCCCCGTGGCGCTGGCTCGGCCCTTCCCTGCCGGAAAATGAACACTGACAGAGTTATTTTCTTCAGAATAATAAAACAGAGAAACAGTAACAAAGCCAAGAACATTGAGATGGTGACAGCGAGAGCCTGGCTTAAATACCCCAAAATAACATCTGCCGGAGCCTGATTTCAAAGCAGCAGCTGTAGCCTGGAATGAAAACACACAAACTTTCCAAACAGTATTAAAAGTGATAATATCGAAAGCAACTCTTTGGTGAAAGCTTTCAGGTGCACAAATATGGCTCTGTGCATACATGATAAAGGATTTCTATAATTTTATAAGGTTAATTAATTATTATGTCCAGCAGGTACATCCAACAGGACATCAGCTGGCCCAGTAACCCACCCGTGCATCAGCCCCTTGGAGCTGGTCCAGGGGTTTCTTTGCCCCGTTCCTTGTTATGTCTCTTAAGTTCTGGTGGAAAACAAGCTGTCCTTGTCAGAAATTATCTTCTTAGGAATAAGACTAAGCAGATTTTCAAGATGTATTAGTAAGGGTTAGCTTATTGTGAGAAAAGGCAGAAGAAGTACTAGAAACCATACAACTATAGATTAAAAACCTACAAGGACACAATATATGAAAAATATATAAAAAGCTAAAAAGTCTTTAGGCGTCACAGCTGCTGCACTGCAAACACAGAGACTTGGTGATTGTTACTTTTTTCTTTAAAAGACTTTTTTTAACAATAATACTTTTTTTTCTGAGAAACTGCCCAACCCCTTCCAAATTTCCAGGCTGCCTTCCACAGGGACTGAGCATGGTCCCTCACTGGTTTCAAGCTCATTTCTTTGGGGGTTGCTTTTGGGTGCAGACAGAGGAGGTTTTGCAGGAGGTGGCACTAAGAGGAGACCCGTTACACCCCGTACTCCAATCCTGGAAAATCCTCTTGGGGCAGGCTCTGCTCAGGCTGCAGCAGCAGCACCACCAGTGTCAGTGGCACTGGTGCTGTCCCATGGGTGCAGTGGCACAGGGAGGGTCCCACACCCCCTGCACAGGAGCCAAACCCCACTGGGGTGGCCCTCAGTCATTGCTGGGGACAGCCAGGGGGTGGCCTTCAGTCACTGCTGGGGACAGCCAGGGGGTGGCCTTCAGTCACTGTTGGGGACAGCCAGGGGGTGGCCCTCAGTCACTGCTGGGGACAGCCAGGGGGTGGCCCTCAGTCACTGCTGGGGACAGCCAGGGGGTGGCCCTCAGTCACTGCTGGGGACAGCAGCTCTGCTGGTGTTTGACAAAGCCACCCTGCTGTTTGCTGCAGTTTGTGTTCATAATGTCTTGGCAATTCCCCAGAGTTGTTTTATTTGAGAGGTTTGGGAGGTAAATTGTCAGGAACTCAGTGCTCTCCCATGGAGTACTGGAACAACCCAGGAGCACAGCTTTGCCACTAATACTCTTCCTTTGCTTCTTCATTACCTCTCCCTTTGGAGGGGTAATGATCCCTTTGGATCTTTAGAAGCTTTGTGGTTTAACTGGATTTTGGAGCAAACCCTTGAGGTGTAAAGGGGATGGATTTGATTGAGACATCTTTAACCAGGACCTATCCCTCCTCTCCTGCCCTGCTGACAGAGTGTGTGGGGTTTTTATTTGTTTTCCAGCAGGATCACCTCTTACACGTGGCAGTTTTATTACAGCCAGGTACTGTTCCCACCTCCAGCAGCAGGGTGTCAGCCAGAGCACCCCAGCCTGTCTGCCTTGGGTCCAGCTTGCCCAAAGCCAGCCCAGCCCAGCAGCAGCTCCAGGGCTGGCTCATCCCCCCCAGAGCAGGACAGCTGTGCCCAGCCTGGCTGCAGGAAAAGGCTCTGCTCCTGGGAATGCTGATCTGAGGAACCAATCCAACCCTCCTGAACAAACCCACCGACTGCCCCACAGCCTGATGGAGATGGGTTTGCCCAGGGGACAGCAGACTCGTGTCAAAGATCTGAATCTCAGGAGACCTTGCAGAACAAGCTGATTCTCTAGAGGACTGCAGGGAGCAGTACATGAGCAGCTTAGTTAAGAGAAATGTTTTCTGTGAGGCATTTTTAGCAGGGCATTTTTACCACCATCTTGTCTGTGGTTCCCAGCCAGGCCAGGCCAGGTTGGCCAGCACGGCACAGAAGTTCAGGATTCTCTACTCCCATCTTTTTCTTGCCTTGTGCTTTCAGTGGCCACTGCTGGAAGTTACAGTTTAGGAATTTCCATTCCAGGTGGAAATACCTCAGGAACAGGCTGTAATTTTCACGTAAATGACACAACTGCATCTTGCAACCCTTGAATTTAAGCACAGGGAGAGTTGGGACCATGCACAGGTGCTGCTCAGTCACAGAACTGAGGCAAGTTTTGGGGTGTGCCCCAGGCCCCAGCAACACAGAGAGCTGGGCTGCCCCAGGCACTGCTGTTCCTTAAACTGGCTGGGAATGGTTTGGTTCCAGTTTATTCCCCCTCACCACTGATAGAATTAAATAATCTCTGCCCGCTGGATTTATTTTTTTTTAATGAAAATGTGTGTCTACAATGATCAAAGGATTGTTTCACATGATGGGGTGAGCAAAAGAAGCTCTCAAGGTCAAATCCAAAACAGCCTAAAGACTCTGGGACTTGGATCTGACCTCCAGGATCAGCAATGAGCCTGGAGAAGATGAGCAGCTCAGGAAGTGGAAAATGAAGCTTTTGAAGCCAATAATGCCCTCTGGCAGTGAGCAATCAATTGACAGAGAAATGGGAAAGAGAGAGAGAGTGAAAAGAAGTCAGACCCTTCAGCTCAGCCTGGCAGCAGGAAAGGCAGGACATTCATAAATAGAAAGCTGCACATTTTTTCCTTCCTCTCTCTTCCCCAGGGGAGCGTGGCCATGGGAACAGACACGCTCTGTGCCCCACGGAGGGGATGCAGGGGAGCAGATTGACACAACCTGCAGCAGGTTAATTGGGACACATGGCTGCGGTGTCACTGCCCTCAGGACTCTCTTTTCTTTCCAAGAAGTAAAGGAAAACAATTATCCGATATTAGCTGCTCTGAGCAGCCTGGCCGCCCAGGGCCGCCGTGGGAATTGCCAGCTCATTCCATGGAACACACGGGGAGAGAGCCCTCAGCTGCCAGGGATGCTCATTCACATCCGTGCCAGACTGCAGCCCTCGAAAGGTTATTCCTACATCCCTTGATAATCCTTAGAAACTTATTTCCCTGGCATGCCGAGTGGCTTTTCCCGTATTATTTTGCCTTCTTTAAACAGCTCCCAGTTCGGAGTGGATTTGTTTTCCCCCTCAGCAGCAGGTTTCTCCCCGTGCTGGGCTCACCCTGTGTCCCATTCCCAAACCTGCTGAGCGGTTCCCCTGTCAGGCAAGCAGGGGACTGTCCCCGGGGCTGTCGGTGAGAGCTGCTGGGGGCTGCCTGCACGGAAAAGCCGCCCTTTAATGCCTCCGTCGGAGCTGGGATCTCCTGCAAACCCCGCTCCGCTGGGATTTTGCCGTTCCGCTGCCCTCGGGGCGAGGCCGGTGCCGGTTGTGCAGCGCTGTGGGACCCCGGCAGCCCCGCTGGGTGCCTCCCCTCGGGCAGCGGCGTTCCAGCGCCGCTCCGCTGTGTGTCCATGGCCGGGCAGGGAGTGAAGCGTCTGCCAGGGCTCCTTAGGGTAATGCAGCCTGACGGGGCACGGAGCTTTATCCTGCGGCCGCAGCGGGGCCGAGGCGGTGCCGGCCTGGCTCCGCAGGGCAGGGGCAGAGGAGGCGGCCCGGAGAGCCCCTGCCCTGCCCTGCCCTGCCCTGCCCTGCCCTGCCCTGCCCTGCCCTGCCCCTGGCCCTGCCCTGCCCTGCCCTGCCCTGCCCTGCCCTGCCCTGCCCTGCCCTGCACACCGGGCACCTGGGCTGGCCAGGGAACCGGGGCAGTTTTTCTGCTGGCCAAGCAGAGCCTGCCCTGAAACCTGCAGAGCAGCTGGAGCTGCCTCCCTGCAGGGAGTGAAGCACAGGATGGGGCAGGCAGAGCTCAGAGGGAAGCAGGCAGAGCCCTGGGGGAAGCAGGCAGAGCCCTGAGGGAAGCAGGCAGAGCTTGGAGGGAAGCAGGCAGAGCTCTGAGAGGGAAGCAGGCAGAGCTCGGAGAGGGAAACAGGCAGAGCCCTGAGGGAAGCAGGCAGAGCTCGGAGAGGGAAGCAGGCAGAGCCTTGAGGGAAGCAGGCAGAGCTCAGAGGGAAGCAGGCAGAGCCCTGAGGGAAGCAGGCAGAGCCCGGAGAGGGAAGCAGGCAGAGCCCGGAGAGGGAAGCAGGCAGAGCCCTGAGAGGGAAGCAGGCAGAGCTCAGAGGGAAGCAGGCAGAGCCCTGAGAAGGAAGCAGGCAGAGCTCAGAGGGAAGCAGGCAGAGCCCGGAGAGGGAAGCAGGCAGAGCTCAGAGGGAAGCAGGCAGAGCCCTGGGGGAAGCAGGCAGAGCCCGGAGAGGGAAGCAGGCAGAGCCCTGAGAAGGAAACAGGCAGAGCCCGGAGAGGGAAGCAGGCAGAGCTCGGAGAGGGAAGCAGGCAGAGCTCAGAGGGAAGCAGGCAGAGCTCAGAGGGAAGCAGGCAGAGCCCTGAGGGAAGCAGGCAGAGCCCTGAGAGGGAAACGCAGTCCCGGCCAGCAGTGTCCCTCTGAACTGCAATAACATTTCAGGCCAGAATCGCAGCCCGGAGGTGAGCTGGCCCCAGGCCACACGCTGTGTGTGTTTTGCAAGCCCCAAAGCTGCGGCGCTCACAGTGTGCTCGATGGGGGAGATAACGGGACCGTGTGCCTGACAGAAGATCCCGAGTTTCCCAGGACATCACAACTGCACGTTTCCCTGGAATGACAAGTTCTGTCCTTGCCAAACAAAACTCAGGCTCGTTAATCTGCTTCTCTTATGTTGGTGTGTGTTTGTTTGGCTGATAGTTACTAGGATAGTCGGTGGGGTTTTTCAAAAAGGGGCACTGGGGATTGTTATTCATGGATGGAGTGGGGGTGAAAAATAAAAACAGTGCTAATGTAGCCAACAAGTCCAAGTAAGGCCCAACTTTGCTATTCCAAAATCTGCTGCTATGATAATGAGCCGGTCCAATCAGCTCAAATCAAGGGCTCAGGAAGGCTCAGCCCTGCAGAGGAGCACATTCATGACAAGATTAATTTCTACCACCCAGTGCATAGTGTGGCACCATCCTATATTAACACAGAAACCCCAATTTTTTTTTAAAAAAAAGGTAACTAAAACCCAGGGAGGTGTATCATTTCCCTTAATCTCCAATGCTGCTCTTTGCCATTCTCCACTTGGATTAAACAGGATGTACCACCTGCCCCTTACAGGAAATCTCTCTCTTCCCCTCCCCTCTCTTCCATAAACCCTCACTAGAACGCAGCACATCTGCATTTTCTGAACAGTTTCAGGTGACTTTTATTACGGGAAAGTGCAAAATATCAATGAGCCAACCACTAAAAATCAAACAGCTCAACCCCTCCAAGAAACAGAACAAACCCCAGCTCCGCTCCCCACCGAAATGGCCACTGGGCTTTGTTCCTTTTCCTTCTGTAAATGCCCTTTTCAGAGGGTGAGAGCAGGGGGGGCTGCTCTGGGTGAGGCAGGGGAGGCTGCTCTGGGTGAGGCAGGGGGGGCTGCTCTGGGTGATGCAGCGGGGCTGCTCTGGGTGAGGCAGGCACTGCTGGGCCTGGGCTGTGCCTGTGGGGATGCAGGGGTGCAGGAAAGGCTGGCACAGCTGTGGGAGAGCCAAGGGCTGCCCAGGCTGGTTCATCCCTGTGCCTTGGAAAGGTTTGTTCCCCTGTCAATGTCCAGAAGTCAGCGAGCATGCAGTGATTATTCCCAGACTGCCAGCCAACACTTCAAAGAGTTTGAGCATTTTCTGAGCTGAAATTGAATTTAAAAAAAAACTCAAAAGCAACACAACAATAAACAAACAAACAAAAAAGAAGAAGGAAAAAGAAAAGGCGCCACAACAAAGAACCAAGTACACATCTTCACAGTTCTGTTTCATCCTCTGTATTTATAGCTGGAATGCATCAAAACTCTCACAGTGAGGCAAGATCAAACTCTCTCATTGAACTGCTGAAGTAGAGCTGCCTTTTCCTTTATGTTCACACAGATTTGCTGTCCACTGGCTCTACTCACCACTTGCTATGGCCCCGTGCTAATAGGAATGATTTGTTGCCAAGGATTACTTTTCAGCTGCTTTTGTGAGCAGTTTGTATACAGTTGTTGCTATTTATTAAATGTGTGACATCTAATCCAGTGTTTGGTGCTTGTAAAGGGAGGAACCATCTGTGCTTGAGATTGAAACACTCCATTCACTTTGTGCCAAAGCTCTCAGTGAGGGTTCCGTGCTCTGCTCCAGAGAAAAGCCTGGGGAACCCTATTTGGGAAGGGGGACTGCAGTATGGATGTGTCCCTGCATCAAAGTGTTTGTCTGACACCAGGCCTGCCTGCCAGGCAGGAGGAGGGCTGTGGGCACGGTGGAGAGCCCAGAAGCTGAGAAGAAAGCAAAAGGTTTTAGCAGGAGAAAGAACTAAGGGCTGGGAAGGTGCTGAGAGCTCGGAGTGATCCTGCAAGGTGGGTTCCCATGGTTTCCCACCACCTGCAGAAGCTTCGTAAGTCTCTTTTGAAGAAAAGAAGAATGTTAATATTCGATTTAACAGCTGTAATCCCTTGTGTGAGCCCGGGGTTTTCCCGTCCATGCAAGAGGTGCCACCAAAGCTCCTCTCACATCAGGCTGTGAGGGTGCAGGCAAACCCCGGCTGGAGGCTGCACCCCAGGGGCAGCTGTGAGGCAGCAGAACCCCCCCAGCAGAAATTCTGTGCCCTTATTCCAGTTAAAGGAGAAAAATGCCCCCTGAAATCCAGCGGAGACGCCCCACGAGCTGCAGCAGGAGCCCAGGGGCAGCACCCCAGGGAGCTGCGGTCAGCTCTGGGGACACCTGGACACCTGGACACATGGACACATGGACATTTGGACATCCAGACACATGGACACATGGACACATGGACACATGGACACATGGACACCTGGACACATGGACACCTGGACATCCAGACACACGGACACCCGGACACATGGACACCTGAACACCTGGACACTTGGACACCTGAACACCTGGATACCTGGACACATGGACACATGGACACATGGACATATGGACACCTGGACACCTGAACACCTGGACACCTGGACACCCATACATCCAGACACCTGGACACCTGGACACATGGATACCCAGACACATGGACATCCAGACACATGGATACCCGGACACCTGGGCACCTGGACAGCCTGACACCCGGACACCTGGACACCTGGACACCCGGACACCTGGACACCCGGACACCTGGACACCCAGACACCTGGACATGCAGCTGGCAGGGCCATGCGGGTATCAAGCACATTAAACAGGAGAGGACCTTGCCCCTGCCTTTCTGTCCACAGGGATTTACTGCTCCTGCAGGCTCCCCTGTCCCTTCAGAATGTCATTGGAGTGGCTGATGTGGGTAAATGGATTTGCCACTTTTCCTAACACATTTCTGGAAGAAATGTTAAACAGGTCATTGTTTTTTGCAGACAAAACATCACTGGAGCTCTGCTCTAATTTCCCCTCCGTGTGGCAGTTCAGGGTGGTGTCAGTGACTCGGTAAATCTCCCTGCAGCAAGACTCATTCTGCCTTTTGGTGAGGAAGCAGCACTGGAACTGGTTTAGTCTTCCAAAAGATTCTACACTGTAACATGCAGGACTAATGTGCCTCAGATTTGAGAAGAATTAATATCAATTATTCTCATGCATATTCATGAGATGAAGACTGGTTTAGCAATCAAGCTAATAGTTTTTGCCTAATTACATTTAGTTGATTTCATGCTATCTTGGCACTTTCCTGATTGAATTTAACCATTAAAATAAACCCTCCCACAACTACTCCTGCAAACACCAACACTTCGGGCTCAGCATCCCCTGTAAATAGTGTCTGAGGCTGAGCAGACTGCGCTCATGGTGGGAGGTGATCACGAGCGTGTCTCTCCCTGGCGCAGGGTAAAATCCCGAGGCATTTTTGGGAGCTGCTCCCAGGCTCTCCGCAGGGCCGGGGTGGAAGGCAGCGGCTGTGTCTGCCCCCAGGGAAAGGCCAGGCTGTGCAAATCACGCTGCCATCCCAGCCCCTGTGCCCCGAGAGCAGTGTGATGGTGGGAATGTGTGAGCAGTGTGTGACAGGAGAGTCAGGGAGAGGCTGGAGGGGTGGTGATGGTGCAGGCGGTCCCGAGGGGTGGCAGCAGGGTTTGTGTGCAGGATTTGTGTGCAGGGTTTGTGAGCAGGGTTTGTGAGCAGGGTTTGTGTGCAGGGTTTGTGAGCAGGGTTTGTGTGCAGGGTTTGTGTGCAGGGTTTGTGTGCAGGGTTTGTGAGCAGGGTTTGTGTGCAGGGTTTGTGTGCGGGGTTTGTGAGCAGGGTTTGTGAGCAGGGTTTGTGTGCAGGGTTTGTGAGCAGGGTTTGTGTGCAGGGTTTGTGTGCGGGGTTTGTGTGCAGGGTTTGTGTGCAGGGTTTGTGTGCGGGGTTTGTGTGCAGGGTTTGTGTGCGGGGTTTGTGTGCAGGGTTTGTGTGCAGGGTTTGTGTGCAGGGTTTGTGAGCAGGGTTTGTGAGCAGGGTTTGTGTGTAGGGTTTGTGAGCAGGGAGGGCACACAGACTCTGGGCACTCTGTTTCTCTTCCCAGGGCTGTGGGGGTGTCTGGCCTCTGTTCCAGGCAGCCTCTCCAGGCACTGGGGCTGGAGCTCTCCCAGCAGCGCTGCTTGCTGGGCTGGCATCACCCTGGGCACCAGGCATGGCCGGGAGAGAAACGGGAAACTTCAGCCTCCATGTGCCATTTGTTTTCTTTTCTGATTTCCCCCGTGCTAGCAGCAGCAGAAATAGGACATGCTTCCCTCTCATCCTCTCCTGGAACTGTCACTGCGCTGATGTCTAAAGGCAGCGTGTGCCTTTCAAGTTTGCCTTTTCAGTATTCTCATTCATCTATCATTTCTTCTCCAGCATTTGCATCAGGGCTTTGCTCTGAAGGAAGACTGACACCATTTATCATTTAATGGGGTTTGATAGCTCTCTGACAACTAAACATGTTCTTAAGAGTATTAAGGAGTTTACAGCCAGCCGTGCCTGAGGGCGACTTTCTGCCCACTCCACCTTAGTCAGCAGCAGTTGTAGCTGCAGCTCCCTGGGTGTCTGTAGGCAAACCAGGCACTGACACAGAACCAGCACAACTATTGTATCCTCTTTTCAACTAAATAGACTTACTCCCTCAGCAGATAAACTTATTACAGCTGTAATTGAAATCAAATAATTACGCATTATTCAATCTTGGCTTTTCCAGGCAAATGTCAAAATTAAGATCTCGTACGTTTCCAAAGCAAAACACAAGTGGCTTTATCTTGATTTTGCTTTTATGGATGTTGTGGTGTGCAGCAGTGCTTGCAGAGCAGTGGAGGGGTTTGCCTCCCTCAGATTGTGTGCACGGTGCAGATTGTGTGCAGATTGTGTGCACGGTGCCCGGGCACTGCAGGGAGCTGAGCTGTGCTGCAGGGGCCTGCCAGGGCACGGAGCTTGGGCCAGAGGGGTCCCAATGACCCTGTGGGGACACTTCTGTGTGCAGGGGCCCCTCCAGGGCACAGAGCTTGGGCCAGAGGGGACACAGTGAACCCGTGAGGACACTTCTGTGTGAAGGGGACACTTTTGTGTGTGGGGGCCCCTCCAGGACACAGAGCCTGAGGCAGAGGGGTCCCCAGGACCCTGTGGGGACACTTCTGTGTGCAGGGGCCCCTCCAGGGCGCAGAGCTTGGGGCAGAGGGGTCCCTCGGACCCAATGGGGACAGTTCTGTGTGCAGGGGACGTTTTTGTGTGCAGGGAACACTTTTGTGTGCAGGGGCCCCTCCAGGGCACAGAGCTCTCAGGGCAGAAGGGTCCCCAGGACCCCGTGGGGACAGCGCCTGGCAGTGACACATAAAGTGCCAGGTCAGGTAAAACTCCTAAGCAGAGCTTTGTACTCCACAGGAACCAGCAGGAATTAAGGGGTTTGGAGATTCAAGGTCTTGTGTTACACCTTAACATCCTTCCACATGAAAAAAAGAGGATTAAAGGTTCTCTGTGCTTCCATATCCCCACCTCAGCCTCAACTTGCCATGATGCAAGAAATGAGTGTTACCTTCCATTATGGCTTCAGCATTTTCCAGAAAAAAACCTCCTGCAAGCCCAGAGGTCGGAATCTGGACATCCAAAGTGACTGTGCTCTGCAAACTCTCCCAGTTTGTGAATAAATAGGCATTTTCTAGGGAAGAGATGTTTCCTAAAACAAGTGCCTGTCAATAAATACCACAGACATGTATAGCTGCTGTGAGCAGGAGATGTTATTCCTGTGCAGAATCAAGTGGGGAGGAGATAAGGGACTCTCCATCTGTTTCTGCACTGTGCAGCACGTGGGATATCACTCAAAATACACTCTGCTCTGTTTCTCAGAGCCTGGGCAGACAGAGGCTGGCAGAGGCGTGGCAGGAGGGAGCTGGACAGTCTGACTCAGAGTGTGCTGGAGCTGGGGGAAGCAGAGGGGCTGCAGGAAAAATCCTTTAGTAAATGGAGCATATGAATGAAACCTGGTCCTGACGCCAGATTTATTCTGCAGGCCTTGATGGAGATAAAAAAGCACATTAGACAAAACCATTATTGAACTTCTTGATTACATAACAATTTCCTCATCGTATTTCCAAGAATATCGGATCTATATTCAAACACCCTCCTACTCTCTCCCACACACCACCCCTTCTCCCTGCTATATCAGCCTCATTACCGAGCATGAAGACAGAAAAAGTATAGGGCATGCTGCCACCAGCAGAGAGATCTCAGATGCTTACCCTGAGATGTTAGAGCCATCTATGGGATTGGGACAGCCAGTTCTCATAAATTTTAATGGCCTTGGAAGTCTCCTGGCTTATGCCTTTATCTCTGTTAGGGTTTTTAGCAGTACAAAGAAAACAGCCGATAAATATCAGCAAACCTCGCTGCTGGGTTAGTCCCTGCTGCCTAAAACTCATCCCCTCCCTGTGCCACCTGCGGGGGGAGCACAAAAAAAAGAGATGGGAAACTGCAGAGATAGATGGGAACCCCTGGGCAGGCAGGAGCCCTCTCCCCCGGGGGTGAGCACAGCCCTTTCCATCACAGGGGGGAATCTCTGGGGCCACTCTCACCCAGCCAAGCAGGGCCGGGCCCAGGGCAGGTGGTTATTTCCTGAAAGGGGCCAGGGAGAGGTGGCCTGCCCAGTTTTGGGGAGGAATTTGGAGGAGGTGGGATTAAAGGCTCGCCAGCACGGTGCATCCATCTTGCCTGAGGCAACAGCAGTTGCACAAACTGGCTGCACTTGCTCCCAAAATCAGCTTGCTTGTCTCATTTGCATGTGTAATAACCAGCATGTATGTACAATCATGCTAATCACTCCAAGGCAACTGCTTTAAATTCATCCAAAACCCTGCCCTGCCTGTCCTTGGGTTCCTTCCACAAAGGAACCATAGCAGCCATCCAGAGATTGCTCCACAAAACCCTTTGTGAAGCAGCTGATTTAGTGGAGACTTTTTTCCTGAAATCCTGCCCATACTGAGACTTGCACCACAAGCTGGGGCTATCTTTAGGAATCCTTCTGATACCTTTTCCAATAACCTGGTAAAGCACCTGAGTGGATTTTCACAGTTTGTGCACTGCCACAGGTGAAATGCAAGAGCAAATACAGGAGCAAAGAGGAAGGGGCTGCAGAGCTTCTCTCACACAAGGTGTTGGTGGGAATGGTCTGAAAGTTGTGTGGGGAAGGAGCAGCCATCCCCTGTCAGCTTTAGGGGCAGCTGGAGGGTGTCTGTGCTGCTCTTTAGAGGAGCTGTAGGGTGTCTGTGCTGCTCTGCTGAGGCTGCTGCCCAGGCCAGCCTGCTCCTCAGCTTTGGGGCAGCTGGAGGGTGTCTGTGCTGCTGTTTAGGGGAGCTGCAGGGTGTCTGTGCTGCTGTTTAGGGCAGCTGCAGGGTGTCTGTGCTGCTCTTTAGGGCAGCTGGAGGGTGTCTGTGCTGCTCTTTAGGGCAGCTGCAGGGTGTCTGTGCTGCTGTTTAGGGCAGCTGGAGGGTGTCTGTGCTGCTCTTTAGGGGAGCTGCAGGGTGTTTGTGCTGCTGTTTAGGGGAGCTGGAGGGTGTCTGTGCTGCTGTTTAGGGGAGCTGCAGGGTGTCTGTGCTGCTGTTTAGGGGAGCTGGAGGGTGTCTGTGCTGCTCTTCAGGGGAGCTGCAGGGTGTCTGTGCTGCTGTTTAGGGGAGCTGCAGGGTGTCTGTGCTGCCCTGCTGAGGGTGCTGCCCAGGCCAGCCTGCCCCTGCCCTCAGCTCAGGTGCAGCCAGCGTGGGGACAGGAGACAGCATTGTCACAGCTGTGGCTCCACAGGGACTCCTGTGCCTGCCTGTGTCACAGGTGTGCCCTCACATCACTCATTTCAGCTGTTTGTGACTCCTCACTTTTTCCTGTGCTTCTGAATTTTAGGCTGCAAGCTTTTCCAGTTTTAGTTATGCATTTTGTAGGACCAAACACGGCCATCCAAGCCAGCAGCTGTGGATGCTCCTGCAGGGATGCTGGAGGTGCCCTCCCCAGTCCCAAAAACATCCCCCCTGTGCCAGACAGGCAGCAGCCAGACCTGGGAGGGCTCCGTTAGTGGGAGCAGGGACATTTCAGCAGCACCCACAAAATCCAACAGGCTCTGGGGCTGAGATTTCCCATCCCTGTTCCATCTCCAGTCCAAGCCTGAGCTCCAGGGACCTCCCTGTGCCTGGGCCTGTTCAGCCTCAGCCCTTTGACTGTGCACCCAGCGCTCTCACGAGCACAAGGCCGTGTTTAAAGCCTTTTAAGGAACCTTGGAGATCAGAGCACAGCAGAGGCTCTCCCGTGCCTCCTTCCATCCCATGCAGCTGTGAGCAGCTGGAGCAGCAGCGGTAGGGTTTGGGGTCAGTGCTCTGGAACAGGGACCACAGGTGCCTCCTTAGTGACTGGAAAAAAGATTTCCAGTTTTGTCAGAGCTGGAGCCTCCTGCACTGCAGGGGGATTGGTTCTGCTCGAGTCCAAATTGGTCCCGCTGGCTTTTCTTGTTAAAGAGAGGCAAACCTGGAAGAGTGAAGGGAGGAGGAAAGGCCAGGGCTGGAATGAAAAGGCTGCCTGCCATGCTGAGCATCCCTGGAGGCCTCCCTGGGAGTGCAAACCTCTTCCCTGCAGCTTCCTGTCTCTCATTACTGACAGTGGAAAATACAGGAGCTGCCAAGCTAGGGGCTCGGTACAGCCAAGATGGGAAACCTTATTAGAGAGACAGATGGTGATTTCTATAATCTGAAATCCCAGACTGTAAATACTTTGGGACGGAGCCCTGTGCAACTGAACAGTGCTAAAGCCTGACAGCAGCAGCTGGATCCAGTTCTCTGTGCACAGCTGCTCCGTGGGTGGCTTTTAGTGGATGGGAGTTGCTACCAGGACAAGGTATCTCTCACAGAAGGAGAAGGATCTCTAAACCCTGCTGGAGATTCTCCATCTCAGTTTTATGTACTTGCCAATTGAAAAGTGCCTTGAATAGCTGAGGACAATCAACTCACATTTAGAAGTTTTTCTCAGCCTAAGAAGATTCCCAAAGATGTGGCTGCAGCAGATGAGTAAGGGGGAAAATCTGTATCCTGGGAGCACAAGTGACATCTTGCTGCAATTTGTGGGAGAAATGATAAATGTCTGTCTCTCTTTATTGCTCAGCGTTGGCTAAATCTCCTAAACCAAAATCAAATTTTGCCCTTAGATCTCCCAGTTTATTTATTTATATTCATCTGGCATTGCCTTGATCTTCAAAGCAGGGAGGTATATCAAAGGAAACAGAAGGTTTGACACCAATTACTGCTGCTGGCTGCCACTCACTGAATAAAGATGGAGTGTTAATGCTTACTCTGAAAGTGAAGGACATAAAACCCAACAGGTACATACATCTAAGCCTACAAATAAGCCCCTCTGTGTACAGTGGGCAGAAATGGAGCCAAGCAAAACTAATTGAAATTACCCTTGCAAACATCCCAAACACCTTCAGAAGTGGTGGGCTGTAAACAAAGAAATGGCAGCAAAACCACCAGAAGAGATTTCTAGGAAAGCCAATCGGGCTCTCTGCACCCCAGGGGCAGCACCTGGTCTCCAGGACATGGTCTGCTGAGGCAAGCCACCACACAGAAGGAATTAACTTCTAAATTTCCCCACACCTCGCCATGAGACACTTGACTCACATTTTATTCTCTTGAGTTTGAAACCTGTGAGGCCTCCAGTGGCTGGGCCTGCCCTGCCTTGGCTGTCTCAGAGTTGTCTGATTTGTTTTGCTCAGATGCTTGCTGTCTCCTCTGGAAAACTCAAAACCGCTAAGAAAGCTTGGTGAAGTTTTCATGTTTTTCAAAACCGTCAAGAATCAAATTAGAGATGAGTCATTAAACAAGAGTGTATTATTTGTATGCTTCTGTAGTAGAATTGTACACACATGTCTGTAATTAGCCATCAGCACCCCGGATTACAGCAGGAACTGTTCATTAAATGGAGGACATCACTCTGATCCAATCATGTATTCACAATTGCATTCCTTCGTGCTTGAATTTCAGAGCTTGTTGTCCAGATGGGCCTTGTTGGGCACCTAATTAGTAGTTAATCAAAAGCTCCTGCTGTGAACTGCCTCACAGCCCTCCTGGCATCCTGGCTGCTCCTCACGTGTTCCTTGGCTGCACGGAGATGAAAGCACAGAGTCCAAGTGGATGCTTTATCTCCTTTGTGCACCTGCCATAACTAAAGCAGCTTCCAGGATAAACTCAGGATGCGTTGGTTATCTGATTTCTGTGTCCTGAGCAAAATGGGCCTTGCAAGGTGTGAGTGAAGGTGCAGCCATGCGCTGAGGGCAGCGAGAGACAGCGCCGCGTGCTCTGAGATTAACTCACTGTTCTCTCTTTCCTTTCCAGATTTTGGCAATCATTTCCATCATGTTTATTGTGCTATCTACGATTGCCTTGTCCCTTAACACGCTTCCTGAGCTACAAGGCATGGATGAGTTCGGGCAGACCACAGACAACCCGCAGCTGGCCCACGTGGAGGCGGTGTGCATCGCGTGGTTCACCATGGAATACCTCCTGCGCTTCCTCTCCTCCCCGAAGAAGTGGAAGTTCTTCAAGGGCCCCCTGAACGCCATCGATTTGCTGGCTATCCTGCCCTACTACGTTACTATCTTCCTCACAGAATCCAATAAAAGTGTACTTCAGTTCCAAAACGTACGGAGGGTGGTCCAAATATTTCGGATTATGAGGATACTCCGGATCCTAAAACTCGCCCGGCACTCAACGGGCTTACAGTCCTTGGGGTTTACACTGAGGAGGAGTTACAATGAACTCGGATTACTCATCCTGTTTCTGGCTATGGGCATTATGATCTTCTCCAGTTTAGTGTTTTTTGCAGAAAAGGATGAGGATGATACAAAATTCAAGAGCATCCCAGCTTCTTTCTGGTGGGCAACAATCACCATGACAACAGTAGGCTATGGAGACATTTACCCCAAAACTCTTTTGGGTAAAATAGTAGGAGGACTGTGCTGCATTGCTGGTGTGCTGGTGATAGCTCTTCCCATCCCAATTATTGTCAATAACTTCTCCGAGTTTTACAAAGAGCAGAAGAGGCAGGAGAAAGCCATTAAGCGCAGGGAAGCTCTGGAAAGAGCAAAAAGAAATGGCAGTATTGTTTCCATGAACATGAAGGATGCGTTTGCCCGTAGCATAGAACTCATGGACATCGTGGTTGAAAAGAACGGAGAAAGCATAGCCAAAAAGGATAAAGTTCAGGACAATCATTTATCTCCAAGCAAATGGAAATGGACCAAGAGAACACTCTCTGAAACTAGTTCTAGTAAATCTTTTGAAACTAAGGAGCAAGGATCCCCAGAAAAAGCCAGGTCATCCTCAAGTCCCCAACACCTGAACGTGCAACAGCTCGAGGACATGTACAACAAAATGGCAAAGACTCAGTCCCAGCCCAACCTCAACACTAAAGAGTCGAGCCAGGCTGGGAAGCAGAAGGAAGAGCTGGAGATGGAAACCCTCCCGGGCCCCATGGTGCCGCTGCTGGCCACCCGCACCGACGGCATCATCGACATGAGGAGCATGTCCAGCATCGACAGCTTCATCAGCTGCGCCGCCGAGTTCCCCGACCCGGGGCGCTTCTCGCACAGCCCGCTGACCGCCCTGCCCTGCAAGGGGGGCCTCGGCCTCCTCCAGGAGCAGGGCAGGCCCGAGGGCAGCGCTGCCAGGTACGTGGAGATGAACCCCAGCTCCGAGAGCAGCCACCGCTCCTCTGCTTTTTTCATTGAAAGCCCCAAAAGCTCCATAAAGGCCAGTAACCCTCTAAAGCTGCGATCCCTGAAAGTCAACTTCATGGAAGAGGACACCAGCACATTAGTACCAGCATCAAACGTACTGAGAACGTACCCAGACCCTCTCAAGAGCCGGGGAGCTGCTGCTGCCGCCACGGACACTTCTTTACTCTCTGACAGGTCTCTCATGAGCCCAGAGCCCTCCATCTACACAACTGCGAGCGCCAGAACGCCCCCAAAGTCACCGGAGTCCCAGGCAGCCCTGGCTTTCAACTTCCACGACGCTGGCATACACAAATACATAGATGCTGACACTGATGATGAAGGCCAGCTGATGTACGACTCGAGTCCGCCTGGCAATGTGAGTCCCAAGTACAGTGTGGCAAACAGTGGCTACCTAAAGCAAAAGGACCATGTTTATAGAACAGAGAAGAACCATCTAGAAGCTGCTGCTTTACCCACCTCCCCTAAGCTGATAGGGCAGAACTGCATTTACTCTATGGAAGGTATCACTGGAAGAACCCAGGGCAATCAGGAGACTGTCAGACTAGAAAATCACATTTCCCCAGAAGTCCATGTATTACCAGGCAGCGGAGGACATGCTAACACACATGATCAAAGCATCTGAGGTGGGGTCTGAAAGAACTTACTGAGAGTTCAAAGGAATATCTTCACAGTCAACACAAACAAAAGAGCTTCTGCATGGCATGAACTTGGCTGAAACAAGCCACCTGTTTCTAAAAGTCTGGGGGAGGTCCAGTGTGGGTTTGTGAAAATGTCCTTCTCTGAAACAACTCTAAAGACATTGCCCACATCAGTCAAAAAAATGATTGCAAATCATGATCACACATTGATCTCCTTTCATGTTGTCCAGTGAAGCCAATGTGACCAAATATCCATCCATTCCCCTTGAACGCTAGAGCTCCTTTTGGAAATATTAACATCCGATTTGCATTAGTTCCATAAAGGATGCCAAGGCAGCCAGATTTGAACTCTGGAATAAATTGCTGGGGTTGGTATAAAGCTTTCAAAAACACAATGCTCACTGCTTCAGGGCAGCTGTTCCCCATCTACAGCTTTCTCTGATGGATATTATGTTTAAAGGTAACAGGGAACACTTGCATTATTGGAGAATCCAAGTGAAAAGCATTTGAAACCAATCACGGTCTAGAGAAACCAATTCTTAAAATGCTCTTTGTGTGTTTAACAACCCGATATCCTGTAGGACCTGATGTTTTCTTTTGAAATATCAGCAGGGTGAGTTGCACCACTTGTATCTAATTCCAAACATGCCCTAAACATAGTGAGACTCGCACTTACCCTCCGCTAAAGCCGGTACCCGCCCCGGGGCCGGCGCACGGGGAGGGCCATGCAGAAGCGAGGCGCTCCGAGGCACGGAGCGCTGCCGGGGCCGGGGCGCCGGGGCCGGGAGGAGAGCGCGGCTCTCGCCCTGCCCGCCCGCGGGGTGGCCGCGGGTCCGTGCGCGGCACTGCCGGGCCCCGGCGCTGCCCCGGGCTCCGCTCCCGCCCGGCCCCGGCCGCGGCCGAGCCCAGCCCGGGGCGCAGGACAGCAGCAGGTCGGTCCGGAGCTTTTTTGCGCCCGAGCAGCGCAGTGAAAGATATGCAAGTGTTACATAAATATGCAAAAAGAGGGATTGGTTAGGGACCCGTCCCGGGCCTGGCTGTGCTCCCTCTCGCCAGGCCGGGCAGGAGAGGCTCCTGCAGGGCCGTGGCACGAAGCAGCTGCGAGAGGCAGGAGAATCAGGCCTGACGTTTTAATAACATCCAGTCATTTTTAAATGAAACGAGAAAATAAAGAGGAAAGGAAAATAATAATAATAAAAAAAAAAAGATCTGACCATTTTAAGTGAACAGAACTAGCAGCCACCAGCCTAGGTTTTTAAAATATATTGTTTCAATAAAGTTATGTCAAATTGTGTAGGAAATAATTTGTCTTTGGTTTTTAATCTCGGGGGGGAAAGCACTTTACGTTGACTTTTTGTTGTCGTTGTTGCAATGCTGGAGTAGGATAGCAGAGTGTAACAATCAAGCACTTTAACCAAGCACTACTTTAATTTGTGCCTCTTGTTGTGACTGTGATTTGTTACACGCCTGTAGCAAGTCACAACTTGTCCTGTGATAACTGTGATGGTAACCTTTTATGTTGTTCTCTGTTTCTACTGTAAAACCGAGTTGTAAATAACTCTGTCACCGAGCGTTTCCTGAGCTGTCGCTGAGGTCCTGCCGGGTGTGTAGCAATCTGCAGGCGGCGGGGCCGGGGATGAGCCGAGGCGCGGGACGTGCGAGCGGAGGGGCACACGTGGGAGGAACAGCCCCGAAGCCACTCGAGTCCGCTGCATTTCGTTCCTTCCCGTTGTAAAACACAAGTGTTGGTTAGTCCTGAGTGTAGCCGTGTGTCCGTCCCGGCCGTGCAGCACCGTCTGTGACCCGTAATAGTGAACGCAGCGTGTACGGACAAAAGCAATAAGCACATTTCTGTTCCGGGAGCGAGCGCGGGCTGTCAGGATGGCTTTGCCGGCTGTGTCCTCGGCACGGAGCTGTGCCCGCTGCAGCGACCCTGCTCGGCTCGGCTCGGCTCAGCCGCGGCCCGGGACGGGGCCGGGCGGGGAGCGGGCGGTGCCCGAACCCCCCCGGTGTTCCCCGGGGCCGGGCGGGGAGCGGAGAGTGCCCGAACCCCCCGGGCGTTCCCCGGGTGTTCCCCGGGGCCAGGCAGGGAGCGGAGAGTGCCCGAACCCCCACGGTGTTCCCCGGGTGTTCCCCGGGGCCGGGCAGGGAGCAGAGGGTACCCGAACCCCCCGGTGTTCCTCCGGTGTTCTCCGGTGTTCCCCGGGCCGGGCAGGGAGCGGGCGGTGCCCGAACCCCCCCGGTGTTCCCCGGGTGTTCCCCGGGGCGGGGAAGGGAGCAGAGGGTACCGGAAACCCCCCGGTGTTCCCCCGGTGTTCTCCGGTGTTCCTCGGGGCCCGGCAGGGAGCGGGTGGTACCCGAACCCCCCCCGTGTTCCCCGGTGTTCCCCGGGGCCCGGCAGGGAGCAGAGGGTACCCGAACCCCCCGGTGTCCCCCGGGGCTCCTCCCGGGGTCTGTCCGCTCCCACCCGCCCCTCCCGCAGCCCGAAGCTCCTCCGGGCGGGCTCTGCCTGCCGAAGGACTGTAGGATTTGGCCATAGTAAATACAAGTGTACTTAGAGGAACCGACGTATTGCTGAGATACTGGTTGAGACTGAGTCGTCACGAAAAAAAGTAAAAAGTAACTTTCCAGCAGATAAGCTTTAAATACTGATTTATTCTGTGGCTTTCTGAAGCCACAGGGCGGCAACAAGAAATCTTAAAGAGAGCAGTTTTAATATAATCTCTGTGTTTCAGTGATCAGTCATGTCTGCCATCAGCACAAATGTAAAAAGAAGAAAAATCAGGGAATTTTTTTTTATAAAGTAACGGTGATTTCCAAGTTAAATATTTTTAGAGCTGATGCTTTCATGTGGAAAAAAAAGTCATATTTTACATATCACGAAAGTGAACGTATTTAAATATAGCCATATAGTGTAGTATTTACCACACTCTCATCCAAATTGATGTATTTGGTTTATAGATGGCACTGACGAAAATGTATAAATCAACAATCCTATCATTTTTTATCTGATAGTCAACTGGTGCAACTCTCCTTGTAACCAAAGGCCCTCTGTCTGCCTTGCGTGATCGCTCATGACACACCTTATGTCATCTATTTAGTCCTACCTTTAAAGTAGCATTTTACTGAGTCACTTTTGAAAGCCAAATTCAAAAGTATCATTAAAAAAAAAAATCTTCCTTTTAGGTCTGAATAGCCAAAGTCCTATAGATTTCTTATAGAAAGCAAATAATTTAAAATTAAGCATATAATATGCTTGAAGAGCATTTCTTTCTTATTTGTGTACAAAGATGTAGCTCTCATTTTGTGCCCAATTAAAAAGGAAGTATGTTTAATTTATTTTAATGAAATAAAGTCTGAATACGAAGTATGTATCTATATATGTGTGTGTGTGCATAATACACATATATATAATGTAAGCACTGAGAAATCTACTCTAACCTAAAGCTGTGGTAGACTAAATCTGTACTCGTTGCAAAGGAAAGGCAGTGCTTTGAAAACACAACGCTCACCAAATCCTGTAGGTCCTAGAAAGACAATTTAATTTTTGTTTGAGGCTCGTTTCCCAAAGCTCACAGCAGCCGGGGAAAACAGGCAATGCCTCTTGCACCGAGCTGAGGCTGTGGTTTAATCACTGATATTTGGCATTCAGGTCTGCAGATTTGCTGTGCACCGAGTACCAAGCAAGCTGACAGAGCCTCACCCACTGCTGCAGAAAACATCACACCTGAAAGGACTCTGGGCGTGTGGTGTCTGCACTTGCTTGTACCTTACACCATCAGCATCAATTTAACACATACCTATAAATATATAGAGAGAACGTACATATATACATATATATGTGTGTGGAAGGAGAGGGTGCAGTTTTCTTAACTGGGAGGCTAAAGATTCTTTGAGTTTTAGCCTTGAACAGAGGAAAAAAGCAGTGACTTTGCAGTAGATTTCTCAGTGCCTTTTCTTAAAATCTTCACCTAAGCACACTTATGGAAAAAAAAAAAAAACCCAACCCAAAACAAAAGAGTCTCCTGTGAAATCCACATTTTTCTGAAAGGTTTGAGAGTCAAAAAAAAAAAAAGGTAGAAGAAAGGAAAAAAAAAAAACCAAAAGCAAGAGAGAGGAAAAGAAATCCGTGGAACGCACATTCCCTTCCTGAACATGCCAGGAATATCTGCCTGGGCGAGTCATGAGAAACACATCTGAGGCGGGCAGGTTGTTTGGCAACTATGGCTGTGATAAACTGTAGCCTTTTCTTCCCTTGCAGCTAATAAGATACACATTTCTAAGGAAAACAGTATTCTCTTCTGTAAAATTGTAATGTATTGTTAATATTTGTACCTACTGTATATTTATGTCTCGACAGAACTCCGAGCGGTACAGTTTATAGTAAATAACGAGGTTGTGTAAAACCCACCACAAAGACAAGGTTCCTAAAGCCACGTTCTCTCTGCTGAGCTCACACCACACCTCATCCTGAAGCAAACCCTGCAATTCCTGGGTGAAGCAGCCGAGCCAAGGAGGCCTGAGGTGCCAGGCTGGGCTTCCCTGGGGCTCCAAACAGCCCCAACTCCTCCGTGGTCACTTCTGCACACAACAAGTGCTACCTTGGGTTCGTTTGGATCACCCCTTTGGGGAGAATATGGCTTTAAAGAGTTCTTGAATAAAGTACAGATGTTCCAGTTACCTCTGTACCTCCTGCTTGCCATTGTGTTGGCTTTATAAGTATCTGATGTATGGAAAAGTCATGTGACTTTCATGCATTCCAGAGTAGTCTATTTTTCTGTTCAGATTTAAAAAAAAAATTATATATATATAAAAATATAAATATATATCTGTATTTTTAGCAAATTTATAATAGGGCAACCAAGTCAGATTTCTTCTTTTTGTATTACAGAATAATATATTAGATGCTCTCTCCGTGTTCATTTACACAGCTGATCCCCCAACCTTTTTTGTTGTTGTTATTTTCTTTTTTTCTGATGAGCACCTGCAACATTCCTCCCGGAAGTGCATCTGTGAAAGGTCACGGGGTTTGTCAGATGTTGTCGTGTTTCTGTATTTTCCTGTTTGAATTCTTTAACCAGGGACTGGCCGTGGGAACTGAGAAGTTCCTGCCGAGAAACGCAGAGCGGGCCAGGCTCTGCCTTGGTGGCAGCAGGGGAAGGTCACCCGACACCCCCGGCTGCAGCTTCTCCAGATTTACATCGATTAAGCTGAGAACAGAAAGAAGAGACAGGATTTGAATTTAATTGTCCTAACAGAGATATAGTGGAGCTGGGATAAGCATCAAAATCTAGGCTCCCATTCAAGGCAGTGCCCTGACAGTGCTCAGGCACCTTCAGACAAGTTTTTCCTGGATTAAACCAGAAGTGTCCAGGCTTTCATTTCCCACTGGGTCTGGGAATTTTTATTTTTGGTCTCAGAGAAAATCAGGAAATTAGAACAAAAAAATTGTGGAGGAATGAGAAATATAAACCTTCAGAAAGGGACCAGATTTTGATTTAGTTGTGGTAAAACCTCTCCATGTACCTGCTTATGCAACAATCTTCTTTTCTCCTCTGTAGCTGTGCCCACAGCTAGATTCACAGAAATTTAATGAAAAGCCCATGAGATAAATGTTCATCCTGAAGTGATCTCATGGCCTGTTGAAGTTTGGTGTGATGAGGAGCTTCAGAGCCACTCTAGCTCTGCACAGACATTTCTGTAGCTCTGATTTCATGTCTGGGATGTTTTGGTTTACAGAAATTCCTTTTCCAGGAAAATTCTGTAAACCAAAACATCTCAGACATGAAACCAAGGCTACACATTTCCTTCTGATTCGGCCAGCAGTTTGGTCAGTGGCCAAACTCCAGCTTTTGCCAAAGATGGAGTTTTGGTTCCATTTCCTTTTGTTTGTTTGTGAGATTATCTTACATGCCCACCACAGCAGCCAATAAACCTGAAACAGATTTGGAAAGGTGTGTGTTCAGGAAGCCCAGGTGTCCTCGAAGGAAAGGAGTAACCAGTAGACCCAGTTTTGCATGTGGTTATCAGCAAGACCCGTTCACAAATGAAGGTATTTAAGTTGGGTGGGATTTTTCTTTCTTAGGAAGCAATCAATGCAATAGGCTGCCATATCTATCGTAGGGATCACAGGAATCCCTTCCAAAGGCACCTTCCATCTCAGCAAGTTCATTAGAGCATTATCACCAAAACCATAGAAAGCTCCTGGTCAGACCACTCCTAACTTTGCCTCCCACACCAGGGCAGGAACGGCCCAAACACCACCCAGCCCTCTGGGGAAATGTTGATTTTCCAGCATGCATCTCACACCCCACGCCGATCACATTTTGGCTCTTGCACTGAAACTTTGCCTGGGCCAGGCAAAGGAAACCTTGGGAAAACTGAAAGTCTGCGTCCAGGACGTGTCCCCTGTGTTGCTGGTGTGACCTACACCACAATAAGTGTCCTTTGACACCAATGGTTGGGTGCCACAAGTGTTCCTATCTGTAAATACTAACCCAAATTTTGCTTTGCTTGATTCTGGCTTCATTGCACAAGAACTTTTCAGTCTTAGAGGCTTAGAACAGAAAGCAAAACCTTCCTGCTTCCTTTTAACTAGAAATAATACTGTTGATGCTCTGTAGGACTGAACAAGGATTAACCTTTATTTTTAAAGGAGTCTTTCCAAGACTGCAGTGACACTACCTGCAAAAATTAATAGTCAGGCTGAACTCCATACAAAGACCCCTCAAAACTGGAGCCTCATGAAAGCCAGGGAGCCAAATTTACACGAAATGCCAAATTTTTCACTGCTGTAAGTTAGAGCCCATTGAGGCCCATGGAGCTGTGCCCCCTTAGATCAGGAAAGAATTTGGACCCATATCTCTAAAAGCTCATGGGAAATTAACAGGTTTGTGTGGCCTCAGGGCTGTTGGTGTGTGCCCACAGCACCTCCGTGGAGAGCAGCGGGGTGAGGGAAGGGGAAGCAGGGGCAGGTCAGGGAAAGCCTGGCAGAGGGAGAACCCTTCAGGCAGGAGGGTGGCAGGTGTGACTGCGCCTCCCTCCACGGCAGCTCACTGTCTGTGACACCCCGAGTGGCACCCCAAAGTGGCAGTGACTGTCCCTGCAGCAGCCCCAGCCCCACAGCCCCGCGCTGTGCCCTCGGCCCAGGGGGGCTGGAGCTGGGGGCACCGCTGGCACACGGGCTGGGGGTGCTCTGAATGGTGGCACAGAGCCTCTGCCCCTGTGGGTAACCCACATTTCAGACCTTTCATCCATTCTCTGCTCTGTGTTTTTCATTTAGGAGCTCTGCCATTTCTGACTCTTCTTCCTGTGATGTTTTACTGCCTCCACAATTGGCCACATGTTGGCTCCTGCAACCCCTGGGATTTATTTTGTTTGTGTCAGTTTTGTTGGCTTTTGTGAGG
Source organism: Acrocephalus scirpaceus scirpaceus (assembly GCA_910950805.1). Taxonomy (NCBI): domain Eukaryota; kingdom Metazoa; phylum Chordata; class Aves; order Passeriformes; family Sylviidae; genus Acrocephalus; species Acrocephalus scirpaceus. The sequence goes on from OU383787.1 coordinate 15,183,651, forward strand.
AACACTTTTTTCTCTGGCGTTTTGGTGGTCGGTGCAGAAAATTCCTTTTGCACTGAACCGTTCCCCAGTGGTGTTTGGGGGGAGGGAGGGAGGGGGAGCAGCATCTCCGTTTGACTTTGGATTTTGAAGCCATGGTTCTGTACTCAGAAAGGCCAGCCACAGCTTCCAACCAAACTCGCTTTCCAGCTAGATTAGCATTTAAAAATGCACCCCCGCTTCCTGCAGCGGATCCTGCTGTGTGTCAGGTGAAGCACTTTCAGAAAAGGGAGCCAACAGCCGCCGGTGCTGCTCTGTGACTTCCCCGTGCCCGAGGGCGCCGGGGCCGCGCTGCCGCCGCTGCTGGGGCCGGGCACCACCCGGGGCTCCCTCGGCAGCAGCCCCAGAGCCCCCGAGCCGGCAAACCCGCCCAGTGACACCCCAAGGACAGCCCTGAGCACCCAAGGCACCGAGGGATGGGAAAGCTGCGGGGGCCCTTTTAAAAATTCAAGTGATGCTTAATGACAAATAAAAACTGGAAATGTGTTTCCTGTGGCTCTGCCGGTACATTTAGATCAAACTGCTTTTTTAGCTGGAAACTGAAACTGTGACCCGGAAAGGGCAGCCCAGGGCCGGTTTCCCCATTGCCCTGCACTGGGATGTTTTTTGAGCTGTGCAGTGGGGAATCAGTGGGGAGCCCAGCTCAGAGTGTCTGTGAGGAAGGGCAGCGCTTGTGCCCCGCAGCCCAGCAGATCCTGCATGTCTTGCACAATCTCTTCATTGGGTTATATTGGAATCCACTCAATTCATCAATTCGATTGGTCCAATGCACCAGCAGATGTTTTCTTCCCTTTTAAGAAATGTTTCGATGCCCTGGCACTTTGGGGTGATTACAGCAACATTAGCCATATACTAGTGTACTTAGAGTCTTACATTTTTTGTAACTTTGATTTAGTCATTCTTTGTTGAAGTTTATTGACCTCTCCAGTTGTTTCTGTAAAACAAATTATTAAAAAAAAATCCGTGTCTTTATATGCATGTAATAGTATGAAACTGTGATCAATGTGTGACATTCAGAAACTGTACTGTCTTGTAAAATATGTCCAAATGTCTAAGGGTTTTAAAGCAATGGTCCCTTACTACAGCCTACAGAAATAAATAAAAAGGAATGGAAAAACCTAAAAAGCCTTCATTGCTCTGGTTTGTGCTCACATATAACTGCAAGTATAACTGCGGTGGGCTGGCACGGAGCGGTGTTCAGCCGGGTGCGCTGCCAGGGGGTCAGCCACGCGTTCCTGCTGGCGGCTGGGCCGGGAGAGCCGCGCCGAGCCCTGAGAGCCGCGCCGAGCCTGACACCTCCCGTGTGCACCCCGGCACATCCACACCCAGCCGTGTGAGCCCGGCACCTCCTGTGCCCAGCCTGGCACCTCCCGTGTGCAGCCCGGCACATCCACACCCAGCCGTGCCCAGCCTGACACCTCCTGTGCCCAGCCTGACACCTCCTGTGCCCAGCCCGGCACATCCACACCCAGCCGTGCCCAGCCCGGCACCTCCTGTGCCCAGCCTGACACCTCCTGTGCCCAGCCCGGCATATCCGCGCACCGACCCGCCGCGCCCCGGGCACGGGCACACCCAGCCGTGCCCCGGGCACCGCCGCCGGGCCGGGCACGGGCATGGCCGGGCACGGGGCACGGGGCAGGGGGCAGGGGGAACGGGGCACGGAGCACACCCGGCTCCTCCAGACAGGGACTGGGGACGTCCTGGCGGCACATGCACAGAACCTGGCACACACACACACAGGTGTTCCCTATCACACACACACATGTTCCTTGGCACACATGTGATCCCTGGCACACACACTCGTGTTGCTTGGCACGCACACACAATCCCTGGCACACACACATGTTCCTTAGCACACACATGATCCCTGGCACACACACAGAATCCCTGGCACACAGGTGATCCCTGGCACACACACGTGATCCCTGGCACACACACATGTTCCTTAGCACACACACGTGTTCCTTAGCACACACCTGATCCCTGGCACACACACACAGAATCCCTGGCACACACGTGATCCCTGGCACATGCACATGTTCCTTAGCACACACACAGAATCCCTGGCACACACACATGATCCCTGATACACACACATGATCCCTGGCACACACATGATCCCTGGCACACACACGTGTTCCTTAGCACACACATAATCCCTGGCACACACATGGCACTCGTGCCACACCAGGACATCAGCATCTTGTTCACGCCATTGTGCAGATGCAAAACCAGATGCAGATCAAGAGCAGCTGATGTTTGGGGACAGGGAGCTCGGGGTGTGACAATCAGACACACGGGCTGCTCTGGCTGCTGACACTGACATGGGCTTTCTCAGGGAGTCACTGTGCTCTTCTGCTCCGTTAGATTGGGCTGGTGAAATTATGCAAGTCATCGGAGCAAAGATGATTCAAACTGCTCAGGAATATTTTCCAAGTTTATTACATCAAATGTTGTTTTATATTGGAACGCTGTTTCTGCAGGAGTATTCAAAGCTCTGATGTGAACGCCCTGATTTCTGGAGACCCTGATTTATGGCCACTAACAATGAGACGAACAAAGACCAAGCAAGCACATGTTCCATCCACACCATCTGCCTGTTTGTGCAGCTCTGCACTCCACATACCCTGACAGGTTCCTGCTCATACAAATCCAGGGAAAAAGATGCACCCTGCAGTTCTGCATCTCACTTTATACAGCTGCAAAAGAAAACCACAAAGTCAAATGCACAGGTGGACAAATATCACAGAAATTGATGTATTTAATGGCATGGCTCTGCATTTGCTTGTGTTAATTTTCAGTTTAGATCTTTGTAAGAAAAATCTAAATGATCAGATGTTTCACCACAAGCAGTGACAGCCACATCTAGGAAGACTGAGGCACTGAGCATGAGGGGAAGTTTACAAGTGAGGAATTAGAAAGTGAAGGAATTCCTTTAGCAGATGTCTTCCTCTTTCCCTTTCTGCTAATGACTTCTCTCGTTATTTGCCTGCCAGCTCATGAGTTATAACCCAGGATCTGTAATTATACTGTCCAAGGAGGTTTTCTCTATCAGCTGATCTACTTTATCAAGTCAATTAAAGCAGTGCCTGTCTCCTGAGGCGTGGGGGTTCATTACTGTCCCAAATCTATAGAGGGGAAATATTTTTGCCCTAGTTAGCAAACACTACAGAAATTTGCCTTCATCCCACATCCCCTGGGCCCCATAACCACCCGTGCTTCATGGCAGGCCCAGGCAGTGACCGGGGCAGGTTAAAGGGACCCCTGTGGAGATCTGGGACCCCCAGCCCAGCTCTGCAGCACCAGCTGCCAGAAGTTACCGGGGCCTTCACCTGTGTGTTTCATTTCCTACCCACACCAGAGCCTGTCCAGGCTTTGTGCAGATCAGTGAAATACAGGGGCCTTTTCAGGGCTCTCCTCCTTCTCCAGCCCACATCCTCAGGCACCTCTTCTCCCTGGCTCCATCAGAAATGACCTCACCAGCTTTTCTTTACCACCTGAATGGATTTTCATTTGATTGTTCTTATTTAGGTTGAACTAGGGAGATTTTTGCTTCTTTGTAGCACACCATCCTTTAAATCACCTCCTCATCCTGTGTCACCAAACCCAATCTTCAGGCATTTCAGCACGGATGAACATGAGGAAAGGGTCAGCTTTTCGATATATTTTGATCATTTCAGAGGAGAAAGTAATAATATAAATAATTAACAAGGCATTTATAAAATATGAATTAGATCCTTCCATGCTGCCTCTTTCTACTCACTTACCTTCCTTCCTACTTTCTGCAAGGAAATTGGGCTGCTAAGAGATGCAACATCATTATTATCCAGCAAGCAAGAGCATTTAGAGGTAACTTTGCCCCAGAGCATCATTTTCAACATCCAGGCCCAAGCTGAGGCTGATGCGTCACAGCAATGAAAGTTTGTGGTTTTCTGGCTGGGAACACAAGCATTAACCTGAGCCTTGAAAAATAAAAGCAAATATGTGCAACACTGCATCACTGAGTTTAATCCTTACATAATTAAAGAATTAACTCACACTGCTAATTGAATTTTTTATCTTTTTATCTTTTTATCTATATTGATCTATATACATCTATTTATATATCTACTTGTTTATAGATGCATATCTATAGATATAAAAAAGAATATCTAAATATATATTTTATAATCTAATATAAATATAATTTTATATACCTAAAACTATAGAAAACAGTTTTAGATTTTAAAAGCCCAGAATTGTTTACCCTTGGCTATACCCAGTACCATTTTTCTAATCAGCAGATGTGGTTGGTAATAATTGAAGCTCAGATGAATTGGTCTATGTGCAAACCCAAAATTACATAACACAAAATGCTGTTTTCATGCCTTGATGATAATTAGCCTGAAAATGAACCACACAGGGATGCAGCTTTCAGCACTGTCCTGAGCAGTGGAGATGTCCAGGCACAGTGAGGTGAGGATTGATCTGGGCCTGAGAATGTGTAAATTGAGAGCCGTGAGGCCTGAATGCAGCCACGGAATAATGTACAGAGTGTCTGAGCACTTCCCCCAGGTCTGATGGACCAGAACAATCCAGGGCTCTCTCTGTTTGTTTTTCACATCACACTTTCAGGCAAACAAATATTTCTGAGGCTTTTCAGTGTGGAGGAGAGCGGCTGCACGGGAAAAGCAGAGCAGCAGCTGCTCCCCTGGGAGCCCAGCAAAAAGGAACAGCTGATTTCTTATTAATGGAAATGAGCTCGTTAGCTGGGCTGCCTTCAGACCGAGTTCAGCAGTTCACAGCCTCCATTCCAGGAAATACAGAATTTATGGAACAGAAATGAAGAGAAAGTGAAGGAAGGGGTTTGTAAGTGCCTGACTAAAGACTTTTGATAGTCTGGTGTCGGGGTGGATGGGATGGGATGGGATGGGATGGGATGTGCTGGGATGGGATGGGATGGGATGTGCTGGGATGGGATGGGATGGGATGGGATGGGATGGGATATGGGATGGGATGGGATGGGCCGTACCCCGAGCTGCAGGAAGGTTTTATAGACATTGAGGTATTTAAGGAGGATTTCCAAGCCCCCCATACTGTGCTGCAGTTTTATAAATATATACCTACCGCTATATATTAATAAATATATAATATTTTATAATATATATTAATATATATTATATATATTATATATTTATTTTTATTTTAATATGATAAATTATAATTATATAATTTATATATTATATAGTTATATATTATATAATTATATATTATATAATTATATATAATTATGTAATTATAATATTATAAATTATAAATATAATTATATAAATAATATTTTATATTTTTAAATTTTTTATTAAATATATATATTAATAAATATATAAAATATATAAAATATATATAATAAATTTTTTGTATATATTTATTTTATTATATAATTTTTATTATATAATATTTTATATAATATATAATATATAAAAATATATAAATAATATATAATATAATATAATATAATATAATAATTTTATTATATAATATTTATATATAAATATATAAATATATAAATATTATATATAAATATATAAATATTATATATAAATATATAAATATATAAATATTATATATAAATATATAAATATTATATATAAATATATAAATATATATAAAATTATTATATATTATTTTTTATTAATATATATAATATGTATTATATATATTATATATTTTTTATTTATAATATTATAAATTATAATTATATAATTTATATAGTATATAATTATAATATATATAATTAGATATTATATAATTATATATAATTATATATAATTATATATAATTATATATAATTATGTAATTATAATATTATAATTTTATAAATTATAATTATAATTCTATAAATAATATTTATTTATATTTTTATTTATATTTTTATTAAATATATATTTTAATAAATATATAAAATATATAAAATATATATTATAATTTTTAAATTATTTTGTATATATTTATTTTATTATATAATATTTTTATATCATATATATGATCTATTAAAAATATATAAATAATATATGATATGATATGATATGATATATTTATATATGAATATATAAATATATAAAAATTTTATATCTATAAATATATAAATATATAATTATTATATAATGATTATTATATATTATTTTATATATATATATAATATGTATTATATATATCTTAATAAAAATACCTACCTATCAGGAAAAGTTTGTGCAACTGATATTCTCATAAGTTCTAGAATAAACTCACCAAAGCGCATTTCCTGGACTTGTTTATAGAGAACAAAAATCTTTAAGGGTGGGCAGCCCTCTCCACCAGGGCCTCTGTGAGTTTCTGGCCGTGACGCACCCGTGAGGCCGGGGATGCCCGAGCTCTGCTCCCGTGCTCAGCTCTGACCCAGAAAACACGGCTCTGACTCACAAGGACGATTTACCAACATCAGTCGGTGATCTGGGACCCATTTGGTGAATTCAGCAAGGTAACAATGATTGTAGCACCAGGTAGGAATACAGTTTAATGGGAAAAAAACGCTGAGTGAGAAAGAATGAGCAAAAATACATTTATTTTCCCATATCTAATGTTATTCAGGAATAAATATTTTTATTTCATTCTGTAGCTGCCCAGGCCCCCTGCTCAGAGCTGTTCCCCTCCCACAGCCACTGTCCCAGCTGAATTTGAGTCCAGCACCCCCACAGCACTCGCTGAGTGTGAAATGTGCTGTCTTTGGCCTTTTCTCAGTCCTGGACTCGGAGAGCCCCTGCTCGGCCCCCTCCCAGGGTTGTTTCCCAGGCAGCCCCAGCCCTGTGCGTGGCAAAAAGTTGGAAACTCTGCAATGAGGGATTTTACAGCAGCTGAGGCTGAGAGGGGCCAGTGCCCGAGCCCAGCCCATGGAATGCTCCCTTAGCAGAGAGCATTCAGTTAATTTCAGTTAATTCTGAAATTTAACTTCTGAACGGCCAACACAGGGTGCCTGTGACCCCCTCCAAGGCTGATGCCGAGGTGCTCATGCCAGGAGGGGCTGCGGGTATTCCCAGGGGTATTCCCTGGGGATAGCTGAGCTATTCCCCAGACTTCCAGGCTGCTGTTTTAACTATTAAACATTCTTCCAGGAGGGGGAAGCTAAATAACCTTTATTGGGATACTGAGCCAACACACTGGACATGCTAAAAGTCCTGCTGTGCATCTCCCTCCTTCACTCTCCCTTCAGAGAAGAATCTCCCAGAAGCTTTACCAAAGGTTTGGTTTTGTTTTTTTTTTTCCATATCATTCTGTGCCTGGAACAAGAATTTTCTCCACCATGGGTGACAAAGCCTGGTATCTCTCTTTTCCTGGCTGTTACTTAAGGTATGAGATCCATATCCCCAACACAAACCATGCTGGGACTTCTAATTGGGTTTTCCTCCCACTGTAACTCCCTCTGCCATCTGTTCCTCCTTTTCTCTGCGATGATGCATCCCTCAGTCACCGAGCAGGGCCACAGCCAGCCCAGCCCTGGAGCCTCTGCCAGAGCAGCCCCTTCCCTCCCCCTGTGCCCAGCCTGGCCCAAACCCTGCCCGGGACAGGGGGATCTGTGCTGGGGGTCCCAGCATTCCAGAGCACATCCCTGCCTGGGTGTGCCCCCACATTTCCCACAGGGTTTCTTTGAAAAGGAGGCAGAACCCCAGTGCCTCCCAAGTCCAGAGCAAACCTGGTTTTAAGCATAAAAACAGCAGAGCCATTTAACCTCTGACACAGCCAATTTTTCTGCTTGGTTGAAATAGCCCAACCCCAGCACTGCCCAAGGGCTCTGGGGCCTCTCTGCTGAGATAATTGGTAGCCCCAGGCTTCAGCAGGATCCAGGGTCTGCTTCCCACTGCCTCATCTGAGGAGACAGGAATCTCTTGGAATCATGGCTACTTCTTCTGGCCTCTTTCCAGGCCTCCAGTCATGTTAGAGTTGAGTTAGAGCAAAAGAAAATACATTAGAATTTTAAAATGGTACATAAGTGATTCTTGCTCATTGGGAAACTTGGAGCTAATGTTGCCTGCAGCTATTACTAGTGTTTTCAGAAATAATTCATTAGCTGCAAAAACCTTCTCTTATTTCTTGGGAAACGAAACAAAAAATCGGCTGTTTTACTTTCCCTGTTGATTCCTTCCTTTCCTTTAGCACTCTCCAGGCTGCAAAGCTGGGACAGGAGGCCTGAGAGACCACGGAGACACAGGTGAGCTCTCGGGCAGGTACTGTAAGATGTTCCTTTCACCAGGGCTCAAACTGCACTCACGGCATTCCAGGCAGGGTTTCTGGGCCTGCCTGAGCCCCTGGCAGAGCAGCAGGACAGGTCAGAGGTGGCCCCTGGCTGCCAGAGCACCATCAGCAGATTTTGTGAGAGCCAAAAGGAGGGGCTGGGTCAGGCTGTCCCTGCAGGGACACACGGCTGGCACTGAGCTGGGGAGGGGGGCAGATTTCACCCCCAGAACCTCCAACAGCTCCGTTCCTCACGGGGTGAGGAAGACACAGGAAGATTTTTTTCTCTGCATTTCCGTGCCTTTTGTTTTGGTCCCAGCAAAAAAGCAACATGTGCAACTGACTGAGAGAGCAAGAGAGGAGAGTTCTGTAGATTTTCCCTCAAAGAAAACACACCAAGGTTTGAAGTCAAGCTCCGTGTGCCAAATATTTCAGTCAAGCTCATAATGTCTGAGAAATACTGAACTAAATTTCTCGTAATTGCTCCAAGGCTCTGGAGAATTGAAGGCCTTTCTGAAAGTCTTGAAGAGCACCCAAAGCTCTGAACTGACTGCCCTGGCTGCTCACTGCAGCCCTGGATGGACACCCCCGTTCTGCACAGGGGGGCCCAGCTGCCCAAGGCACCCCTGCGGCCTGGAGAGGGGGAGAGGGGGAAATGTGGAATTGTGGAATTGTCCCCATGGGTGTGTGACGGTGGGAATTGTCCCTTGGGTGTGTGAGTGGGAATTGTGGAATTGTCCCCTGGGTGTGTGAGAATGGGAATTGTCCCCTGGGTGTGTGAGAGGGGAATTGTCCCCTGGGTGTGTGAGTGGGAATTGTGTAATTGTCCCCCTGGGTGTGTGACAGTGGGAATTGTCCCCCTGGGTGTGTGAGTGGGAATTGTGGAATTGTCCCCTGGATGTGTGACAGTGGGAATTGCTGCCCAGCTGCCTCGCTCACACACATCCCAATTTACTGACAAATTTAAGGAAAGCTCTTTGTCCCAGGACAAGGAATTAAAACTTCAGCACCTGAGCAGAACATGAACACCCTGTGGGGGTTTGCCTGCTGTCCTGGCTGAGCTCGGGGCTCTCACTGCCAGCCCCAGGGGCAGGGCCCGGGGAGCCCCCTGGCACAGCCCCAGCCCTCTGCCCTCCCCTGGGGTGCCCACCCCGTGCCCTCCCCTGGGGTGCCCACCCCGTGCCCACCCCGTGCCCACCCCGTGCCCACCCCGTGCCCACCCCACGCTGTCCCTCCCTCCAGGCACAGCAGATTTGTCCCCTGGCACCTGCAAGAGAACTCCTTTTTCTCCTCAGTGGTTTGACACAGCAATTAGATCGGGTTCAGCTGCTGGGACTTTACCACCTGTGCTAACAGCCAAAATTGCTTTCAAAGATAGGCTGCAACGTTTTGAATTTGGAGGGAGATTGCTATCCCTTTTAATTACATTTCCTGTCTCTAATGAGACAATTATGAGCATTTCAATAGCTCCCAGTCAGCAGCTTTCCAGTGCCTGAGAGCACAGGAGAAAAGGAATCCTCACCGCCCCCTTTTCTTCCCTCTCCCACCCACTGAGTTCTCTGAGCAATTCCCAAGTGTGCCATGGATATTCACCTCATCCTCCAGAGATCCCAGCAGTGCTCAGACTGCCCAAACCTCTCCTGGAGCCCCTGCACCATCCCAGCTGCTGCACCTGAGGGCCAAACTCCCAACCCAGTGACCCTCACAGGCAGCACGGGTGTGAGGAGCAGCTGCACAGCCCCACTCACTCCCTTTGCTCAGGTCACAGGTCCTGAAATCAAAGATATTCTCCATAGTGAGAGGATATTTCTCAGCAGTAGGAGGGGCACAGGAGGAGCTGCTGGACCAGGGCCACTCTGTGACTCCAGGGATCTCCCCACCAGGGTCAGTGATTCAGCGTCAGAAACTTTCCTGGAAATGAACTGGAGGCTCAGTTCCTGCTGTGTGCTACCTGAGCACTGCAGGGCTGCTTCCTCCCAGCCAGAAATCCTTTCTGCTATTGAAACCAGAGCCTTTTAATCCTAAGCAGCATCAAATGTTGTTATTGTAGGATTGCATAGCTCTGCAGATAAATACTGCATTTAACATTCCCGTGTAATGAAGTAAAACACGCTGGTCAAGGATGGAAGTTTATTTAAGGCAAAATAAAAACATTGCCATTAATCCAGGATTCCTGTGCCCTGCAGACCAGGCTGCTGGAGAGCAGCCACTACCAGCAGGGAGGATTTAAAGCCTCCCCATGTGCAGCTGCCAGGGAGTCACAGGGCTCCTCACACCGACAGCAATGGCACAGACACAGACCCTGTGATAGCTGCAGCCCCACAGAGCCAGCACAGCACAGAGCACAACGGGCAGCAGCAGGGCTGGGAACCTGGCCAGGGTTCAGCCTGGGGGCAGGAGCAAGCAGTGAAGCTCTCGGGGTGCTTGCCCAGCCCTGCCCCACTTGTGGGCCCCTCTTACCCCACACACACGGGGGGGATGCACGTCCCTGCAGCTGCCAACATCACCCACCCCTGGGATTGCTCCACTGGGGCTCCTTCAGGGTTGGCACCCCTGGTTTGTGGTGCCAGGAGAGCAGGGAACAAAGAGCTGGGACTCCTGGAAACAACGAATTTGTTCATTGGAGATATCAACTCCAATATCTCCAGCCTGGAGATAGCAACTGATTTTCAAACTGATTTTCAAAAGAATTATTTCCTTTATTTTTTTTTTTCCTTACAGCTTCTAGAAAATCATTCTGAACAGCTTTGCTAAGGGTCAGAGCTGTCCAGCTGCACTGGCACAAGCACAAACTGGGTGCTCAGCAGTTTCCATCACACACCCCAGCAGTGGGGCAGGGGGTGCCAGCCCTGCCAGCCCCTGTCCCTGGGGAGCCTCTCCAGCTCCAGCAGGATCGGGGGTTTGCCTTCACCTGGTTCAACATGAATCACTGCTGTCTGATGAGAGATGATCCTCCCAGTGCTTTCCTGACTAAACCATGCTGTTGTGACACACTAGGTTAAGATCTGTCACTGTAATTATAAGAACGAGTGGTGATGCAGAAAACCAGCAGCAGCAGCAACAACAGCAAAAAGAAATTACAAATCCCCAAGTGCTAAAACCAGAGCTTTAATGAGATCAGTGCAGAGGCTGGAGGAGCTGCTCTCTGCACCTGGGCACAGGACGAGCTCCAGAGCATCCTGAGGGCCCCGAGCCCCCCACAGGGAATGCGGAGGTTTTCTCTCCCCCTTTGACAGCTGAGGAGATGAAACAGAGCAGAGCTGCAGTCCTGGGGGCTGTGAGAGGCCAGGAGCTGAGCAGGGTCCCAGCCCTGCCACCCCTGCAGCTGGCACTGCTTGGGAGGCATCATCAAAGGGCTGAGCCTGATATCAAATTATTGGCACTTTCAGATAAGGCCTGGTAGCAATAATGAACATTTGCTACTCAAAAGTTTTGGAGGATGAGTGTTCTTTTCAAAAAAAAAAAGGGGGGGGGGAAAGAAAAAAAAGAGAGAGTCAGTGACCTTAATATTTAAAGACTCAAAATACTCAAATTTAAGAATAAGGACAAACATTAAATAAAATTAAGAATAAAGGACAAACAATGTTTGGAAGGCTAGAGATAACAGAATAGTCTCCATTATGAAGTATTGCTGGCTCCCACCATTCCAGCAGAACACGATCAACTCACAAAAGGAACAGTTTGTCCTTAGAGCAGCAGAGTTATTTACGAAAATTACATTTTTTGTTGTTCTTTACCTTGGCTCCATTTCTGGGCATATTTTATCTCCTGTTTCTAAATGCACAAGGGCTCTCTCCTTACGGGAGGAAGCAGATCCTGATATCTCCAGATGAATGCAGTCCCACCCACCAGGACACTCGGGGAGCTGATGGGCCCGTGAAAATCCCATGTGAAAATGATCTTTTAACTCCTGTTTCAAGTGCAGGAGAAAACTGCTCAATCCCGGGCTGGACATGACAGGGTTAGGGTGAGGAAAAGCACAATTCCCCCACGGCCTCTCTCTCTCCATCCCATGTCAGTGAAAGGTTTGTCTACAAAGGAAAATCACACGGGTTCTTCAGCAGGTTGTAAAAAGATCTGGATTTTTTGCTTGACTTTTCATCATTAAAAATTGAGATCCTCAGCTGGGGAGCTGGAGGAAGTGCAGGAACATCAGCTGAGCTTCATTTTGCCTCTGCACAAACCCGGCTCGGTGGTGTTGGGTTTATTTGTTGCTCTGTCCGCGGTGCCTGGCAGGGAGAGCTGCCTGTGCCACACTCGGGGAGCCCACGGGGTCATTTGTGATTTATTTCGGGTGGGACCAGCCCTGCCCGTGCTGTGGGAACCCACAGGGGATCTGTGATTTATTTCGGGTGAGGCTCAGCCCTGCCCGTGCTGTGGGAACCCACAGGGGATCTGTGATTTATTTCGGGTGGGACCAGCCCTGTCCGTGCTGAGGGAGCTCACAGGGGATCTCTGATTTATTTCGGGTGAGGCTCAGCCCTGCCCGTGCCGTGGGAGCCGTTCTCGTGGAGCCCACAGGTGATCTCTGATTTATTTCGGGTGGGACCAGCCCTGCCCGTGCTCTGGGAGCCGTTCTCGGGGATCTCTGATTTATTTCGGGTGGGACCAGCCCTGCCCGTGCTGAGGGAGCCCACAGGTGATCTGTGATTTATTTCGGGTGGGACCAGCCCTGCCCGTGCCGTGGGAGCCGTTCTCGGGGATCTCTGATTTATTTCGGGTGGGACCAGCCCTGCCCGTGCTCTGGGAGCCGTTCCCTGTCGGTACGAGCGGTGAAAGGTTCCCAGCGTTGCCATGGGAGCGGCTGCCATCCTCGGGGAGCAGCCTCTGCTCCGTGCCTCCCTTGTTTACAGCACAAAGACATCGATCAGGAGCGTTTTGCCGGGGATTTCCAATAGTTCCACTTGTTCCAAAACCCAGGTAGTAAAAATTACGGAGATCATAACGATGAACGGTGATAAAACTCCTAAAGGGACACAGGCAGGACCCGGCACGTGTCAGCACCGTGAGGTGATTTTCATCTGCAGGGACAGTGATCTGACAGCTTCATACCCTCCTCTCCTCAAAGGGCTCACCCGTGCTGTCTCACACACACACAATTCCCCAGGAATTCCCCAGCAGGATCTGCACACTCACAGCAGGTGTGGAGTGAAGCCAGCACAGGCACAGCCCTGTCCAGGGTGTGCTCACACAGACATTTGCAATGTCCTGTGTCACCAGTGACAGCCAGTGCAGAAACAGCTGCCAGGAGGGACCCTGGGGACCAAACCTGTCATCCTCCTGCATCACAGGCCACAGAGACAGAAGGAAAGGCCTGGCAGTGCTACCGTGCCACCAGCAGTGGCTCTTGATAAGACCTTGTGTTATCAGCTCTCAGGGATGGGGCAGCAGCAAAGAAAACCCTCGTGGAAGACTTTAGTTTTTAAAAAACTGCTACACAAAACCTGCATCCTTTATAGCTTCAGTCCTCAGCTCTGAAAGAACGTGGTAAAAGCAGGGTCTCCCATGATCAACAGTTTGGGTAGTTTTGAAAATGAAAAGCTTTTCCAACAGCTCTTTCCATTCCGCCCCTGAAATAACCACCCGTCTCTTCAGGGGCTGGGGACTCAGTAAGGGGCTCCTGCAGGACAAAGAAACCCTCCCAGTGACAAAATGCTGATTCCCTTACAGTCCACCAAGAAATGAAACTTTCAGCTTGACAGAGATCCTCACTGCAGAAACCAAAATTACATCCTCCAGTGATTTATTCCCAACCCATCTCCGGGGTCACACCCCTCCACTCACACAGGTCAGTGACAGGTTATGTTACACAGTGAAGTACAAATCCTTTTGGCTTTTCCTTTTGGTTTTTTCCTTAAAGTCTTCCTCCTCTGGGGTGATATCAACCCCTGTGAGCCCTTAACTCACAGTTTGTAACCCATCATGAGCAGCACAGCCTTGCTCTCACATCCCTCCTGCACTCCAAAGGCAGCAGGTGCTCCAGAGCTCTCCCACACCCCTCAGCCTCTGCAGCACCAACCCACAGAGCCCTTGATCCTCCCTGCAGGACCTTCAGCGTGGTCACTGGAGGGGTTTGTGACCCAATCCAGCCCAGAGCTGGAGCTGAGCATTAAAACTGCTGGAGCTGAGCATTAAAACTGCTGGAGCTGAGCATTAAAACTCTGCTGGAGCTGAGCATTAAAACTCTGCTGGAGCTGAGCACTAAAACTCGGCTGGAGCTGAGCATTAAAACTGCTGGAGCCAGCCCCAGCCACTCCCCGGGGTGTGATAAATGAACGGCCTCAATCTCACCCTGCAGTGAGTTCCTGTCTGGAGGTTAAAAAGCTGAAGAGATGACACCACACAGGTTAATCAAACAGAAAGGCATTGGGAGAATATCTCCAGTCTCCTTTATTTTCACCTATAGAAAAGTATGAATATTAGTGAGCAGAATATAAGGAAAATACTGCAAGTATTTCCCAGTTAAAACCCAAGGCTGGGGTCAGCCCTCCTGGCACAGCTGAGCTGAATTCCCGTTCAGAGCCCCAGGACTGCTCTGCATTTTGGGCCAGCTCAGAGGTGTTCCCTGAGGCTGAACTCCAAGGGCCAGTCTGTCCCTATTCTCACAGATTTGAGCCACAAAGTGCTGTTGCCACAAAAAGAATGCACTTGGATTCGTTTATTTTCAATTGTTGATTCTTCATTGAGACTTTAAAAAAGGAATAATTAAACCTGGCTTCTTGTGGCCTTTTTTGTTTGATTTGTTATTCAGTAAACTCTCATTCCTTCCAAGAAAGGAGGAATGGCAAAAGTCATCAAGGTCAGACAAGATTCTCTCAGGGAAAAAAGAGATGGGCACTTCCCAGGCAGCCTGATCTCCCTGGAAATGGAGGAGCACACACAGAGAGGGTTCCAGGTGCCCCTGTGCAGCCAGGGAGCTCTGGGAGGGCACTGACAGCAGAGCCTGTGACACCGAGGAGTCGCTGCTGCTGCCTCACTCCACGGCTGGCGGGGCTGCAGGAGAGCTCAGATGAACAAGAAGCTGTGAGCAGAAGGGCAGGAACAGGAATCCAGCTGGCGAATTCTCCTCCAGGTTCCCCTGCACCGAGGGTTCCCCACTGCCTGCCAGTGCAGCAGCTGATTCCTGGAACAGCCAGGGAAATGAGCTGCACCTCACTGCAGGGCAGCCCCACCAGGTGCCACAGGGCTTCAGTCACCCAGTAACTCCCCTTTGGTCTGATAAACCCCCATTTTTACTCCATGGGCCCCATCCTGCCTCTCTACCACTGTGAAGCAGCAGCAGGGAGGCCCACAGGCTGCACCAGTGTGAAGTAAAACCAAACAGAGACAGGAACATTTGTCTGTAGCACTGTGCCCTTCCCAGATTTTATCATTCCGTGGTTCGAGGGAATTCCCACATCAGAATCTCCCAGCCCTGACCTCTGGAGGAGCACAGCTACCACAGCTGAACCAGCTCTTGTCTATGCAGAGAGCTGCCCACAGACAGCCCAGAGACCCCCAATTTCCTCAGAGACCCCAAATTCCCCAGAGAGCCCCAATTTCCCCAGAGAGCTGCCCACAGACAGCCCAGAGACCCCCAATTTCCTCAGAGACCCCAAATTCCCCAGAGGCCTCCAATTTCCTCAGAGACCCTCAGCTTCCCCAGAGACCCCAAATTCCCCAGAGACCCCCAATTTCTCCAGAGACTCCCAGCTTCCCCAGAGACCCCCAATTTCCTCAGAGACCTCCAATCTCCCCAGAGAGCCCAAATTTCCCCAGAGAGCTGCCCACAGACAGCCCAGAGACCCCCAGCTTCCCCAGAGACCCCCAGCTTCCCCAGCGAGCCCCAGCTCCCCCAGAGAGCAGCATGCAGAGCACCGTGACCCTGACACAAGGGGATCACGGAGAGGAATCCCAAACTGAGCAGGAAACAAGAGCCAGACCCTTACTGGTGGCTGCCGGCGCCGTCCCCGCGGCAGTGCTGCCCCCGGGCGTGCAGGGCGGGGGGCTGGCACTCCACACAAACCCTGTGGCCCTCCCCGAGCTGCCTCATCCAGCGCGTGTGCCAGGCCTGGCTGTGCAGGCAGCCCGGAGCCAGGGCCACCAGCTGGAACTCCACGCAGTACCTGCAGCACAACAACGCGGGGTCAGCTCAAAACCAGGGCAGCTGCCAGAGCCACACCCACCTGCAAGGCTGCAGATCACTCATTAGGAAAAACCAAACCAAACCAAACCAACAATCCCCTGTCCAGGGTCATTAAGAGCTGGACATGTGGTGTGCCTGCATTCTGACAAGGTTAAATAGGGAATAAAACTACTCTGCTGATGCTTTCAGCTAACATATAAAAATATCAGGTATGACTGGCACCTCCTTTTACCTACAGGGACACAGACTGGTCCAGAATTTGACTGATCTAATCCCAACTCTGGTGTCCACTTGCTGATCCACCCTTCCTCTGTCATCTCCCCGCAGTTAGAATGGATTTTGCAGAGCAGCTGTGACAGGAGCCAAGGTTTGGTCTCTAAAGATTTTCCTTGGGATGATCTCCCCTGTAACCAGGGGCACTCTGGGGTGGGGTGTGGCCGAGTCCCTGAGCCGAGCCCTGACTTACCCTGCCCTCCCACTGCCGTCAGCTGCAGCTCTTTTCTTCCTGGCTTTTCCAAAGCCTCCCGTGGTTATCAACGCTGGGACTGCAGCAAAGAGAAAGGGAACAGAGTCAGTGTCAGTGTCAGTGCTGCTCTGAGGCTCGTTACATCTGCAAAACAGAAGAGATGGGCTTTAAATGTCATAGGGTTTTATCCTTAGCAGGAGACAAAAACAATTCTAGCTTTGTGTTTTCATATTATCTATCACTGTCAGCCATTCCACTGGGAAGGGAATCCCCATGGCTGCCAGATTTGTCCTAAGCAGGGTAATCCTATCTATAGGAACAGGATTTTTCCCGAGCAGGGTAATCCCACCTATAGGAACACCCCACGACAGAGGGGCAGGCAATATTCACTTAATGCCAGCTCTCAACAGGTTTGAAGGAGTCACTTCTGACATCCAGACTGGACAGATTTTGACCCCAAAATACCAACCCAAATGACAAGCAATTCTTCTGAAAGAATCAGTGAAGGCGTTCCATGAAAACCTGATCTGAACAAACTAAACCCAGGCTTCTTCTCCAGAAACTCTCTGGAGGTGTCCCTTGCCTACCCTCTGCTCCAGCACAGGGAAGGCACATTTCACACATCTCAGAGTGGAGAGGTATCATTCCTTTGAGACTTTTTGCAGATAAATCACAAAATTAAAAAAAAAAAAAAAAAGTAAATTATAAAAAGAGTGTTCAACACCCACTTACAGAAGTTTTAAACAGACATAACTCAGCCAATCCCACCAAAATCTCCAGAGATTTGCACTTGTGTAAGTTTGAGCACAGAGCTGTAAGATCTCACTTTGAGGCACAGAGGATCTCAGCAGATGGCAGCACCGCTCCCGGCACTGTCCTGGGGAGCGCAGACAGCTCTGAGCCTCCTGTCTGAGCTCCGGTGTGCAGAGCTCAGCTCTCAGCCAGCCCGGGCCGGCCCACGGCAAACAGCCCGGTCTAAAAACAATTTCAAACAAAGGAAAAACAGCTCTGCTGCCCCAAAGCAGAGCGCTCCCCACGGCTGCCCAGACACTTCGCGGACTCACTGAGGGCCTGCTGGCACTCGGCTCCCTGCCGGGTCCAGTACTCCACGCAGCCAGCCCGCTCCTCCAGGGCCGGGCAGGGCTCGCCGCCGTTGCGGGGCTCCTGCAGCACCCGCCGGAGCCGGGCCCGGTACGTTGTCCTGCAGGGCTCCGCACAGCCGCTCCAGGCGCTCCACTGGGACACCACGCAGGGGATAACTGCGGGAGGAGCAACAGTCGGGGATGGGGAAGGGTACAGGAACGATGTCAGCGAAACGCCTGCTCCAGAAATAACAACACTTCTGGGCACAGCTGAGTACAGCCTTCCTTATCTCAGACCTGTCCCACAGCTGTCTCGGGCAGTTCTCAGCAGCTCTCCCCGAGGCTCCTCCGCCTTCCCCACGAGCCCGGCGGTGCCCGGAGCGGTGCCCGAGCCCGCGGGCGAGCAGGCGCGGCGGGGCCGGACCGCGGTGTCTCACCTGGGCAGGCCTGGGCGTAGTCGTGGCAGCAGTCGAGGGTGCGGGCGCACTCCTGGTCGCAGTAGCAGGGCCCGGAGGAGCCGTCGGGCCGGCGGCCGGAGCTCAGGCAGGCGGGGTCGCGGCCGGGGCAGCACAGCCCGAGGGCGGCGCAGCCCGAGGGGCGGCGGGGCAGGGCCGGCGGCAGCAGCGGCAGCAGCAGCAGCGGCAGCGCCGGCAGCCAGCGCGGACCGCCGCCCATGGCCCCGGGCTCCGCCACCTGCGCCGGGGAGCCGGCCCGGGGCAGGAGGGCAGGACAGGAGGCGGCAGCACCGGGCGGGGCCGGGGCGATTCTGCGGCGGCCGCTTCCCCGGGACCGTGGGGTCAGCGCAGAGCCCGCCGTGCCGGGCTGCTCTGGGGCTGTGCCCGCTGTATTGGGGCTGTGCCCTCTGTACTGGGCTGTACTGGGGCTGTACTGGGGCTTTGCCAGCTGTTCTGGGGCTGTGCCCGCTGTACTGGGGCTGTTCTGGGTTTGTTACTGGGGCCGTACCGGCTGTTCTGGGGCTGTACTGGGGCTGTTCTGGGTTTGTTACTGGGGCCGTACCGGCTGTTCTGGGGCTGTGCCCGCCATGCCGGGCTCTACTGGGGCTGTACCGGCTGTTCTGGGGCTGTACTGGGGCTGTTCTGGGTTTGTTACTGGGGCTGTACCGGCTGTACTGGGGCTGTGCCCGCCGTGCTGGGGCCGCACCGTTGCTGTACTGGAGCCGAGCTGAGCCGAGCCGTGCCGTGCCGATCCTCACCCCGGTGCCGGCCCGTGCTGCCCACCCGGTGCCCTCATTCCTGCTCACACCTCACGCTGGCCGCGCACCCGACAGTTCCTTTCTGCGGACTCATCAACCCAAAAACTCTTCAGCCCTGACTGCTGGCGTTTACCCACCAGATTATCGAGAGATTATCATCAAAAACAGATGATAAAGGAGACTTTTTTTTTTTTTTCCCGGATTTGACTCCAGCATACCTGAGGAGCCATTAAAAATACAGTGAAGAAAATACTTCACTGCCAGTACAGCAGCTCCGAAGGAGAATGATCCAGCTGGCTGTGCTACCTCTCCACAGAATTACCCTGAATTTTCTTCTTAATTCGAAATGCAAGAAGCTTAGGGAGATTACAGCCACTCCTGTGAATTATTTAGCTATTCAGTACAAAGCAAGGGGCTGTGCTGAAACTTTTTAATCAAAGAGGCTTGCTCTAAAATATTGATCACAACAGATGTTATACCTTGCTGAACACTGAATTGGGATTTATAAAACCCACCCACTGATATTTTTTTTGCAAGTGATTATGCTATTGTACTGAGACTGGGTATGGACAGAGTGTTCCCATTTCAGGGAAACTGCAGCAAAGATGTTTCTGGAAAAACAGAAAATAACATTAGAGGACAGGTTAACACCCTCACCATGTACAGTTCTGGAGACATGGGCACAGAGGAGACCTGGCACTGCATCAGCTTGGCCATGACATGGTTAAATGTTCCAACAAGATAAGAAATAGAACTTTAGCTTCCTTGTGTGTCACCAGGTGTCTGCAGCAAAGAACAGGCATCGCATTTCCTTGGCAGTGGTCAGATATTGGCACCTCGGAAATTGCACGTGTGGCAAACCCTTCAGTGAGCCAGAGGCGTAAGGGCTGGGAGAGGAAAGAGAGGAGCCCGAGAAATCAGCAGAGGGAAGAGAGGAGCCTGAGAAATCAGCAGAGGGAAGAGAAGAGCCCCAGAAATCAGCAGAGGGAAGAGAAGAGCCTGAGAAATCAGCAGAGGGAAGAGAAGAGCCTGAGAAATCAGCAGAGGGAAGAGAAGAGCCTGAGAAATCAGCAGAGGGAAGAGAAGAGCCTGAGAAATCGGCAGCTCTGAGGTCAGGGAAGCTGGAATTTAATGACACCCGGTTAATTCCTGCCTCTGCCAGCGAGTCACCTACTGTGCGACCTCGGGGAAGTCATTTAACCAACGCAGGTCTCGTTCTCTGACCTGGAACAGGAAGGACGTTCAAAAGGAGATCGCATTACTCACCTGATCAGTTCGCACAAACCGGGGCCGGGCGCGGCCCTTGCGCAATTCCCTGAGGGGCAGCGACAGAGCAGAATTCCCAGGCCCTGCACTCGTGCCGCCCTGCCAACAGCCGAGGTAGGAGGAACACCTCAACATTACTCTGAGACACTGAATGGAAATTAGCTTCAGAAAGCCACGGGTCTGCATAAGGACTGCAATTCTGACCCTGTGAGGTTAGAAAATTGGATCTGGGTCCAGGCATCTCAGAAGGGTTTGCGTTCAATCCCCCAGCAAAGCTCCTGGGAGCAAACTTTGCCTCTTATCTTACATCCCCAGAGTGACAGCAGCTCTCCCTTGTTCTGGTTTGACACAGCCCTGAGGATCTTTTAGGCTTTGGGTTGTTTTTTCCCCTGATAGGCTCTAAAGATGCCAAGGAAACATGAGACAAGACATGCTGGACCATCAGCCCAGCAACAGATTTCTTGCAAGAAATCTCACTTCTAATAGGATCACCCTTTGTCCTGCTGCCTGCAGGACTCTGCCCATGAGTCCCAACACGTTCTGCAGTGTGGGGATCACCTGCAATTCTGGACAAGTCCATGACTTGTGCCATGGATGATAAAGGAAGGCCTTTGGCTGAATGACCAGAGCTGCCTACAGACCCCTCTATTGTTCAATAGCTGGACCAGGATTTTATCCTAGCACATCCCAGAGAAATGAGTTAAGAGCTTTCTTTGGTTGCTTTTCCCAAAACTGGACAACAGTCATTCCCATCTGAACAACGAAAGAGGTCACATCTAGACCACATTAGCAGAAAACCACAGGCACTGACCTGAGTAACTCCAGCACTGCAAGGGATCTGCCAAGAACTGTGGAAGGGTCTGTAGGAGTTACAGCTGCAGAACATCTGTTAAAAACAGTGGATGCTGTAGGAGACAGAAATGCTCTGCTTCAAAACAAAATCTTCTTCTACTGCCTGGAGCAGCCTAAGGGTTCCAAACTCTGGATGTTCCCTGGGGAGTCACAAACTTGTCCACGGCAAAGTCCAGCCTGTCAGCACAGCTGATGTGTCAGATAATCTGATCACTGAACAGAGGTGAAAGCAGAGGAAATAACACAGCAAGTAGAAGCAGCAATGAGTAATGGGCTGTGCTTTGCTATAAGCTAATGCAGCTGCTAACACACGGGTCTCAAGAAGAATATTATAATCACCGTGCAGTCAAAATGTCCCAGGGTCTTTGGGAATACAAATGTTAAAACTCTCCCTGTGTATGAAAATTTCTATTAAAAGCAACATCAGACAGAGAAATAATCCATGCTATTTTTCTCTCAAATGCTCATGGCACCAAGAAACAGATTTGTTTGAAAAAAGTAAACATTTGCTTAAACATACCAGCCCAGTGAGTGACTGCAGGCTTCAGTTTAGAAAGCCACACAAGTACCAGGAGCAAGGTCTGTTTCTGCTACAGCTGATGGAACTGAGAGCTCTGCCAGGCCCTGCCCTGCGGAGCCCCCAGGGCAGAGCAGGGACTCGCTGTGACCATGGACTCGCTGTGACCATGGACTCGCTGTGACCATGGACTCGCTGCTGCAGGGAGCTCTCCGTGCACAGGAGCAGCTGCAAGGCAGCCTTGGTGCCGAGCACACCCTGACCTCCATCCCCTCATTAAATCACCCCCAGACACACCCGGGAGCTGACCAGGGCCGGCAAAAGTCAGGCAATTTTGAACTCAGAGTTAAACCTCCTCATCCCCACCTCTTACCAAAGCGCTGCAGTAAGAGATTTTCTGTCAGGGCTGTCTGCCCCCCACGGCCGCTACAGCCCGAGCAGAGCGTGTGCGGGCTCCCCGTGCTCCAGAGGGGTCTGTCACGGCTGCTCGGGGGACACACAGCAGCTTCAGCGGCTCTGGGGGCACCGCAGCGGGTTCGGGGGGCTCTGGGGGCTCTGCAGTGGCTCTGGGGACACCGCAGCAGATCTGGGGGGCTCTGGGGACACCACAGCGGCTCTGGGGGCACCGCGGCGGGTTCGGGGGGCTCTGGGGACACCACAGCGGCTCTGGGGACACCGCGGCGGGTTCGGGGGGCTCTGGGTGCCCTCGGGCCGGGCCGGCGCCGCGCTCGGTGGCAGCAGCGGCAGCACAGCGCCCCCTGCGGGCCACGGGTCCCCAAACCCTGCCCCGGGGACCCCAATCATCCCTCCAGGTACAGAAACCCTGCCCCAGGTACCCAAACCATCCCTCCAGGTACCCAAACCCTGCCCCGGGTACCCCAATCGTCCCTCCAGGCACCCACACCATCCCTCCAGCATTCTGGGGTTGCCTGGGATTAGTAACCTACCGACCAGGGTAATTAGTAACTTACCTACCATTTCAAATTTCATCCTGGTGCATACATGCAATGGCAGCAGAGCTTGAAGCCTAAGCTGAGCAACCACTCTTGCAGAGGCAATAAAACATGCCAAGAACATGTTTCAGCTGCATCTGTTCCCCCAGCTCCTAATGGACAAGCACTCTCCTCCCTACAGAATGTTTACTGCTAGGTTTGCTCATTACCTTGATTAAAGTAATTCTATTAGCAGTTTTGGTCCCTCACCAATACATAGTTTCAAGAGATCATGCTGCTTACGTTAATTGAATGAGAAAAATCTCCACTCAATTAAATTGAAGATGGCTTTGAATGTTCATTAGCAGCAGATTTTCCATCTTGTCCAGAGGCTGAGCACAGACTGCACCTCTCTCCAGAGCTGCAGCACAGCAGCAGCCACCAGCCTCAGCCAAGCACTTCTGCCCCAGGGTTTGGGGAGCTCTGCTGCCAGGAGATCAGGCCTTTTCTCCTGGCTTGAGGCAGCAGGCAGCTCCAGCAGCACTGGTGCTGTGCTCCCCAACTCCCCAAACTGGGAGGTGCAGGAATGAGCTGTTCAATGAGGGTCAAGAGAATGTCAGTCACAAAACTCACCCATTACTCAGATTTTATTGAAAACAGGCTCCCAGCAGTACAGAAAGACCCTGTGCTGCAGCCCCCCAGACACCCCTGCCCTCTTCACTGCAGCAGGGATACACCAAAGCTCTCTGCATGGAGGGGAGAACAAAGCCCCTCCTCACAAGGCCACCCTCCCATACCTGATGGCTGCTCAGAGGCTTCCCTGCCTTTCATGACTATGGCAGGACAACATGAACTGCCAGGCAGGGAATGCAGCCCCTGCAGACAAAAGCATCCAACTGCATTAAACATGCAGAAAGTTCCAGAATCCATTCCAGTTACATGCCTTGTACCCAGAGGAAAAGAAATGTAACGCCCTCCGTTTAGGATGGCAGGACACAAATTCATCACTCCTGACAGCTTTGAGAGAAGGTCAGAGCTGCTGCAGGGTGATGGCAATGCTGTGGCTTGCTTTAGAATCCCAGGCAGCAGCATGGGAGCAGCAGCACCATCCATCTTCTTTAGCAGAACACAAACTGCAGCAGGGTCCAGGACAACTTCTTATAAATCTCAACCTGTCAAGATAACAGCCAACATTTTATTTTGCTTATCCATTGTACCACAAACAGCAAATAGACAGCTTTCAAATGCACCCCAGCACTCATGAACAGCATTAGACAAAAGCTCCCCGACTGCAGGAGTATCTTGTACAACTGTTTAACTGGGGCAAGACAAAAACATTACATTTATGCCCTTGAAGTTGAATTGAAACCTTTCAGACTTCTCTGCCACTAATTTGAGATCTTTGGAAAGAACTTTAACAGGAACTTCCCTGCAGGAAACAGGAGTATTTTAACAGGATACTCAGGTTTTAGCACTTACAGAGGTTCCTTCTGCAATACTAAACCCCACTCCACCAAACCATCAGGGACTTTAACTTGTCATGGCACTGCAGAGGCAACTTCCTTGGAGAAAGGTGCTCTTTCCCTTTTCCTTTAGTAAAGCCAGTGAACAGACGTGAATTACAGACTTACCATGCTCTGCTGACAGAGGGGCACACATGGTGCAGCAAACCAGACAATGTCCTCATCACACATCTCTTCACTATCAGCTGCAGCCTTGACTTCAGGTCTCCCCAAGGCTCAATCCCTCACTTCTGCCTTCACAGTGCCCTGGGGGTAAAGCCAAAGGGAACAATCAGCACCAGACCCTGCCAGGGTGTGGGACACAGCAGCACTGCCCTGCTGGTGCATCAGACAAGATCTGGCTTGAACAGCAAGAAATCAACACTGTCGCTCTGATGGGGAAAAAATTCAGTCATCACTTACACCAGCAAGTCCCTAGAGCTGTGGCTGCCCACCCACGGCAGTGCCACACTGCCACGGCCCCTG
The DNA here is from genome assembly GCA_910950805.1 of Acrocephalus scirpaceus scirpaceus. NCBI lineage: Eukaryota > Metazoa > Chordata > Aves > Passeriformes > Sylviidae > Acrocephalus > Acrocephalus scirpaceus. The sequence goes on from OU383787.1 coordinate 15,208,372, forward strand.
GCAGAGCCACAGGCACCACGAGCTAACAGAGGAGGTGGCAGAGCCGTGCCCACACTGGCGAGCCCTTGGCACTCCCTGAACCGGGCCAGAACGGGTCAGGGCACAAGAGCCTGGCCAGCAGCACCTCCCACAGGGACACAGCTCAGCCTGAACGCTTCCTGCTCCTCAGGGGGCAGCTGCTCAGGGCAGCCCATCCATCACCCACGGGTGTCTGTGCTCAGGCCCTCAAAAGGAGCCCTCTGGACACAACGCAGCAGGGAAGCAGACAGGACTGAGCTGTGAGCCACCACGCTGTTTCAGCCCCACACACACACGGGCAGCTCTCAGCGTCCTGGCCTGCTGGCTGCCATTCACTTTGGACAGGATGGAACAGGAGGCCCCAAGGGCTTCAGTGCAACACTTCTGCAGGAGCAGAATCCCTGTACTCTCACTTTTTTAATACCCAGGTTAACACTCATCAGTATGGTCTCTAGGGATTAAACTGGAAGCAACTCCCTTGCAGAAAGGTATTTCTTCCCCTCTTTTTTCCTCTTCCCTTCTCCTTTTTTTAATTTAATTAAACGTGTAATTCACACTTACTTTAAAGACTTACCATTATTTGCTCCAAGTTCAGGCATGGTGGAGCAAATCAAACTGCCTACATCACACTTCTTCATTGTCAGCTGCAGCTTGAACTTCAGGTTGCTCCAAGATTTAACCCCCCACATCTGCCTTCAGTGCCCTAGGGGTAAAAAGCCAAAGAACTATCAGCATCAAGCCCCTGGCTCCAATATTTTGGGCATTTTTTAACACCAGGGTTTGGGACACAGCAGCACTGCCCTGCTGGTGCATCAGACAAGATCTGGCTTGAACAGCAAGAAATCAACACTGTCGCTCTGATGGGGAAAAAAATTCAGTCATCACTTACACCAGCAAGTCCCTAGAGCTGTGGCTGCACACCCACGGCAGTGCCACACTGCCACCCTCCCTGCCTATGGGCAATGAGGGAGTTCATGTACATCCCTCCCCCAAATCGTGGCTGCTCGGTATGCTCTACAGTACACAGGACAGGGAAATAGTCCCAAAAAATGGGGAACACCGATGTGTGGAGGTTCTAGAGCAGAGTTCAAGACAGCCAAGACATTTAACAGAAAAAGAGGCGTCAGGCAGAGATTAACAGGTTATTATCGCCTTTTGCAGCCCCGGGTCTGGTGTCCATGCCAGGCTCCCGCTCCCCGCCGGCAGGAGCCGTGCGGCCCGAGGCCGTGAGCACCGGGGCCGTTCGGTGCCCGGGGCAGGAGAGGAGCCGGGCAGGGACAGGGCAGGGACAGCCCCGGGCCGCGCCCGCACCGCCCCTGCCGGGCCTGCCCGCGGGGCCCGCACCCGGGACCTCCCCAGCTGCCACCACCCTGCAATGCGCGGCCCGAGTAATTCAGTAACTCCTTTGAAAAAGCGAAATATAAATAGGAGCGGGTTTATTCCGGTACAGGAACAGTTATTTTGCAGACTTACCGCCTGGCCCTGGCAGAGGCTGGGCCTGTGTCGGCGCACGCCGGGGAAGCGCCCTGACCGCCGGCCTCATGGCTCCGGGGCTGAGTGCCCTGACCGCCGGCCTCATGGCTCCGGGCACGGGGCTGAGTGCCCTCACCGCCGGCCTCATGGCTCCGGGGCTGAGTGCCCTGACCGCCGGCCTCATGGCTCCGGGGCTGAGTGCCCTGACCGCCGGCCTCATGGCTCCGGGCACGGGGCTGAGTGCCCTGACCGCCGGCCTCATGGCTCCGGGCACGGGGCTCCCGCAGGCGCCTCGGGCTCCGCCGCACCCTAGGGGAAAACAAAGGACAGTGAGCACCGGGAGAGCGCATGGTCAGCACCGGCCCGCGGCCGCTCCGCTGGTGCATCAGACACGACCTGGCTTGGACAGCGATAATCAACACTGTCGCTCTGACGGGGAAAGAGTCATCACATCCACCAGTGAGCGCCCGGGGAGCTCCGTGTGACCTTGCCGGGGAGAGCGGGAGGCGGCCCTGGGGACAGGCCGAGCGCAGCGGGGCGGTCACACGGCGCGGCGGGCGGGCAGAGACGCCTCTGGAGGACGGGCAGAGACGCCTCTGGCCGCCCGCAGAGGCCCGGCCGCCCCCGCGGGAAGGAGCAGAGCGGAACGCGGACCCTCCCGGCCCCAGCAGAACACGCACCCACCTCGGCCGATCCAGAACAAGAGGCCGGGCAGCCCCGCGTGAGGCAATTTATGGGCTCCGCAGGGCCCGCCCCGGGCCCGCCCCGCTGAGGGGCCGCCACCGCCGCCATGGCGGGCGTGCCCGAGGCCGGGCTCACGGAGAGGGGCCGGGCCCGGCTCACGGAGAAGGGCCGGGCTCACGGAGAGGGGCCGGGCCGGGCTCAGGGAGAGGGGCCGGGCCGCACCGCCCTCCCGCCGCTGTGGGCAGCTCGGAGCCGGGGAAGGTGGCCGGCAGTGCCGCCATTTCGCGGTGCCGCCCGGGGTGGGTGTGTGGGCGCGGTGCCGCATGGCCGGGCCCGGCTGCGCTGCGGGCAGGGGAAGGCGGGCCGGGGCCGAGCAGCGAACCCGGGGTATCGGTAACCCGGTTTGGTATCCTTTACCGTGGCTTTGGACGCGTAATTTTCTTTTACAAAATAAAATCGAACACAACAGTTAGGAGATGTTCAGTGGCTTTCCAAGGCTCCAGCCCAGAGCAGCAGCCTACGCTCGGTGTGCCCGCCCAGCCCCGGCGCGGGGGGACCCTGCCCGTCTGCGCTACACAGCACACGGACTTGGCTTTCAGGTGATTTAGACAGGTAAATTATATTGCGTTAAACAGTTTGCGACTGAGTAGCGTGAGGAATGGATGCAAAGGATTAGTCTTGAATGAAAACAGCCCAGTTTGTAACCCAAGCGCTGCCGTGAGCGGTGATTTTTACAGCTAAGAATTCCCCATGGAAGCGGGTGAATGCAGTCCTGCGGCTCTGGGAACCCTGCCGCACGCCGTCCCTGAATGCCCTGGAAGGTGTCCCCGACCCCGCACGCCCTGGAAGGTGTCCCCGAGCCCCGCATGCCCTGGAAGGTGTTCCGAGCCCCGCATGCCCTGGAAGGTGTCCCGAGCCCCGCATGCCCTGGAAGGTGTTCCCGACCCCGCATGCCCTGGAAGGTGTTCCGAGCCCGCATACCCTGGAAGGTGTCCCCCGACCCCGCACGCCCTGGAAGGTGTCCCCGAGCCCCGCATGCCCTGGAAGGTGTCCCCGAGCCCCGCATGCCCTGGAAGGTGTTCCGAGCCCCGCATGCCCTGGAAGGTGTTCCCGACCCCGCATGCCCTGGAAGGTGTCCCGAGCCCCGCATGCCCTGGAAGGTGTTCCCGACCCCGCATGCCCTGGAAGGTGTCCCCGAGCCCGCATGCCCTGGAAGGTGTTCCCATCCCCGCATGCCCTGGAAGGTGTCCCGAGCCCCGCATGCCCTGGAAGGTGTTCCCGACCCCGCATGCCCTGGAAGGTGTCCCCGACCCTGAATGCCCTGGAAGGTGTCCCCGAGCCCGCATGCCCTGGAAGGTGTTCCGAGCCCCGCATGCCCTGGAAGGTGTCCCCGACCCCGCATGCCCTGGAAGGTGTTCCCATCCCCGCATGCCCTGGAAGGTGTCCCCGACCCCGCATGCCCTGGAAGGTGTTCCCATCCCCGCATGCCCTGGAAGGTGTTCCCGAGCCCCGCATGCCCTGGAAGGTGTCCCCGACCCCGCATGCCCTGGAAGGTGTTCCCGAGCCCCGCATGCCCTGGAAGGTGTCCCCGAGCCCCCCACGCCGGCAGTGTGCACATCTCTTGTCGGGCGCGCTGGGCCAGGCACGGCTCGCCCTGCCCGTCCTGCCGCAGCTGCCCCCGCACCAGCCCGAGCTGTGCCCGCCCGGGGAAGGCAGCACCTTCTGCCTCTGGAGTAACAGCAGCTGAAGAGATGCGGCTGAAATGGAGTCACGGGCAGAGAGAGGAACAAAGCCAGAAGCCTTTACAGCAGCTGGGACTAAACCCAGGAGAGGAACAGCTGTGCCCTGCAGGAAGAAGCTCTGGTCCAGACTGGCTCGGAATCATGTCATGGCTCCATGCTTTGGGTTTTTTCTGTTTGTAAATTACACACTGCTTAATTCAGCTCCTGTTAAAATGCTTTTTCCAAATTAAGTGTGTTTGTAGGCAACTAATTTTTGAAAGCGGCTTATCAAACAGGACTTGTGGAATAAAGCTCAATGCTGTTAATCCAAGTTCCAGAACACCAAAAGATGAAAAGACAATCAAAGGAAGGACATTTTAAGAGGATTACAGGGAAAACTAATCTTGTTACACTGCAAACCCCTGTCACATGCACAACACAAAAGGAACTGTAAACGTGATTTGTGTTACCTAGCTTGGCAAGGAAGGGAAAGTGAGGAGGTCTGAGAGTCAACAGCTGCAGCTGAACTTAGTATTGAATTTATTCGATTTTATGTTTGGGGTTTATTCTTCTTGGCAAAAGCAGGTGAAAAATGCCGTCAGCTAAATGAGTTGTTCAGCTCAGTCAGGCTCCTTGAACTCGGGAAGTTCCTCAAGAGGCACCAGAAATCTCTCCAGTCCCAGTTCTCTTTGTTTCTGGGCAGTGCAGGGGAGCTCTGGTGTCCCACAGCCCATCCCGGGCATCAGGGGACACTCCCGTGCCCTGCCCAGCGTGCCCAGGGTAAGGGTAAATGGCTAAAAGTCACATTTGTTTCTTTTTTAAGTACTGCAGCCCCGAAGAATGTATTTGTATTCTCTGTCAGCATCTCCCGTGTGCCAGCATAGAATCATTCTTTTCTCTGGGCAGGGGAGATGGGAAAAGATGAAATGTTCCTCAATTGCTAAACAGGCCTCGTTAGATTAAATATTTCGTGTGCCATTCTCTTAACTGCTACATTTTTATGTTCAGGGTTCTTTTAAAATCAGAACTGACTATGAAGAAATCCAAACTTTAGTTGGGATACAAGTTCTGCTTTCCCAGCATAATAACCTAAACCAGAAAATCAGCACCAGATGCCTACAATATTCTTGACATTTCTAATACAGATTGTGATTTTTCCAGCAAATAGACTTTATTTTAAAAAAAAGATAAGCATCAAGAAAATCATGAAAATATCTCCCTGAACTGTTGGGTCAGCAGCTTCCCTGTGATAGTCAAAATAAAACAGTCAGCACACTGATGGAGGTTGGAAAAAAGCTTCATGAGCTTCTGCCAATTCACACACACTGTTCTTTTAGAATGGGAAAAATCCCAAACAGAAAATTCACAGAATGGGTTACTGCTGTGGCTCCAGGCTGCTTCCCATTCCCATTCAGCTCTCCTACAGAGCCTTGTACAAGAGCTAAAGGTGCATTTTAGCTGTCTTGCAGGCCAGCATTCCCAAGAAATTTGGCACAGATTCTTTGAGACCTTAATCCTGAAACCAAGACTGATGGATCACAGTCATATCTCTTCCTTGTGGAGTCAGGCACAGAAACCAGGAGGGGAAGCTGGCGAGCCCAGCCCTCCCTGCTCTGCCCTGGTGCAGGATGGCTGCAAGGTTAAAAGGCTGGGGCAGTAACGGGGGCAGCTCTGAGGAGACACAAGCACAGCGCCTCAGCTGTGTCTCCTGCCTCTGCTGCATCAGGCACAGCAAAAGCAAGGGACTGCAGCACTCAGGCAAAGCCCCACTTCTATCCAGAGCTCATGTCAGCTTACCCAGAACCCACACCGTGTCCCACCAGGAGGCTGTGACTGCAGCAATGTCTGGGACAGGAGACACTTCTCTGACAGGGCCTTTAACAGCATTGAACAGCTCCCTGTGGCAAAGTGCCTTAACCCAGTTCCTATAAAACACAGCATGAGCCACACGTGACTGCTGCAGAACAGTCCCACGAGCAGGCTCCAGTCCCATCCGAGGAGAAAACAGCAGCAGATGAAGGTAGGAGAACCTGGGCCCACTGCTGTCAGTGTGCTCCCTGCTTTCCAATAGGAATTGTTTAGTAAGGAGTTTCTGAGTTGGAAAAATTTGCAATACAAAGCCTCAGCCTAGCAAGTTTCTTTTAATTTTTAAATGTACAGCATTTTAGTTCTACAAATGTAAAAAAAATTAAAAACAAAAAAAACCTTTACAATGTTTGGGGGTTTTTAGCTTATCATGATCACACCCAACGTGATTCAATGCAATCTGGTCTGCAGTTCCTGTGGCCCGATTGCTTTGGATGATGCAAATAAAATGGCCAAGACATTTAGCTGTGAGACAGCACCTGCAGGAACTGCTCTCTGTGGCAGCAGAGAGCACAGGTACCCCTGCACACAGGGGCAGAACTGCTCCTGCAGGTCACAGGTAAGTAAACACAGCTCACATTGGACACACACACACCAGCCCCGGGGCAGCGCTGGGGCCGGCCCTGCCCTGCAGCACGGCCCCAGCACCGCTCACCAGGGCCAGGCTGTGGCTCAAGTTACCACCAAACAAGGAAACAGAGTTCAAATCTCTGCTTCGAGGAAGTCCCGTGCACTGGCTGTGCCAGGTTCCTCCTTTGAGTGAACTTTTAGGCTTCACTTTAAAGTCCAGTCTGAGCTCCCGTTAACACAGCTGCACTAACACTGCGGCACAAATAACAAACTGTACCCACGGTACTTTGCATTCCCCTGCCCTGCCAGGTCTGCACACCCTGCACAGCACAGAACACAGAACATTCTCTTTGCACTCGAGAACCACTGGAAGTTACTCCACAGCTTAACACACTGCCCGGACTAGAGCACAAGCATTACAAATCTATAAAAAAGCAGCCCCTGCGGTGGTGTACAGGAATAAATTAACCAAAAAAATTTAGTATTACCATTTATTGGTGACAAACACTACGTTTTACTTACATTCCATGGGGAGAAAAAATTCCAGCGTAAACAATGAACGGAAGCAGTACTGAACTCGCGCAGCTATCGTGCTGTACCTGGACCAATGCAAACCTCAGCGCACACCGACCGTGCGCAGGAACACAACATCAAAAGCAACACAGTTATATATAAACATAGGTAATTTTTTTCAGCCCTACATGGAGATGTAATTAAACAGTATAAAGCACTCAAGGAAAATCAATCTGCAGTTTTATATGCACTACATTGAGATCATATCCTGTACTGTAGTGAGCTGTGAGCCACCGACACAGTCCCTAAAACACAGCTCAGAGATCACTGAAAGTCACGTTGCATTCGAGTTCCCCTACCCCACACTCAAGAAAACTAGAAATTAACCAAAAATGATCAAACCAAGTTTAAAATTCCTAAAGTGTTTAAATTCATTCAACCATTAGATAATTAGGGTTGGTTTGCGAAAATATGGGGCTTTTTAAAATGGTGGGACGCAGCCTGTTTCCAGTGAAACGCTGCTGTTCCAATAAAACCAAAATAACCACATACATGGATATGATCTTCCCAAGTTAGTTCACAGGTAACATGTCAGTCTCAGAAGACAAAGTTTCTAAACTGTGCTATGGTTCTAGATACAATTAAGAAACTTTTAAATGAAAAATTCATAGTGTCCTTTCAATCAAAACAACATAATGAAACTAAAAATGTATCACTGTCTGAAGAAAAAGCAACAGTTATGATTTAGACACTACAGTAGGTTGTAGAGACTGTAGCACTCCAACAGTTAGGTTACATTAAGAGGAAGCATTTGATTTTCTCTGGTGCTTTCTGGTTTGGGTTCAGTCAAGAGCCTATTTCAGGCAGTGCTGTCCAGTGTTTGTCCCAAAGCGTTTGCGCTCGCCGGTTTGAGGAGAGGGTCACTTTCCATTTCTTGTTTCACACATCTGAAATGAGAAAACACCTGTTACTTAGGAGACAAAACACTATTTCCACAAATAAGATACATTAAATTGGATACAAATAATTTGATGTGCTTTTAATCATTTGTTACCTATACCTGCCCTAATTTTTAATCAATTAGCACTTTGCTAATCCCATTACTGTTAATTTGAGAGCTTATTATCTCAACGAGAGGCTCAACTTTCTCTCCTCCCAAACCCAGCCAAGGGAATAATTTGCATCCTCTCCATGTTTCTGCTGAAAATGAGCTTTGGCCCCTGCATATCCCTTTACCTGTGACACACAAGATTGCAATGGAGGGAGAGGAGCAGCTGGAACCCCAAGCCCTCTGCAGTCACACTCCTTACAGAGAAATGGGAAGGGGCAGCTGAGCTGAGGGAGGCCAGAACTGCTGGGGCCCAGAGCTGTCACGCTGGGCTGGGGTCACACCACAGCCACCACACTTCACCCCCTTTAACACAGGAAAGCAACAGGCTTGATCATCCAAGCCTCCCTCGGGTCCTGCTGGAGGAGCCCCTGGCACTTCAACCTTTCTGGCAAATCGAACCCCTCACGTGTTATTTGTCTAAAAACTCTCACAGGGTTAATTTGCATCAGTGCAAGGGAAATTGGTGGGAACCACTCACACAGACATTGGTCCATTTCCTGTCCTTGGCATCTCTGTGGTTTGTTGGTCCAACTCAGACAGCAACTTTAAAATATTCAGTGCAGCCTAAGGAGAAGAGAGAGCACTCAGCAATTCAGCCTCTGGCCAGTTCAGTAATTTAGTGAAACACTCACTTAACCCAAACAAATGTTCTTATTTTGGTGATATTTTTAAAGAATTTTTTTAAGTTCCATAGTTATGGCAGAAAATGCAAAGTGTAGAATTTCATCTTGCTTATTAAACAATGGGGTGGTGCTGTGACTGTTCACCAGGGTCACTGAGGCACGGCTCAGGCCAAGCTCAGTCACTCCCTTGAGAACTGACTTTTTTTCCACTTCATTCAGACCAATTTCAGGTGCAGCTTTCCAGGGTATCCCTGGTTCTGGCACGTGCCTTAGTGAGAGCTGAACTCTGAACTGAGGAGGGGGCTCACAGTGACCCCAGTGAGAGTGTTCCAGCTCCAAACCAGCTCTTTCCCCTTCTCTCCCCTGCCCTGACCCCTGTGCTCAGTGACAGGAGCTCTGCACAGCAGAATGTAGAGATGGGAGTGAAAATGTCCAAAGAAAGTGACAAAGAACAACAAAATCTGTATCAAATTGTGTCCATTAGGGAAGTACTGCAACAGTTTTTAGTATAAAAATCAGGTTTTCCTAAGTGTATTCACATATTGCAAACGATTCCTTCAGGCTGCCACACTCAGCTCACCTCTCGAGCCCAAAAGAACAAGAACAACAACTCTGAATGGGAGCAGACAGGGAGCATCCTATCAGCTCCACCTAAAGTGTTTTACAGCTGAAGTGCCCTGCAGGTTTCACTACAGGCTCATTCTTTCAAAAAGAAAATATTTCAGCCACTGGTAATAAAAATCCTTTTTTATCAAGGGAGTGAACAGATTTAGAGAGTCTCTTACTATCCAGTGCTGAACTGCATTTCCTCCACAGGGGATTCCACCTCTGCAGCAAGTCTGGGAACGTGAGCCCAAGTATCAGTTCCCAGTGAACATCAGTGAATGTGGCCCATTCTGACACAATAAGGAAATAAGCTCAGATGCTGTTAGGTTTGTATGTTCCTTTTTGTGCATGTACTGTCATGGGCTCATACAAATACAAATGAAGCAAATGTGCTTTTTGTAGACCAAGACTGTGATCCTATGTTCAGCATATTGAGCATTATTTAGATTAGATTCTGATATTATTAATCATTATTTCTGCAACTATGAAATATTAGCCAAAAATTAGCCAGGGAACTGTAGAACATCTAATTGCTCCCAGCAGTGATATAAAACCTTGGTGTCCCCTCAAAAAGCCCCAAGAGCAGCATTTCAGCAATGTTCATCATACCATGTCGTGGCAAGACTCCACATCCTTTCCAATCCCATGACTGATCAGCGGTGGCTGAGAGGAACAGTTTATAAGAGATACAAACTCGTTCTTGTTATTTTTTGGAAAGTCTTTATATTCAACCTGAAGGAAAGAGAAGGAGTTATTTCTTCTCAGCTGACCAAGTGCAGAAGTATATCACAACTGCTACAGATTTTTTGCCCATATATGAAGCTGAGCCCTTCTCTCACTCTCTCAGCCAGTAGAACCACTCTATTTGAAGTTTAACCTCACTTACAAGGTTTTCTAGTACTCACAAGAGCTTGGCAAGGCTCCTGAATGCAAGTGGCTACTTAATAATGATTGTTACTGGAAGTTTATTCTGGTCACTGCTGTCTGCATTTCAAATTTCTGTACTATGTATTTTGATCCACTGAGCTCATCTGTCCTATGAATGTAAGAACTTAATGCAACTCTCATTAAAGGGAGCAAAAGTAAGAAAATGCAGAGCTTACAGCAAATGTTAATGTATGACAGATTAGTGAAAAAAACTGATTTCCCATCAGCCAAGTTCAAGTCCACACTGTCTTCCTACATCAGGACAATTTTTAGAAAATGCTTCTTTAATTTTGTTCTTCCAAGACCTAAGAGTAGCACTGAATTGCGGCTGAGAATGGCACAGAAATGAGCAATTAAAAATTAAATTTTAAAATATGTAAAATTTGGTAGGTGTCATAGGTAAAGTGAAATTGTTCCATGAATTTCAGCAGGCTCAGAACTCATCTCTCAGCAGCAGAACTAAAAAGCTTTTGAACAAACAGAAGTTTGTTAGACCAGCTTGGACAGCGCTGGAAGAAGCCGTGCAGAGCTGAACACTCACCTGGATTCCTTGAACGTTGGAGAGATAGTCCAGCTGCTCCGAGGGCCTGGTGAGGGGCCCGTGGGGGACGTGGCCTGAGGAGTTGTTGCTCTTCAGAATGGTCTCAGCAGTGGGAGAGGTGCCCCCGTAGAGCAGCTCGCGGGCGATCATCGCCGTCACCGTGGCCTTGGCGGGGTTGGGAGCTGCCCGACTGAACTCTTTGGTGTGGTGTCCTTGGTTGGCTCCTACAGCCTGTGCAACCTCAGGGACCATGGGAAGAATTCCAGCAGGAAGCTGCTGATGGCTGAGATAAGGCATCCTAAACTCATCTTCTTTATTACCTGGGAGGAGAGAGGTGCACACTGAAGAGCTGCTGTTTGAGAGTCCTCCTGCAGGCACACACAGGCACCAAAAGTCACTTTGGAACAAAATAATTCATTTCAAATCACTTTTGAAATACTAACAAACTCGTTAAGTTCAAACAGCCTTTGGAGAGTCAGAGCTTCAGCATCAAGACAGAGATTTCTCATTGAATTCCTGACTCAGTACCACACCTCTTTCTGCCAAAGGGAGCACCTGAACCTCCAGGAGGAGCTTCTCCAGGTCACTCAACCTCACAGACACCTCAGCTGCAACCGTATTCTAGATATATCTTTTGCTTTCAAAACTTTTTATTCCACCATTTAAACTGTAGGGGCAAATAATGAAACCACAGAATGGCCAGAGCCATCATTAAATGATGTAAAGAGTGACAGTCCACAAAGTTTAAACTGTGTATTGTGAGAACAAGCAGGTAGGAAAGGTAAAATAGAACGTTTGCACAAAGAGGCAAGAGTATTTACAGCAAACGTCCAGTCACTGTCAATTAACAGCAATTTGCTGACATTAACTCATGACACATGAGTTAAAGAGGGATAAGAACAGCTTTTTACGGGGAATTCACACAGAGCTATGGATGAAACCTGCACAGGTGTGCTCAAGAAAGGCGGGGAAGACAGTGCCACCAAAATAAACCAAATCATTTTTATGGCAGAACAGATTAATGAGCTTCTGCAGGGCTGAGCTGTTTCAAGTCTGAGGATGAAAGCCAAAATTTGTAGATGGAAGAAAACAGGGATAGCAAAATCTGAATGGGGAGTCAGGAAGTTTGCCTAAGATCTTATAGATGCAATAAAATAGTACTAAAGTCCAGTCGATTTCAACTTACTATAATTTAAAAAATAAAGTTATACTAAATGCATGAAACATGCTCCCAGAACAGCAACCTGTGACAGACAAACTCCCCCCACCAGAGGACATTCCAGAAAGCAATGTCTGAGTACAGGGCGGCCAGGTTTGGGGCCTTGGGTCCCAGCCTGCCACATTGTGTGACCACCACAACTATTCACTGCCTGAGACCAGCACAGCACAGCTCTGCTCTCAGCCAGCCCCATTGTGTGATCACCACAGCTACTCAGTGCCTGAGACCAGCACAGCTCTGCTCTCAGCCAGCCACTTTGTGTGACCACCACAGCTATTCACTGCCTGAGACCAGCACAGCACAGCTCTGCTGTCAGCCAGCCACTTTGTGTGATCACCACAGCTACTCACTGCCTGAGACCAGCACAGCACAGCTCTGCTGTCAGCCAGCCACTTTGTGTGATCACCACAGCTACTCACTGCCTGAGACCAGCACAGCACAGCTCTGCTGTCAGCCAGCCACTTTGTGTGATCACCACAGCTACTCACTGCCTGAGACCAGCACAGGCACAGCACAGCTCTGCTCTCAGCCATCAGACACCAGGCACAGACTGAGCTGGGTCTGGACAAGGCCATTCCTTCCCTCTCCAGCTCTGCCTGAGCAGTTTGTACTGACTTTTCATCCTTTCCCCTCCTCATGCCAGGAACAGGCCCAGGAGGAAGGAGCTCCCTGGGGTTTGAAGCAAACCTTTCCAAGGGCTCCATTTGGTTTGCAGGGCACAGCTGCACAGCTCTGCTCACCCCAGAGAGCCAAGTGCCAGTGAAGGGCCTGGGCACAGACTGACAGCCCAGCAGGGCCCTGCTGCTTTCACCAGGTACTCACTAGCTGAAGTCTCTTCAGAGCCCGGCTCAAAGAAGGTTACTTTTCTTCCATCACCTGGTTTCTTCACTGGGGTCTTAAAAACAAAAGGAAAAGAATTCAGACACACAATATCCCTTTAAAACCTTCTTCCCCTCAAATTCTAAAGTTTTCAAGATGCAGGTGATCTGACCAGCCAAAATTTTACTGAAAAAGCTATTATTCAAAAACATCAATAATTACATTGCTGTCAAGAAAAGAGAAGTTCAGTGATTCTTACTCATTGACGGCCTAAAACTATCACACCCCAGAGAGTGGTACTAGGAACACAGCTACTCAGAACACCCCAGAGAGTGGTACTAGAACACAGCTACTCTGAACACCCCAGAGGAGTGGTATTAAGAACACAGCTACTCAGCACTAGCTACCAGAATACAGGCAGGTGAACTGCCATCAGACACTGGGACTGCTGAGGGGAGCACACACATGGAAAGGAGAGCACCAGCCCTGGATCTGCTGTCTGAACTCCCTGGTGGTATCTGTGAATCACAACACAAGGTTCCTTCCCGACCAGAGACCCCAACAAACTTTGCACAGCAGCTGTGCCAAGGCTGTGTGAAACTGTTGCTGACACAGTACTGAGTTACAGAGTACTGAAACCTGCAGGTCTGAGGGTTTCCAGGACCAACACATCGATGATCACAGGTTCTGAGACACTTCATAAAGCAGGAATACATGGATTATCCTTCTGATGAGACTTGGATTTACTTGAGAACCCAAACACTTAATGTATCCAAAACACTGGATATTTACTATTTCTTCAGAGAGCATTCCCCTCAATACAATTGTTTCCTGGCTGGGGCAGAGGGAATGAACTTCCTACCCTGTTACTGCCCTGCCAAGCTGCTTCTGTTCAGCTTAGCCTTTGCTGCAGCATTAACCAGCTGCTGCTTCCCCAAGACTCACCTTCTCTTCTGTCTTTAATGCTGGTTTTGGAGGCTGAGGTTGAGGGACTTTGAAACCTAAAATTTCCAACATATTTTCAGCTGCATTGCGTTTAGCAACTTTTTTGTTCGTGCCCATTCCTTCAGCTGTGTGTACACCAACTTTCACCTGGACAGAAGAGGAAGAAAACTCAGTTCTTAAGCAGTAGTGGGGGGATTCCCTTATTAGTCATCTGTGTCTCCATCATGCCCTTGTCACAAAATAGTCCAAGTGATCATTGTTGTAGGCAAGTTGTCATTTATTATCAATAATCATTGGCCTTCAAGCACAAAAAACCCAAGAATAATTCACAGAGATTCGTATTCCATCATTTCAGCTTGGGCACCCAGGTTAGTGTTAATAAACCCTGCATTACAAAATATAAGCAGGTTTAGTATCTCTTAGCAGAATATTAATACTTCTGTTAATTAAAACATTAGGCAGTTACAACATAGACTACTGATGCTTTTTTTTTTTTTTTTAATTACTCAGATCACTTTTCTAGAACATTTCTCTTCCGTGAATGTAGCCCATTAGATATTTTGTTAAATCATGTTATGGAAATCTTTTAACTCTGTATATCACAATGACAACCTGATTACCATTTAAAAAAAAAAAGATGCCAGCCACACCCCCAGGTGTGTGCAGTGATCACAGTCACAGCCCAGGTGTGTGCAGTGGTCACTCCCCCAGGTGTGAGCAGCTGTCATCCCCAGGTGTGTGCAGTGGTCACCCCCAGGTGTGAGCAGTGGTCACCCCCAGGTGTGAGCAGTGGTCACAGTCACACCCAGGTGTGTGCAGTGGTCACCCCCAGGTGTGAGCAGTCCCCCCCAGGTGTGAGCAGTGGTCACAGTCCCCCCCAGGTGTGAGCAGTGTCCCCCCCAGGTGTGAGCAGTGATCACTCCCCCAGGTGTGTGCAGTGGTCACAGTCACACCCCCAGGTGTGAGCAGTCCCCCCCAGGTGTGAGCAGTGGTCACAGTCACACCCCCAGGTGTGAGCAGTGTCCCCCCCAGGTGTGAGCAGTGATCACTCCCCCAGGTGTGTGCAGTGGTCACAGTCACACCCCCAGGTGTGAGCAGTGGTCACAGTCACAGACCCCAGGTGTGAGCAGTCCCCCCCAGGTGTGAGCAGTGTCCCCCCCAGGTGTGAGCAGTGGTCACAGTCACACCCAGGTGTGTGCAGTGGTCACCCCCAGGTGTGAGCAGTCCCCCCCAGGTGTGAGCAGTGGTCACAGTCCCCCCCAGGTGTGAGCAGTGTCCCCCCCAGGTGTGAGCAGTGATCACTCCCCCAGGTGTGTGCAGTGGTCACAGTCACACCCCCAGGTGTGAGCAGTCCCCCCCAGGTGTGAGCAGTGGTCACAGTCACACCCCCAGGTGTGAGCAGTGTCCCCCCCAGGTGTGAGCAGTGATCACTCCCCCAGGTGTGTGCAGTGGTCACAGTCACACCCCCAGGTGTGAGCAGTGGTCACAGTCACAGACCCCAGGTGTGAGCAGTCCCCCCCAGGTGTGAGCAGTGTCCCCCCCAGGTGTGCGCAGTGTCACCCACCTGCATGACGAACTCCCTGCGCCGGGGCAGCCCCCGCTCTGTGATCAGCATGTACTCGGGCTCCTTCTCCTTCTTGGCCTGCTGGATCTGGGCAAGTCTGCTAATGGGATTCATTCCTTGGCCGTACTCTGGACTTGTTTGCAGCTAAAACAGCGTTTAGGAAACAAGCCAAACTTCATGAATATTTGGTTTAATAGACAAAATGCACTATGCCACTGAATTAATTCATCTCTAGATTTTAAAAATACTGAAATGAAAGTTGCCTAATGAAACTGTCACAGCCCAAGAGAAAAACTGAATTTATTTGGCTCCACTGTCACACTTGACCACATGTAACCTACCCTGCTAATAGCTTTACAAATTCTAATCCTGCTATATTAGGAGGGACAAGCTTGCAGGAGAATTTGTACAAGCAAAATCAAGCAAAACCCGGAGCTGTAAAGTCTGAGGCTTTAAAGTCAGAGCTTGATTTTTATGTGCTGCTCTTTTCTTTGTAAGGTTTCTCTTTCATCCTGAATTTACTGATAACTGCTATGGAAGTGGTGTCAGAATCCCACTGGAGTGGGGGCAAAGTACCAGCTCGTTTTTTGCACCAGAGGGCTGGTAAAGGCTGAGCAGCTGAAGAGAGTTTCTGACTGACTCAGAAAAGCCTCTCTGATGATTATTGGCACAGTCAAATTTCCAACCTTTTCCCCCTTACCTTCACTATTGATTTTGTTTTCTTTTTGATTCGTGGCTTCATTTTCTCAACCGTAGGGAGGGGTGGCAATTTTTTCAGTTCTTCTAGGACTGCTATTGCAGCATTTTTCTTTGAGATCTTCTTGCTCTTTCCTTCACCTTCACCCATGAATTCTCCAACTGATACCTTGGTTACAAAACTCTTCATATGGGGAGGACCACTTTCCTTGGTCACCTGTTTCAGAGGGAAAAACTGAGTGAAAGCGTGATAAACACTTATTAAAAATGGCAGGGCACATTGTTTATAGTAAACTTCTCTCAAGAACTAAGGATAAGAGATTTTGGATTTTTATACAATCCAAAGTAAATCATACTCTAGTAACACATTCCCACCCAACTAAGCATGTACTTTTAAAAGATCAGATGCAGCAAGCAGTAAACAGTATTTACACGAGTCATTAACCCATCTTATTTAATTTACTGTTTCAGTATAAAAATAGAACTGTTCTATCTCACCAGTGTGTACTTCCCCACAGCTAACAGCACATCATTAAATGCATCATGGTAAGCAATAAAGCATTACAGAGAAAGCAAATCTTTGGGATCTAGCATTTTAGTCCAGAAATTCTGATTTCTGAACAATTCTGGAGACATCTAAGAAATAGCTGCCCACTACAGATTTAGGCTTTTAACTCCATTCATAACATATCATACTCCAAAATATCCATACAGTCAAAAATTAAGAATGAATTAAGAGCTTCCACCCACAACTGGCTTGTGTGACAATGCATTTTTACCAGTGATGCTCAGGCTAATCTGCAATAATTGAAAGTTTCATGTAAAATTTCATACAACAGTTTCAGAAGCAATTTAGTTACTCACAATTGCATTTTCTTACTATTATAATTCAGACAGTTAAATGTTACTCTGCCAGCTCAGGAAAGCAGCATGATGAATTAATATTTGAGTGAAACAGAGATACTCCTATGGAAGCTCCTGATTTAAGGTAACTGAAATGATCAAGGAGGGGTAAAGAGGCAGCAAGCAGCCAGGCCAAAGGGAAAGGAAAGTCAGATGCACATGAGGTCACCCCATGGCAAGAAAAGAAACCTACTGGTGAGATTCTGCACTCGTGGGTAGTCCAGATCAGTGCTCAATTAAGCAAATACTTCCATGTGTGTCTTTCAGAGTGAGCTCTACTCTTTGCCTCCACCCTGCACTTCCATGTTCTAACCATTAATGCAGGGTTGTGTTTGGGTTCCTCACTGTAATAAGTTTTTTTTTTTAAAAGCTTGGGAAAAAGATTGCACAGACAACCAGAGCGTAGATGTTCACTCCATGTGATCATTTTAGGGCATGAATTTGTGAACAGGTGGATTTTTCTTTTTTCTTCCCTTTACCATATAAACTCCAAGACTATCAGGGTGACTGTCAGAGCTTAAAGTGTATTCACAACTAACAAGACACGTTAAAAGTCAGTTGTTTGGGTTATCTAGAGAGACTCAACTTACTGTGTACCCTTAATAGTCTAATAAAAACAAATCTAGAGCTTGTAAAGTAAACATACCTCAAAATTCACAGGCAAGTTCCTTTTAAGTGCAATCTCAAAAACTTGGCTTATTTCAGATTTATTGAGATTTTCATCATCTGGTTCTTTTCCGTTAACCTAAAAGAAGCATACTCTATTTAAAATAAAGATCCTATTAAATTGAATTTTATCCATTCAACCACTTCACTGAACTCTCCAAATTTCCAGTACTCTGACCTTTACTGCCATGTTACATGAATGTGGAGAAATGCAGCCCACATCCTACAGAACTGAATCTTCACAAGCTCGTTAAGGTCTATGTGTAAAAGCTTTCAAACCTTCATATTTTCATGTGCTCATTACAAGAAAGAACAAATGGAATAAGGGCCAATAGGTTTAAAAATGTGTTTACAGAAAACAAAATTGAAGTGCACTGTGCACTCATTTCCAAATGGAAGTACCTTTATGAAATACAATTTTCATATACTGATTGGACGTTTGCACCAAAAGCACTAAGACAGGATCAGGTAAGAGAAAGGGCAGGAAAAATAAAGATTCTGAGAGTGGGACCAATGTGAATGAGGGATGGCTGACGAGCCCCTGGCACAGTTCTGTCTTTTCACACGCTCCCTTCTAAGTGCTTCATCTGCAGCTTTGCTTTTCATGTCAAGAACATCCTACCAGGAACCTACCCTAAACCAAATGCTGACCACCTCTGAGAACTCAAACCTGCTGGGACAACAGTGCCAGTGAAGCTTTCCTACAGGCACACCCACGTACCTCCAGGTAAAACTTTGGGATTCCAAAAGTGTCTTCACTACTGCTGGCATCAACATGAGCTCAGGCATGGCAACAGCAACAGAGAAATTTTAGGACTAAGCAGTGATATTGGAAAGGTTATGATAAAGATGAACAACAACATCACTGATTATATCATGCCACAATACTAGTTATGTAACCAGGTAATAAAAATGATTTAAGTATCTTATTGCAGCAGCAGCAGGGGAGCTGAGCTAGAGAGCTCTCACATATTAAAACTTGTTGGTTGGCAGTGAGCATCCCCCATGTCTGCTACCAACAGGTCAGTTTAAAACATGCAGAATTCTTTCATCCCACCAGTCAAGACAGGCTTTTGCCATCTTAGAAAAAAAATAGTTGATAAAATTAATCTGAAGTTTTCACTGCTCCCGCTGTCACATCAGACTTCCAACTTGTCACAGGCTGCCCCTGTCCATGAGGCTGGAGCTGGGCACAGCCCCGGCCCTGTGGTGCCATGGCAGGGGCACAGCAGGTCCTGTGGGGCTGGCCCAGAGCCCTGCTCTGCTCCAGAGCCCAGCCCGGGGCCACTGAGCCCAGCCCGGGGCCACCGAGCCCAGCCCGGCCCTGCGTCCTGCAGAGGGGAACAGGGGGACACAATGGGCACACTGGGACAACACCGGGCACAGAGGGGGCACAGAGGGGGCAAAACCAAGCTCGAGTACAGCAGTCTCGAGTCTCCACCATCCCCTGCCAAGCCCCAGTGCCAGTGCAGCTGCCAAGCTCCCAGGAACAGCAGCACATTCCCAGAAGAACATCTGAGCTCCTGGGGCACTCCAGCACTGCCAGCACTGTCCCTGTCCCTGCCCTCGCTCACCAACACTGGCACAACAATTTCCATTACAAGCACTTTTCCTCTCCTGGTAATTTCAGACAGATTCTAGTTGTTCAAATTCCAACATTTTTCCTTGTGAAGACAACCATGACATCTCTGTACTGGATTAAATTTTGCCACTTAATGTCCTCTCAAGAGAATACAAATAAATAAAATAGAATTATCTGCTCTATTTGCAGTGTATGTTCTTAACATATTCCAAGTCTTTGTAAACAGTGCAAAATGAAGGTTCTTTTCCTCAATACCTTTATCTAAACAGAGTGAATTATTAGCAAAATAACCATTAACAGACTATAGCTATTTTACTGATTATTATGCCTCTACTTGAGCTCTGGATCAGTTTACTTTATAAATCAAAAATATTCATACACACACATTCTCCCCCTTTCCCTGCATACTTCAAGGCAGATGATGCCTAAAGTTTGCTTTTGAGGTATTTTGCATGTTTGCACTGACTAAACTCTCCAAGAATTATGTGTCTCTAAATGTGAATGAGACCCCAAAGCATTTACCATTCCTAGCTCTCATCACATTGCTCAAGCAAATCCCACAAGTCCTGTACTCCATCAGGAGGGACTTGTCCTCTCCCAGGAACTCCTTCCAGTTCCCTGCCCCTCCTCAAGGGTGCTCGTGAGCAACTGCTGAACACCCAGAACTGCACAGAACCAGGGCCAGCAGTCTGAGCCTGGCCTCCACACTGAGGGCAGAAAGAGCAGCTGATGTTTAACCAAGTGAGCTGCCAACAAACACAGAAGCAAATTTTGAGGCAAAGTTAGAATTTTGTACTCCCTGCCTGAGAATGGTGCTGGAAGCCCAACTTTCCATGTTTCCTAAGCTTTAGGTCAATGCTTTATCATCTCTCTTTGAATATGCCACGTGTCCCCGTCCTGCTCCTTCACCAGCCACACTGGGGGTCCTGTGAGCTCTCCCACCACAGCCCCTCTCAAAGCTCCAGCACTCAGCTCTTCAGGCAGGGCTTGGACCAGCTGAGAGCCAGTATTAGTACACATTTTTTGCCAGTATTATTACATGCTTTTTGCCAGTATTATTACATACTTTTTGCCAGTAGTATTACACCTTTTTTCCTGCCACTTGCTCTTAGATTTGCAGCCCAAACAGGTGTTGGGCTGCAAATTCAAGAATGAAATGGTCATTCTTTCCCTTAAAGTCTAATCTTTTTACTCAATGATTTCTTCTTAGAATCACAGAATCATTTAGGTTGGAAAAGATCTTTAAGATCATTGATCACATACACACAAATGGGATACACCAAAATAACTCTATTTAAAAGGAAAATTACTGGCAACATCAAATGACTGTTAGAAGTATCAGGATTATGTCTGCTTCTGAAATCTTCACTTGCCTCTGTTGTACAGAGGCATTTTTAACAGGGTTCACTCAGCACCACAACTTTCCTTACCCTGCCTTCATCTTGGCTATCCTGAAACACTGCTACAGAAACAATTCCCTCAGACATTCCTAAAACTACAACAGTTGGAAGCCAAAAATATCAATGAATGTAATACCAAACTTTAAGTGAAAACTTGACTATCCAAGTACTTGTTATAAAGCAGCACACCCTGCTCCAAGGTCCACCCTCCTTCCCCTAAGCTGCATTTTCTACTGTTCCTTCTACAGACAAGTCAAACATAAATTAAAAAATAGAATGACAAATGCAGTTTTCTCAGGGTCAAGACACCATTCAGGTCCTGTTTTACTAATAAAATAATTCTCCTTTCTTGCAGTCTCTTGCATCATTTACTTCCTCTACCTCTGGATTTACACCCCTCACACATCCTACAACAACTGCAGTTTGTTCTGAAGATCTCACATTGTCCAACTCCAAAACACAGTTGTTCACATTCTCAGAACGTGGTCTGTACTGAAGCACCTCTAAAACAGTGAACAGACAATAATTCAGTGACATGTGAGCCCTGCAGAGCTGCTCCCCCTGGGTCTGTGCTCCTGAGGGGAAAGGGGCCCAGGAGAGCAGCTCATGGGAGGGTGGGTGCAAAGAGGGGCTGTTCTGCACCACTGACACACAACAATATTCCAATCTGGGGGCTCCCAGCACTGATTCCCTCCTCTGCTCTGGCCTCTCCTGCACGAAGAGCAGCTGGCCCCTGCCCACACTGTCAGTCACCAGCTCAGATTTCATGCAGGGCTCAGCCCAAGCCCCAGCATCACCTCTTTTCCCAACAGCATCTGTAATCCCTGGGAGCCTGTGTCTTTCAGCCTGCATTCCTCCAGGAGAGCTCTCCCTTAGCTGAAGCACCTCCAGCAGTGCCTCCCAGGCTCTTCCCTGAGCTGTCAGATCAGAGCTTTTGCCCAATTGCCTGGGCAATGCCCACTCCCACACACACCAAGTTTTAACTCAGTGTCCTTCATGTTTCCTCAAGCCTCTTGCTCTGCCATTCCTGGTAGTTCCCAGCTGTTCTTTTCTCAGTCTGAGACCCCTTGTTACCTTCTTGTCCAATTCTTCATTTTCCTTCTTTCTCAGCACACAGCCAGACCCCACACCTAGCAAGTTCTCCCAGTCCCCAGACTCAAGTGCCAGCTCTGTCTGCCCCAGGCAGCCAACAAACACACAGCAAGGGCTGCAGGCTCCCAGCCAGCCCAGCAGCAAAGCAGCCCCTGTGCTCACTGTGAGGCCCTCTGCCTAAGCCACTCAACAAAAAAGCACAAAAACACTATAATGGTATTGGAATAGAAAGTGCTGGGCAGCCATAAATACATGAAGGGATAAAAACTGACTCCTTATATTCCTGTCAAAATGTGTGCAGAATCTACTGCTTCCATGCATTTCCTGCTCTTCTAGAACTTCCATGATCCTTTTCAAAATCATGTAGGAATTTGTTCCAGGAAGTAAATCCATGCCTGAGTTTTATGTTGCCCATTTATGCACTTCTTCAGAAGTTTGTGTATGATCTGTACCTGGTAAGAAATTAATTCCTATCTATGCTTCCAGTGCTCATATCTGACAGAGGTCTACAGCATTGCTGTGGAAAATATGACAGTAAAGAAATTAACATAACTTCATCTGGGAAAGTTCTGGTTCCATAGAAATTTGAGCTTTTAAATCAAAGTGTTTCTATGGACACAAGTAAGTCACCACTGCTACAAAGAATTAAATTTCCCAACTGTCCCCTTCCTCTCAACAAGCAAAAAATCTACAATAATATCTCACTTTATTCTAGCAATTTATGCTTACAGCACTAAGATTAATTCCCACCTCTGGTTTCTCAGGCAAGGGCTCATTCTGCAGAACTTTCAGAGCTTTAGCAGCTGCATCATGCTTAGCAGCTTGTCTTGTTCTTCCCTTCCCATGGAACTGCTGCCCTCCAATTGAAAGCTCCACTTGGTAAAGTAAAGGCCCGACAGGAAATGGGTAAAAGTACCTGCAAAGAGAGAGGTAAATAAGCAAATGATTTGGCCTACAAATCAAACAAAGTCAGATGTGGGTCAACCTCTTTGCTGTCTGTAACCACACCAGCACTGAAGCACTGGTTTTAAAAGCCAAATTTTGATTTAGAGCCTAAAAGAATTTAGTGAGCTACCTTTGAAACAAATATTGACATTCCTTGCTTTACAATAAGAACACATTCCTGACCAAGTGCTGCACAAAGACAACATAACCACGCTTCTATGCACTTGGCAGGCCAGGAAGGTTTGAATTTCCTATGCCTATACAAAATCCTTTAAACTGCAACTTCCATTTAAATAGTTCCAGCAGAAGCATCAAACTGTTCCTTCACTTTTGCTTTTACACAGAAAGGAGATGCAAGAAATATTTACCTAATATTTAGCTATTTGCTTAACAAAGCTGGCTATACCTGAATGCTCTCACAAACACTTCAACTTTCCATCCAGCCCCCAAAGAAATAAAGTGCTGAAATGAGGCAAGTTACAGATGTTGGTGGGGGCACTTCTGCAGAGCTGCTGCCTCACAAGCTGAGTGATGCTGCAGGGCCCCAGCAGCGAGGCAGGGGTGCAGGCAGGGGTGCAGGCACAGGTGCAGGGGTGCAGGCAGGGGTGCAGGGTCACTGGCAGGGGTGCAGGGTGGGTACCCACCGCGGGGGGTAGGTGCCTCCTCTCATGGTGTAGTTGTAGGTGGATCTCATCCCCGTGTAGGGGTCGATGGGTTTGTACATGGGCTTCTTCCCCAGCTTCATGCAAAGGGCATTCAGCTCCACCGTGGGGGTTACACTGTCTGCAGAAAAAGGAACACACAGGGTTGTCCAGCTGTCACAGGGAACTGAGACAATTTAAACTCTTACTGCTGGCTCACGGCAGGGAAAAATGAGCTCAACTTTTGCCACATGCAGTCTCTTAAATGACTGATTTCCAAACAGAACCGCTAATGAACAAAAAGAGAGTAAGTCTGTATGATGCACATTAAAGCAGCCTAGTACAGTTGTGACAAATCTTGTTACAAAATAGTGAATTTGCTGGGAGATCTTTCTGGATTTGTTTTGGGGGGTTTTATAATTTTGCTTTTAATTTTCGAAGCTGCTAATTCACCTACATTTACAACATATCTAACAAAGTGCAGACAAAGAATTTTCTGCAGTAAAGACATTTCTCCAAATATAATTTTAAGTTGCCAGACATGCTACATCCCTTCTGTGTCTCGTTTACTGAGAATGATCAAACGTTTCTCTGCCCTCCATGACCTACGAAGGGTTTCTATGACTCTTCACTTTCAAATTGCAATTGGCCTTTCAGCAGGCAGGTAAATTGCTGCTGAGGGCTAAAACATTTCTCTCAGTGCCACTGTATTGTGGGCATGAAGAACTGACTCCCAGTCCATTGTCACTGGAGAAAGAACAGTCAGTAAGTGTCATTGTTTCTGCCACAGGTCTCACTGGCTCAGAAATCCAGCACAAGAGCTCTGGTGTTAAGGTAATTGCCAAAAGAAAATGACCTATGGGACAGATGCACAGACAAAATAAGTGCTAGCTGACAATTGCCATTGTTAAACAGAATCACAGTTATTCATCCTTATGCAACTTCAATACATACCAAAAGCAGAAAGGTGAATTCTCTCTGTGTATAATTATTTTAAATCAGTTTGTTGTGGTACATACCTGGATTCTTGCCTTCACTACGAGATGGACGAGCCGTGGGCTTAGGGAATTTTGTCCCTTCCAAAGCTTTGGCAGCTGCTGCATGTTGAGCTTTTTTAATACTAGTTCCTTCAGCTTCCCAGTGCTGGTCCCCAAGAGTCAGCTGCACTGTAAACACCTCGAAACCACAAACAGGTATTTTGTAAAAAGCTGCTTCAGAATTCATGTAGTTTATCAGACCCTCTCACACAAAACAATGAGTCTTTCAGGGATGCACAAGTTCAGAATATGGTAATCCAAGCTCTCCTTAACTCCCACGTCATCTCCAGATTTCCATCACTTTGGACATTAACAGGATTTTCCCATTTACTGAACTAAGAATTTCACAACAGCTGTGGCTGGCTAGAATCCTGCAGGAGATGTGACAGGCTAAAAACCCAGAGCAGTGTGGGGAGAGGTGACAGCCCCAGGAGAGTGCCCATGTCACTGAACGGCAGACTGGAAACTCACCCCTCCTGTGACACATAACTCCACTCTTGCTTTAATCCTCTGAAAGCTTTATTAAAGACATTTTTCAGCAGTCTGAAGAAAGTTAAGTTCACACTGTACCACAAAAGCTTCTACATGTCCACAGGTGAACGAAACACAATTGAACAGATGTTCTGAACGTTATTCCAACACTTTTTGTAAATGTCAACTCCTTCACACCTTGAAGCTGATGTGACATTTTGGGAACTCAACTTTTTACTTTCTAGGTACCAGCTCCACACTTCCCTACCACTGATGTTATGGGGGCTTCCCTTTCCTCTCCATTACTCTGGACTATCTGCACCAAAATCACACACGTTGCCTTCCCACTCCTGAGGGTGAAGGAGCAGCAGCAGCAGTAAGAAAGTGGGATGAACATTTACCTTAGAGTGAGCTGGACCCTGCTCACTCAGAAGCTTATACTCAGGCTGAATCTTGTTGAAACGGGCTAATTCATTCACAAGACACATGGGGGTTTTCTCTTTGGGGTTTGCCATGTTTGAAGGAGCTGAAAGGTTACACAAGATCAGATAAATGAACTGATAACTGTGAATTCCACTACAAATTTTAAAGAAAGAAATCTCAGTGGCTTAGCATCTGCTTGTCTGCAATGCTGGAATGGACAGCTTTGCTCACTGCCCAAACTGATAACAATCTACTGAACTTTGGGATTTCTAAGCAATGCTCATGCCTAAAGATGATGGTGCACAGGCACCCTCATTAAATTGAAGGTTCTAATGCAAGCCAGAAGTTTAAAGTCAGAAGACTCCTGCATACAGCTTGCTTCTTATCCAGTACATGTCAAGGACCAAATCTTCCAAGTATTCCTCATTATCACTTGCTTTGAATAATTTCAAAATTCAGTTAATTTCATTTCCTTCCTCCTATTTTCCCCTATTAGCTATATTTTATTACGCCTTATTTGTTCTATTGCATTTTGTTAGCAAAATATCATTAAACTGGTCATAAAAGAACTAAAGACAACAGAACTAAACAAACCACCACTTCAAACAACACTTTTTCATACATAAAACAAGCTCCTGGTAGAAAAGATTGATAGTAATGTTTCCAAAATTTAATGCCATACAATTAAAAATATTCTTTATTACAAATAGTACAGTAATATATACAAATATCAATTAATTGCTGGAACTTTGTGTCAAAGGATGCTTCTACCTGTCTCCAACAGATTTCATTCCATGGGGAGCTACTGCAGTTGGATAAATATTACTTTTAAATTATGTGTAGGTGCAATACATCAGGAATATATCATGCCAAGCTATAAGTATTAAAAATACAGTTACTGACCCTCTGTCTTACCTGCAGCTGCATTGGTGGATGTAACTGAAGCAGAGGGCAAAGCAGAGTTCTGGATAGGTCTGCCTGCATTTTCAGAGGGCAAAGAACTGGTAGTAGAAGGAATACTCAAAGGCTGTGAAAGAGATGGGTTTTTATTCAGTATTTGGCTCCCTGCAAGGGCAGCAGAAGGATTCTGAATCTGAACTTGAGACATGTTCACTTCCAACCAGAGCAGATTACTGTAGGCAAACAGCTTTGAACGCAGACAAACTCCAATTTTGGAAACCAAATTGCTGACCTAAAATGTAAAGATGAAAAATAGATTATACGAAATATTTAGCATTCTCTAACAACCTACTGAAATTATTCCTCCATCAGCAAAAAGGGGAACAGTGTTCAAGCAAGCCCCCATTGTTCCCATTTTGCCCAGTTAGTCACTCTCACATCCAGTCTCAGCACAGCCCCACCCTACGCCCATCGTGTCTCACACTCCTTTCCCTCACAGAAGCTTTATTTGTGCTTGTCCATTACTGCCCCTCTCCTCCCCAGGACTGAATCCACTCAGGGAGCAAATCCCGTTACTCACACCCAGAGCTACTGGGTGTACACTGAACAAAGAGCAACCTCCATGGACAAATTACATTTGATGCATTCTACCATCTCAAGTTAAACTTTTTCACTTGGAGGGCAAGAAATCAATGCAGTCTTTAAAAATGAACTATTTAGAGAATACATCCTTTATTACTATCATAGAGTTTTCCCCAGGATCACCAAGAGTGCCAAGCCACTCATGAGGGGAGAAAGCTGGAGCCAGCAGGAAATGCTGAAGTGGCTCTGGCTGGGAAAAGCAAAGGTGTGAGAGTTCATCAGCTGTATCAGCCACACGTACCCTGAAGGTTACTTCTATTTAAGTCAGGACATGTCTCAGTCACAGTTCAAGCATCAGTTTAGATCACTTGGCTCTGCAGCACTATAAACAAGTGTGGGAAGTGCTCATGGCACCTCTGGCCATTTCAAACCCCCTCGGGGCACAGGACTCAATCAGGACTGGGACAGATCTCCCCTGTGCTGACAAATCAGTATTACATTTCTCTTACACATGGATGCAAAATTATCTTCATGTTCAGCCAGTGGAACCTAAATAGACACGAACAGGTCAGCTGTCCATATCCACTTACAAGCTACGTATCAATTTATTTATTAAAAATCCATTTTACAGCCAAATAAATCCCTTTTACACACAGAGCACTCACACGTGCACACACACACTGGTCACCTGCAGATCTGATTAGGGCAGCAAACAAAGGTTTATTCTTTCCTAACTCATAGGTGAAAAGGAGAAATCACTGCTGCAGCTACCACCAGGGGGCTATTAGTAGCAACACAACTCTGCTAGCTCTGTGAGCTTCAAATTCTGAACCTGTGAATGGATTTCCAAATGTGAGAGCAGCAGCAGTGACTCAGAGGGAAGTTTTTAGCTAGTTACTGACAAAACAAGCCTAAGAGGAGAACCTAAATTAATACATTCATGGACAGAAAGATTTAATTATTTATTAAATAAGAGGTAAGAAACTACTGTGAAACAACAGATACTACCACCTGGAGTATTTCTACTTTGGAAAAATCATCATAAACATGTGAGACTTATCATACCACCACCTGGGTAACTTTGTTTTTACTAAAGAGCAAAAACAGTTCAGGTCTCTTTAGTCCAGAGGACACACATGCAGATTTTACTCAAAACAAATCCTGTATTTGACTTCTAAATTTGCAGCAGTTACACACTGGGTGCACTGTAGCTGTGAGTGCCCTCACAGAATCTGTCTGAAGGACCTCTAAGACCAAAAAGAAAAGTATTTAGAATAAGACTCCAGGGTAATAACCTTACAATCATCAAGTTTCATTCCCAAGAGCATCACTAGAATCACTGAGCATTTTCAGATATAACACAACAATAATAATTGCCTGGCAAAGACTATACCAGAGTCTTGCAGATGAAGAAATGCAATGAAGTCCTGCAATGAGAAAAGCAAATGCTCCTTTCCTGCTGAAGTGCAATGTCTTTCCAATAAACTGCAGTTACAGTTTTTAGCACTCATTTTGAGAGGACAACACCAAAAGTTGTTATTTTGATGTCAGAAACATCAGGATGTCTGAGATCATGCAGGAAAGGAAGTCTGACATTTTCAGAAAACCTCTACAAGCAGTTTGCTTTTAAAGCAAACCTTTCCCCTGCTTGGTTCCCTGGTTTGAGGGAAGCTGCCTGAGCCTCAGAACAGGAGTGGAGGTGGCTGTGCAGGGGAACAGGGCAGGAGGAGCAGGGCACCTTCCCCAGGGGTAACCCTGACAGGGACAGCCCAGCCCGATTTGCTGCTCCCAGCCCAGTTTGCTGCTCCCAGCCCAGTTTGCTGCTCCCAGCCTGGTCCCTGAGGAGCTCAGGGCAGATCCCAGCCAGCCCAGCTCTCCCCAGCCCAGCTCCCCTGCCCACAGGGACACCAGGACACAGCAGCCCCTGCTCACCCAAATCTGGGGGGGCTCCAGGGCACCTCCCTGCCTGAGACAAGTGACTTCAAAGAACAGTCTGACCAAACAACCTGGAATTGGTGTTTGCATTCACAGCCACCCTTGCAGGTGACAATCCTTGGGAAGTATTTCACTCAGGTAAAAGAACTCACTGTTCATCACTGCACATTTAACTACAGGTTTTTGGGGATTCTGAAAGGATTTGCAGTGCTTTTACAAAGAAATATGCTCTTTACCCTGTAACAGGCTTATAAAATTATCACTGTCCAAGAAAAAAGCACCATAATTGAGAAAGTGGAAGGGAACAACTCATAAGGGCTGCTTCAGTGGACAGAGGAACAAAGATGCCAGAATTCCAGGGCACTTTTCCATGAAATCAGGGGTGAGATACTTCAAACCTTTCAGGACACCTGGTGCAAGGAGCTGATCCTCCACACTCAGGGTGCTGCTAGAACTGAAGCCCCCTCAGATACCCAAGAGGTGAAAGCACAAACATTCAGCCAGCAGGGGATGACAGAGCTGCTCCTCTCCCACCCTCCCACAGTTACTCTTCCCTTACTCCTCCCAGAGTACCTGAAGTGTTACCACAACAGTGTTGCCCTGGAAGGTGATCCCCACCCAGGATCCTGCCCTCAAACAACTCCCTGGCCTGTGGGCAACACCAAACTTAAATGGATTTCCAGGTGACAGAGGACTGCTCCTCACTTGGTTTTAGATTTTATTTTCATTTGGTGCATCAATGCCTGGAACATTCCCAGAAATTTTGAACATTAAAATGCAAAGTTCAGGAGTCGCTAAGGTAACCAAAGAAATGCCCAAAGATTGTGAGCATGGCCAGTCCACTCAGCCAAAAAGAAATCAAGATCTTCATATAGAAAAGAATGTAGATATTTTTAGACAAAAGTTTTCTTGGTTTTGTTTTTTTTGTGTGTGTGTGTGTTATAATTCACACAGGAGTTGCAGATAGAAGCCAGAGGACCAAACAACAACCAAATACTTCCTGTGGCTAATCATGTTTTACCACAACTTGTCATTTTTTTAATACAATGCAAATAGAAAGGTAAGAAACTTTAAGGTTTTAAGTAAGTTTCCAGTACCTTTAGGAGATCCAGAGAGTGAAGATTTGTATTTAGTTCTAAATAGGATATTTATGATGGAGAATGCCTAAAAGAAAAAACAGACAGTTAACATTTTGCTTCCTAAAGGCACAAAAAATCTTCTGTAGAGAATCTCTCACCCTCCCCTGAGTTTGCCTCATCTGTTTGACCACGAGGACTTGTGTGACCCTTCCATTACCACTGACAAACTGCTCAACACAGCTGCTTTTCCAAGCAGAATTCCAACCTGATCCAAGAATCCTCCTTGCTCTTTCCCCAACCCCAGTGATGTTTCTCACCCAAGCAGTGGAATCTCCAGTAGTGCTCTTTGCAGAATTACAAGAGTCACTCTCCAATTTTCCTTCTGTAGTGAGGCTCCTCTTCCTAAGAGCCCAGAGAACAGCTCCCAAAATTCGAGCCAGGCCTTAATTCCCAAAGCCAAACCAAAAGCAAGCCACAAACTGAGAAACTCTGGTAGCTGTTAATCACAAAAATTGATATAAATTCCACCTTTTGGCTACATTTCCAATCTAGTGATTTCACTCACAAACAGGCTAAAACCATTTTAGAATAAAACTATCTCAGGGCTGCATATGAAACCTGTCACTGCATGGACTGCTCTAAATGGAAATCAAAACCTATTTTATTCTGCTTACAAATATAGCACAAAGTGTTTAATCCTTCTTTTCCATGCCTAAGCCAACCGTGTGCAGATGCCAGCAACATCATTCCCAGCCACAAAATGGGGGAGAGCTCAACCTTGATTAGGGTTAGAAGGGGACAGAGCTCTTGCCTTTCCTTCAGGCATTTCCAACCCTAGGCTGACTCCCAGGGCTGTGAGCATTTCTCCTGCACAACACAGCAGGATGCAGAGCCTGAACATCACACCTGTTGTTTACCAACAGGAGAGTCAAGAGGGAACACAGGATTACACTCAGCTCAACTTCTCTTCTAGAGGTTTTCTGGAGGCTAAATAAGCACCTGTAAAAGAAGGAAATGGATCATATTTGCAGGCAGGGCCAAGACCAAGTCACATAAAGACAACAGAATTTCCTCCCGCAGCCATTCCTGGTGGCCCTGCCAAGAATGAAGCCCTGACCCAGCAGAACGAGCCCGAGGGGCTGGGCAGGCACTGCCCACTGGTCACCATGGCACAGACAGCACTGATGGGCACCAGCAGAGTGGAGAACAGCTACAGCCAGCACCCCTGCCCAGCACACGCTGATGCTGCTGGGCTGCCTTACAAACAGCCCTCCCATCCTGAGGTGCAGCAGTAAGAACCAGCCCAGGCAAGGGCTGCAGCAGTCCTGCCCTGCTCACACACTGAGCCCCCAGCTGGAGCCCTGCACCCACACGGGGACCAGGCTCTGGGCAGAAGCTGAGGAACAAAAGCCCAGAACACTCAGCTTCAGGAAATATAACTGATGGGAAAACTACTGAAGGATCTGAACTCGTGTGTTCTCAAGAGGAGAGGGATGGCTGGGCCCTGAGAACCAGCAGCTCAAGTACTTGAAAGGATTCTGGAGTAGAAAAGAACAATCTGTTCTTTATGGTTAAAGTGACAGAACGAGAGGCAATGGGCTCAAAATGCATCAAGGAAACCGTTCCTGACAGTGACACTGAAGTGCCCTGCCTTGGTGACAGAGGGTCCCTGCCTGGGGACAAGTCCCTGAGATAAATCCAGGAGGATGAGGCTGGCACCCCTGCCCTGCAGAGGGACGGATGGACCCCTTCACTCTGAGTCCCTCTGCTGCACTCCCAGCACTGCACAACCTCTGTGCACCTGGCTGGACCAGCACCTTCCCACCCCTTATCCCAGGGACACGAGGGCCTGGCTGGTGCCAGGTAACAGCTCTGGCAGCTCAGCATCTCACCTGGGTCCTGCCACAGGCTGCCTCTGAATTCACTCTGTGAAACCACGGCAAATACAAGTGACCAAACCCTCAGAGGAACAGGCTTCCTCCACTGCCAGGACCAGCAGACAGAAAGGTGTCTGTTCCTCAGGGGTGCAGACTCAGAAGGCTGCAGGTCCTGACACCCCCTGTGTCCCTTGTGAGGACCCAGCCATGTCCCCAGTCCCACCCTGGGGCACACACCCACCCTACTGCCCCACAGCACCGGGCAGAGCAGCCTGAGCAGCAGGACAAGTGCCAGACACAACCATCAGTTCGTATTTCAAGGGTTTCTGACATCACCAAACAAAAGCCATGTGACACCAGTACCCAAGAAGCTGTTTAGCTGTAGGAAATGAAATGTTACAGGAAGCACTGACTCCTCTCTGAGGAGCAGCAGCTCCATGCCACAGTGCACTGGGGCAGCCAGGCAAGGCATGCTGCTTGTTCCTGATCAACAACAAACTGCTCCCGAGCAGGAAAGTTCATTTACCCCCATTCCACAGACACAAACCCCAATGCATGAGGGTGAGGGTACCCAGGGGGGCTCAGCTCACACAGCCCTGACCCCAACCCCTGCCCCAGCCTGGAGCTGTGAGAGGGACCAGCTGACACCAGAATTCACCCCACGCTGTCCCACTAGTGAACATCCTCTCCCCTTGTGTGCAGGCTGGGAACACACCAGTGTGCTCACTCCGAAATAAAACAGTGATCAGTAGAATGATTCCCTCTCTCCTCCTGTTTTTAAGGAGTTTTAAATAACTCCAATGTGGTGGCTGAGTCTCTTGTCCCACTCTCAACTATTTTGAGGCACAAATAAGAAGTATCTGCAAACTCTAGGAGATTTGTTGAGATACTCTGTTACCTAAAACACCTTTGAAAACCCCACATTAGGGGTAGCTTTGTAACACACAGGATAACATTCTCCAGCTGCTGCAACAGTGTTTAAGAACATCTATTTACCACTGGAAAGTCTAAACAAATACTCACTATACACTGGTAAAAAATGACTAAATTTTACAGACAAAAGGCCATTTGCACAAGATGCAAAATACTGATTGAACAATGTTTTCTTCTGAGATAAATCTTCTGCAACATTTTCACAAGACAGGGTCCATCCCAGAAGTAACACCGTAGGAAAAGATGCTGCTCCTTTTGGTAAGGGCACAAACACTAAATGTTAGGCAAAGTAATCTGGGAGCCAAGATGTGGCTTATTAATAAGAGGAGCTAAAATTTGAAAGTCAAATCTGAAGGAGAAGAGGGAACTACCAAACACACGTGTAAACCAGACAGCTCCAAACAATGATAACTGGGATAATTTGATAACCAAATTGATAAAGTAGGAAGAGATATAATGAATAAACACCTGCTTCCTTCCAGCTCAATTAGTGTTGTGACCAAAGAGTTCACAGATTTTGGCTTCTTCCCTGCAGCAGAACAGTCACAGAACCCAGGACACTGCTGAGAGCCAACAC
The DNA here is from genome assembly GCA_910950805.1 of Acrocephalus scirpaceus scirpaceus. Taxonomy (NCBI): domain Eukaryota; kingdom Metazoa; phylum Chordata; class Aves; order Passeriformes; family Sylviidae; genus Acrocephalus; species Acrocephalus scirpaceus. Next base: position 15,241,311 of record OU383787.1, read on the forward strand.
GGCCAGAGCCCCTGGGGCACCTGCAGCACCTCTAGGGAAATAACCAACCCCGGCAAGGTCCTGGCCAAAGGAACCAGGAAAGGGGCTTTGGAATGCTCATCTGTCTCCAAAATAAAGCTGCTGCTCCTCAGGAAGAGCTGAAAGGCACAAAGCCATTTCTAGTTTTGCTCTGACTTTGTACAGTCACACCACCTCAAATTTATTTCAACCTATGAATAATTTTGCCACAAAACACATTTTGGCTGACTTGTACTGACAGTGAAAGCATGATCCATGATGTAATGAAAAACTCTGAACAGAGTGGCTGCTTAAAATAACAATATAAAAAGGAATTGTTTCTTGCATGCATCCTTCTAGAAGAGTTTTGAAATAAGTTTGTGATCCAACTTCAGAAAATAGAAAACACAGTAAAAAGTTCAGCCCCGGGCTCTTTACATTCCCATCAAGGTGTGACAGACCTTCAGTGAATCTCTGTAGAAGTCAGAACAAAGACATTTGTTGCATGTATGAGACAATCAACAGACAAACCAGAAATGACTTTATTGCACTGCAGCCAGAGCTGCACAATCAGAACTCGAGTTCTCACATCCACTGGTACTAAAAAACCCAAAGCCAGAACTCTGCCTGCAGTCTGAGCAGGGGAACTGTGCAGGACACTCCATGTTCTAGTTAGAGGAAACAAGATTTTACAAAGATACCGTTCCAAAAGCAGACATCAGACTCCATCCAGGTATTTTATTTCACTGATACACATGTGTGTGTATGTATACACACCTAGCCTTCACTGACACTCAAAGGATTCCTCCCAGGTTTGCCCTAACCCTGCCAGAAGAGCAGCGACACAAACACCCAGCAGTGAATCACAAAAACGGCTCTGGCATCAGCAGGGACGGCACCCCCTGCACGGACAGCCCGAGGCTGCGCTGTCCCGCTCAGAGAGGGGCAGGGAAAGGTTTAAACGGAACTTGTTGCTTTACATCTCACGAAAAACTACTGCTCTGCCCAGGAACGGGGAGAAGGATCGAGGAGCAGCCAGGGCTGCCGGGCTCGGTGGGAGCGAGGGGAAGCCGGGGGTGCCCGTTCAGCCGTGCCAGGAGGGGCCGGCGCTGTCCCTGCCGCTGTCACCGCACCGCACGTGCTGTCCCAACAGCCCGACCGGCTGGGCTCGGCAGTTCTGCCCCGCCATCCCCGGCCCCGGGGGATGCTGCGCTGCGGGCTCCGGGCACCCGCGGGCACGGCCTCCCCGAGGGCCGGCACCGAACCGGCCCCGCTGCCCCGGGAGCCCCCGCTGCCGCCCCGGGGGTGGCGGGCAGGGGGCAGCGAGCACCCCCCGCCCGCGGCAGCGCTGCCACCGCTCCGGGAGCCCCGGGGCGCCGCTGTCACCGCCCGCCCCCGGCACTGCCCCCGCGGCCGGGGGCGCCGCTGCCGGGCCCACCGCGGTCCGGTCCCCGCTCCCCGCCGGGGCGCTCTCCCGGCCCCGCCACCCCGGAGCGGGCACGGCCCGGCCGCGCGCGGGATGAGTCCCGGGACGGGCACGGGCACAGGGCGAGCCCCGGACGGGCAGGGGGTCCCGGGCCGCCCCCTCCCCACGGCCCCGGCTCCGGCCCGGCGCGGGCCCGCCAGGCCCCGCCACCCCCCGCCCGCGGCCCCGCCGGGCCCGGGCCGCCCGCGCCCCCTCACCTGCGCTGGGCTCGGCTCCGGGCCGGGGCGGGCGGGGGTCGCTCAGTCCATGGGCCGGGCGGGACCGGCGGGGCGGCACAGGGCAAACACCAAAGAGAATGAGCGGGGCGGTGCGGCCCGCCGGAACTGACGGCACCGCGCCGGGGGCGGAGCCTCCGCGCGGCCAATCGGCAGAGGGCGAGCCCCCGGAGACACCGCCCCCCGCCGCGCCTCTGACCAATGGGCGCGCAGTCCTGCCGGGAGCACCGCCTCCTCCGCGGCGACTACGAGTCCCGGCGTGCTCCGAGAGAGACGCAGAGCGGGAAACTACAGCTCCCGGCGCCCCCCGCGCGGTGCAGCTGCGGCTGCCGTCGCTTCCGGCCCCGCCCCGCCCGTTCCCCCGCCCGCTCCGCCCCGCCCCGCCCGTTCCGGCCCCGCTCGCTCCCCGCCCGCAGCCCCGGTGCCCGCGCTCCTTTCCCTGCACGGAAAGCGGCCACGCTATAAAATACAGGAGGTTTTCTCCTCCTAACTGTGCGATCCGGGAAAAGAAACGTGGGACGAGCTGGCGCAGCCGTTGCCGAGGCGGTCACTCAGCGGGGCCAGCGCAGCGCCGAGGCAGAGGGAGCGCGGATGTCACGGGCGCACCCACGGACCAGAATTTAACAAAGAAAATCTCACATCTCTAAACACGGGTGGGAAGGAAAAGTTATTCCGGCTCTAGAAAGACCCACACGTAGTCCCGGGAATTCCAGACCCGCAGGAGCCTTTGGACACGGCCCAGCACAAGGCGGCAGCCCTGGCGTGCACAGCTGCGCACAGCTGGCAGGAGCGCGCACGGCTGGCAGGAACGCGCACGGCTGGCAGGGACGCGCACAGCTGTGCACAGCTGGCAGGGACGCGCACAGCTGGCAGGAACGCGCACGGCTGGCAGGGACGCGCACAGCTGTGCACGGCTGCAGGAATTGGCACAGTTGCAGGAATGCACACGGCTGCAGGAATTGGCACAGCTGGCAGGAATTGGCACAGCTGCAGGAATTGGCACAGCTGGCAGGAATTGGCACAGCTGGCAGGGACACACCCACAGCACCCCGGCAGAGCGGGACTCCAGCCGTGCCTCTGAAAGGCCGGGCTGGCAGCGCGGTGCCCAGGGCCCTGAGAGCACACAGAGCTCACCCCAACAGCCACAGCCAGGAGTGCACCTGGAACCCGAGGCCACCACTCCTCATCAGGACATTTATGTACTGATTATGTACTGACATTTATGAGGAGACAGGGAGAACAGCCCAGTGAAAGCCAAATCCAAGATCACTGCCTCAGTTCTGGTACAGCAGGAAAACCCCACCTGGAGCCTGATCCCTGCCCCAGGGAAGGGGATTCCTGGGGGATCCCACCTGCCCTCACTGCCTGGTGCTGACGTGACCTGTTCAGAAGGGATGTGCCTGTTGGGGTGTATCAACAGTGACAGCAGCTCTGCTCTTCTCCCAAAGTTTTAATTTGCTCTGTATGATCCTACACTGCACCTGAACCGTTACGTACAGAAAATCCCTCACAGCCCCACTATTTCATATTCCATCCTAAGTGTAAAACATCTTTTTTTAAAACAACTATATTCTTTTAAAACAGTAAGTGCACAGTGACAGGCATTTTAAACAAGTACTTCTTATTTATTCACAATTTAGATAAAGTTTAAGGAAAGACAAAAGAAATACAAAGGACAACATTAAAATGAAAAGGAATTTTAGTGACTGAAGTGAGTTTCTACAGCCAGTGTTCTCCACACATTTCCAAATATGATCCAAACACTGCAGATGCAGATTTCAAATCAATCCCGTAACAAACTGCTATGACTATTCCCTTTGAAATTAAACTGGGAATGGAAGTTAGCCACCTTTATCTATGAGTACACAAACCATCAAATTCTTCAGTTTCAGCTTAAAGCCACACTTATCTTTTACAAGATGGAATCTGCAATACAATTTCAAGCAGCTTTTTCATTTTGTCTGAGCTCTGCTGTAAAAAAGTCAGTGTCAACCTTCTGTGTAACAAACCAGCTTTTGATCTTTGTGGAGCCTGTGCAGTTCAGAGCAGACTCACACTTGCAGCTTGGAGGTATCCCTGCAGATACTGCAACGCTTCTGCGTTCAGGCTGGTGCTCAGCATGGACAGAACCTGGAAGCACAGGGTGGGCAGAGGTGTGAGTGAAACATGAACACCCCACACACCCTACAAAGTCACACAGAGCGGCTGCTACCCTCAGGAAGAGTGGCTGATCTCTCAGGCAACCTTTACTTACCAAGATGCTATGGGCTGAAAGAATTACCTGTACACTCACCTTGTCTAATTTTATATGAACTGCCTGAATTCCCCATGCAACCAACTGAACTCCAGACACGTGTTAGTTATAGACCATCAAGTGTGTAAATATTCTTTTTAAAAATGGCATATTTAAGCTTATTGCAAAATTAGGTGCTGTGAAAATAAGGCCTTTCTAAGGCTCCTAAGGAAAAACCTTACAAAAGCTATATTCCAATAAAGAATAAAACACAGCAGATCTTGCATTCTCCTTATGACCTTTTGCTGATTATGAAACATTAGCAGAGACCTCTCACAGAGGCATTCCTTCTCTGCAGAGTGCAGCAGCAGCATGCAATGCACAGGTCACCTACCCTGCCTGGGCACGCTGTGGAGAGTTTGTGGAGAGACTGTGCCAGGTGGATCCTAGGGTTGTTCACCATCTGACCTACAGGGTCGTGCTCTTTCTTCCCAGCAAAGGCCAGCTGGGAGAATGCAGTCTGGTAGCCTGGAGTATCTTCTATGTCAATGAAGTGCTCCTCGTCAGGGATTGTGTCATCCTCAGGCAACTCAAAGAGGCCAATGAGGGCCTGCAGCAAAGGAATCCTGGCAGCAAAGAGGGGAGGGCAAAATTCAAGTGCTTAAAATATGTTAGGTATTTTACAGGGATGCTCAAATTATTTGGAACCTCTTATAACTGAGCCTTTGCAGGTACTTGCTTGGCTACTGAAATTGTAAATGCCCAAGGTGTGCTGGACCAGAAGAATTGAGGGTCTGAATATTTTACAGGCAGTATGTGGGTACTCCTATCAACAGCAGTGTATGTATTTACAGGTCAAACTGCCATGAAACATACCTAAAAAGAGCAATGATTTTCCAGAGCAATAATTTTCCAGAGCACAACTTTTGTCTAAGTACATCAAAAAAAAAGTTCTAGTTTGGGAATCTAGTCTAGATCCAGTGATTATCATCAAATTCAAACTACCTGGCATGCCAGACTGCTGGACTGGCTGACAATCAAACCTCCCTGGTACCTTTCCCCAAAATTCCACTCTCAAGCTGAGATATTACAGCTTCTCTGTCAGGTTATGAATACACTCAGCTCTCCTGACTAGAAGAGGTGTACAGCAAAACTGGGCCTTTCAGAAAGAATACAAGCTGGAGGGAAGCAGTGTATTTCCCTAAATGCAGCTCCAGCTAGCCAAATCCGTGCTATCTCCATCAAAAACATCTCAACCCACATCTGTCACCCTCTCTGAAAACACACTTTCATTTGTTGAGAAACAGCAGCAGTATGAGAGGCCTAGAACAGCTTTGTGAGCCTGAGGAGTTCACAAAGGATTCTTCAAGGATGAATTTTGGTCTGAGCTCTCCTTTTCAGTAACTCAAACAGCCTCCCTGGCACAGCCTGAAGAAGTGAGGTACCTACCACAGCTTGGTGTACTCCGTGTCCATCATGGGAGGACATTCTGTTAATATTTTTGTAATGCCAACAGCACAGATTTTCTTCTCAACTTGTCCAGACACTTTCTGGATTTCAGGAATTATAATTTTCTCCAACACCATTCCGAACATCCTGTGGTGGCATTGAGAGAAAAGTGTTAGAAAGCCTTATCACCTTATGGTGACAAAAGAGAACCAGAAGCAGTAAGAGTCACTAGGAGATAGAGACAACCAGATAATTTGTTAAGATGCTGCCCTATTCCAATAGACATTTGCACATACAAACTTTCACAACAGATAAAACATCAATCTTTTCTTTTTATAATCATCTTAGATTAGTAATCTTAACTATCAGTGAGGAACTGTGGTCAGAAATTCAGAAAAATAAGACTTTCTAGATAAATAAATGAACCACATTAAGAGAAATATTTGGCGAGTCACATTAGTGATAAATGTAGTCTGACAGTCTAGCTAAACAGACAACTCTTTCTTACTTCAAAAGATAAAAATAACACAGCAGGATTAAATATAACCCAAACAAACAAAACATACTAACTTTGGCTGTATGCTGTCAAATATTTCTTGCAGAGCTAATGCCCCATATCTTACACAATACAAGTTAATGAAGACAAGGAAACCTGTAACAAGAAAAAAGTCAAAGTAAGACTCAACATGAAAACAAAAGAATAGAGTCAGCAGCAAAATACATTCCAGCAAGATTTCAAGGGGACAGAAATGGCAGTCTTTAAACATGTTCAGTTTAAGTGAAGTACAGGAGCTTGCTGCCTTGAAATCTGCCTAAAAACTGATCTTATCACATACCACAACACGAAAACAAGGTGGTACAAGACAAAAACCATTCCTTTTCCCCTTACAGCAGTTATAAAAAGGCATTAGAAAAGCCGTTTGCATTTTTTTTCAGATCAAGAACCAAATAAACTGTTCAAAAAACTCTACTTTTAGCAGAAAACGTCACACAGTGCAGACTCTGAGGTATGAGCCCCTTTGCACAGGTGCAGTACATTAAAAGCAGCACTTCAGCTTTGTTTGTGGAAGACCATTATAAGCAACTCCATCATTCCTGTTCCTATCAGGTGACATTAACCAGATTTTACAGGGTTAAGTAATGGACACTGCATAATTTGTGTAGTGATTGCATCATTAAAATAATTTAATAAGCATGACAATCTTCTTGTGACAGCATGAATAACCAGAATATGTATTCCAATAATCTGTCACAGACCCTTATCAATAAATTTAGTCATACTAAGGCCAAAATGACACAAAGCATGGAGTATTTCACAGTACTAACACAGGACACGTGGTCAGTATTGCTGTGCTGCATGAGGGGAAAATTTGCTGCTTACTGGAGATTAAATGGAGGCATTTTCAGATAATGACAACACACACCAGGAAAGGAAGAGAAAGATGCAGGTCTTGTCCATTATTTTAATTCCATTCCCTCAATTTTCATGAAGTGTCACCTGCTATGGTGACTGCCCCATACACCCCTCTTGGTGACAAATAACTTGGAGCAATTGGAGTCACCACCATCCCTCTGCCATGGGGCACGACAGGACACTTGTTCTGTGCAGCTGCACCTCTGAACTGCTGCTGTCACCAGAGCTTTCCACAGAGCAAGGAACTTACTTTTGATAAATTTTGTTGTTTTGGAATTTTGAAGTCTTTGGAATAGCAGAATGAAGATCTGTTTCCTGTACTGGTCAACTGATTCACTGGAAATTTAAAAGGATAGTTATTCAATTCACACTAGGATTTTATTGATGCCACTTCACAGAAAACACGTATAGAATTGTTCAAATCTATTTGACTGAAAAATGTGATGTTTTCAGTTGTTAAAAATTAACATTTGGCATGGTTATACACTTCATAATTAAAGTCTACAGAAGTTAGCTTTAATGTAATTTCAGCTCATACTCACGGAGGCATGTGCTCGATGATACTGTTCAGGAGATAGAACCCTTGGTGATCATTGGCTTTAGAGGCAATCAGCTTCTGGAACACACCTAACAACCCAGGCTGCAAGAAAAGCAGATATAAAACCCTAGACAGCCATTCTTCACATGTGACTTACCAGAAAACTGACTGTTACCATTTAAGGCATATGCCAAGGCAAAAGCCTTCATAAGCTAAGCCAGAATTCAGTTTGTGTGGTTCAGGTCAAGAAAGACATTTTGGCTTCTTCTCACTCACTCTTCTCAAGACTGCTCTGAACAGAACCTGAGAGTTCTCATTATCCATGTGTTTAACATGAGGCAAACAAGACAGGAAAACTGCAACTTATCTGCTTGCAAGAACTAAGAGCAGGAGTTTTTCATCTCAGTTGACAAAAGCATGATAGGCTAGAATCCATCTTATCCACGTAATGAAAAGCACCCAGGAAGCCACATTCAGAGTATTGGTTTGTCTTTGTAAGTAAGCCCCAGGCTGTGCCCAAGTGCAGCTGTTTGCTGGGGCTCCCCAGAGTCTGTAAGCCCAGGTGACCCTGCCCAGGTGCCCTGGCCAGGCACTCACGATTTTGTCGGCGGCAGCGCTGGCGATGGTGCTGGCGCCCCGCTCCAGGTAAGCCTGCAGGAGCCTGACCAGAGGGGGAATGTTTCCTGTCCTTTCCCAGAGAACTGGCTGGAGCAGGTGGGGAAACAGTGCCATGTAGGATGATGGGATTTCATTTTTGTGCATTTCTAGAAGTAGGGACATCACTTGAAACACATAGGGAATGAACTCTGGAAGAGAAACGACGACATTTACAAAGTCAGACAGCATGGTCACTGTCAGTTCCCAGAAACCACATATCTGTGGATTGAACCCACAATTTTATAGTATCACAAAGACTTCAGTAAATGAAACTCTGAAGAAATGTATCTTCCCAAATGTAATTATTCCAAAAATCAGCAAGCATTGCATATATACATTTTCTGTTTCCTCTGCCCGTTAATGTTTCAGAACACAAAAAGCAAATTACTAGAAACAAGGCAATAGAATTAAGAATCATATTAAGAGGCTTTGGAGTAGTGATTGCCAGATATTTTAAAAATGCAATTTAAAATAATTGAATGCTGTTGATGTACCCTGTGGAACAATCTCAAATGTTGTTTCTCTCCTTGAATTTCCTGTGCTACAAAAAACCTGCCACGAGGTAAATCCTAGCAGGCAGCCCCAGCAGGAGAGCACAGGCACACAGGGACTGCCCTCACCTTGCACATCATTCTGCAGGATCTCTGTGAACACCAGGAACAAAGCCTCCTCAAAGCTCCCCACTGCCTCGGGGTTTGCCTTGCACGTTATCCGTATGGACAAGCAGATGGACTCAAACATGTAATGGTTAAAGTGAGGTTTGCTGGGATTCTGAAAACAGGTTAGAAACAGATAAATCAGCCCAAACTTGCAGACAAGCAACTTATTTAAGCAAGTGTTTTTCAGAAGCTCTCTATAAACTAGCAAATAGTTAAAATATCACAGAACAAAAACCAGAAAATGATTGTTTTTCAATCTTTTAAGTGTCCAGTCAATTCTCTACTGAATACTCCTTATAAGCTGCAGTTGAGTTTAGCCTGTACAGAGAAGTAGTTTTCTGGACAGTTGATCAAGGTATTCTAAATCATTCCCTATTGTCAATGGTTAAGAATTTGGCCAGTCTAAATAAAAAACTAAGAGAATTTTACCCACCAAAAGCAGAAGGGTAATTTATTTAATTCAAAGCCACATTTCAATGCCAGTTATTATTAGCTTCAGAGGTTTCATGGGCAAAGAATACAGGAGTTGTGATAAAACCAGATTATTGTATTGGTGGCCTTTGCACAAGTAAGCTTTATCCTACAACAAACTAGCATTACAGAAAGAGTTCATAAGCTGCTTCTAAATTTCAGATGAGAGCAGGGTGAATGATCTATGTTCTAAAAGGAAGGCAGTGCCTCACTAGAATGCTGTTTCAAATTAGTTCTGTCAGAAAATACTGAACTATTATTTAGAGTATTCTAACAGAACACCACCAAGGTACACACAAGTCCTCAGCAGGACTGCCCCAAAAGGTAACAGGTGATCCTTTTGCTCTGTCTCTTTACCTTACTGACAGCCAGCAGTTTCTGTGTGAGCTGTGTGATGACAGAAGGGATGTATGGAATTATGGACTCCTGTAGCAGAGAAAAACTCCTCATGATGGCTGCAAATAAATGGAAAATTTTAGCTTCTGAAGACAAAATACACTCAACATATGCCTAAATCCTTTCCCTTTTACTGTTAAAATAGGATCCCAAGGAATTAGGTACAGAATGAAAGAGCACCTGCTGCAAGAACATTCTGTCTATAATCATGACAAAGCATAAAACAAAACCTCCTTGTTCCCATTCTACAGATGAACACAGGAGATTAAGTAACTTTACAAAGGCCATCACTTGTGCTGGGCAAGGCTCAGACCTCAGCATCCCCTTGGCCATGATCAGATGTATCCTCTCACTCACCATGACCACATCTCCTCCCCATGACCCCACTGCTCAGACCTTCCCCTGGCACTGTCCAGGTGGCTGTGACTACAAGACTGCCATTTGAGAGATAATTCCCCACAGTACCACTGTGTTTAGTGTTTGTCTTTGGTACCATCAGTTTAGTCAGAGATGATTTGATACAGCCTGATAAGTAACTGCAGGCTCTTCCACACATTTGCATGAAATAGGTTTTGCAAATAAAAATATCTGTAACTGTAAGCCTTTACCTCAGGTTAACCAAGAGATCCTTATATTGCAGGACTCATTAAGCATTTACCTTTCATAATGTATTCATTTTCAGATGAGCCAGGAAGCGTCAGAGCTTTGAAGAGGTTTGTTAACAGCACTTCTACAAAGGGTGCCATTTCTGCAGCTGTAATGCTGTGGAGTGAAACACAGCTCTTTAATGATGGAACAGATCACAAACCTCAAGCCTTACACAATACCATAATGTATGACACAAAGGATCCCCTACAGGGATTTTTTAAAGGATCCCCTACAGGTATTCCTCACCCTGAACACACAAAATCTATGCAGCAATGAATTAATTTCTGCTTGAACACTTACAGGGTAGCATTATTTGTCCCCCTCATGGTAAACAGTCTCTCAAGAGCATGGGCTGCATAGGTATGGACCACAATACTTTCTGCTTGGAGATGATTGATTAGGAGAGGAATAGACACCAGCAGCTGTTCTTTTGGTACCTACAAAAGTATAGCAACAAATCACAAGTACGTTAAAAATACAGATGGTTCAACTCCAGAGCACAACCAAGCTCATCAGTGCCACACAGAGCCTGGAAGGGAGGGATTTGGGAGGCTCCTCCTGCTGCTGCTTCACACCTTGACAGCCAGGAGGCAGCTGCCTCTGTCACTGCTTGTACACCTCCCCTGAACACCAAGGGTACACTGCATCAGCCATGAGTGCAGACAATCCTAATGCATATTTCCCTTTCCATTTTACCTTGTCTTATTAGGTAATTAAACATATCAAGGTTTAAAAATTCAAAATTACAGATATTTCATAAGAAATGAATAAAGGTAATCTAGAATTTAGAATAATATGCAACATATTTTCTCACCCCATGTCACAAATCAGAAAAGGTGAGGGACAAAACTGCCATACTCTGCAACAACTACTGCAGTAATACAAGCAATCAAGGGTATTTGGACTGACACTGACTTGGAAACATCTGAGTGTGTCACAGAATCAAGCAGCTAAGATATTCAGTGTTCCCACAGCATATGGACAGCATACAGACTGCATGTTAATTGGATATTTATAACATATAATATCATTTACTTTCTAACCTAAAAATTCAGCATGAAGTGTTGTATATGACTATCAAACACCTGTTGTGTTAGCATATGGCCAAGTGCAATAAATTAAGCTTGGCAAGTATAAAGTAACAACCTACAATATGTTTTTCCATAAGAGTAAAAGAAAAACTTACTTGGTTTCTAAAAATCATGATATACTTGATACCATCTGCTTTTAGCACAGGGAATTCATTCACTGAAATAGAAAAATATGCAAACTTCGTTGATACTTCTCATGCAATTGTGATTACAGAACATGTACTATATATACAGGTGACAGACACTTGACACTAAGTAATACTTTTCCCCTGTAGGAAATAATACAGACAATGTTTTTCTACATTTCTTAGTTCCTGTACTTTGGTATGGGCCCTGTTAGAGTGTCAATTTTAGGTACAAATCACATCCCAGTACCATTAAAAGCACAGTCCAGCTCAGGTGACATTTCATCTTCTGGTTTCAATTTTAGCAGCCTTTAATTACACATTTCGAGAGAACCCACTATGCTTCAGATATAATAAGATAATTGTTGAAATAAAAAATAAACTATGTAATTTAAATGTAGACATTCACAACCTCATCAATAAAGGCTGTACAAGTCACAACCCAGCCTTGGTATTTTAACTTCTCAGGGTTTTGTAGAACATAAAAGTTTACCATAAGGTCTCAAATACAGAAATCAAATTACTTTTGATTCAACAAGTTAAAGCATGTAGCTGATAGCAACTGTGTGTATCCATGCCCTGATTTTGCAGGGAGCAGGTGGTGAGGTGGCAATGCACCTTGCTGTAACAGCTACACAGAAATGAATTATTCTGTGCCAGGTGTGAACAGCCCATCTCAGAGATTATGCTGATAAAGGAGTGCTTGACACTTCACAAACATCAGCTGCTGTCAAGGTTATGAGATAACACAAAAATACCATATTAAAATTAACATTAACTTACCAGTAGCAGACTTTAAGTCAGGTTGAATGTGATTCACAAAGAATTCTGTCAGATTAACGAGTTCATTGGCCTGTGTTATTCCATGCTGCAAGAAGCAAAAAGCAACTCTTATTTTTATATGCTGACATATAAACTGCTGGTTTTCTTACTCATTTTTAAAAATTACTATTAGCTTTCTCTTACAAAAAATGCTATCTCTTTTTAAACCAGGATTTTTAGGTGGAGATTTTTCAATGAAGTGTTCTAAATTAGTCCATATTTGCCACTAAACAGCACAGAAAAGTACACAAACTTTGCAGTTTTCCAAATGCTACCAGACTGGTTCCTGTTACACATCACTAACAACTGCTGGGCAGCAGTATAGAGCTGGCTTCAGGAAAAGACTGAGAGCCTTCAGCAAAATTGCATAAAATGATGGACATGCTTCACTATGTTTGCCTCAAATCTGTCTTGTAAAGACACTGAGATTTGAACTGTAACAGCATTTCAAATATCTAGTAGTACATCTAAACCTTTTCCACAGGACATTTGATCCAATGCAGACACAGGTTAGCCCAGCTGTGCTTTCTCAGTGTCTCCAGCCTATATTAGTTACTTTCTCCCCAGCCAGTACTGAGATCCATTGCCAGCCATCATCAGCATTCACAACTCATGTCATGTCATTCATGTCATTCACAAATCAAACATTCAAGTAGTGGGAAACATTGGGAAATATCATGACAAGAACTCCAAGAGTAATTTAAATTCCTTTTAGTCTGCTCAACTTCTGATCATCTTCTGTAAAGCTCTATTTGCCTTCCATGGCTTCCAGAGCATCTCAGGAGCACTCAGAGGTTCCAGAGCTGAGCCAGTTTTGTTTCTCTGGCTGGCTGGACCCCACGTGCCAGTCTGTGCCCACCCACCTGAAGGTCACATCCCACCCACTGTGACAGGATTATATAAAGGGCAGCTTTTCATCTCATCAACATCAACTGCTGCACACACAGTTACCCCCTCTCTGAAGCAGCTAAACCAGCAGCAGGATCACCTGCACTGTAACATCTGCATGCAGACAGATTACAATGAACAGAGTGCACAGGTACCTTCTGTGTCTGAGCTTTGGATGCCAAAGACGTTACAAGGTAAATAGCTGCATCTTTGTGCTTCCAGTTAACAGATGGGTTCTTTGCATATTCTTGCAGCATAGAATTAACATATCCAGAAAAAATCCCTGTCACAGGTCCTTCAAAAAATTTGCACAAGCCTCTGACCAGATCACAAGCTGCTCTGCGCCTGGTGTCAATATCTGCATGAGAACCAAAGATTGTTAGGATATGAGAGACAGCTTTTCATATTTACATAATAACCAAAACAGCAACAGCTGCTCAAATCACAGCCACACCCCTTGTTAATTATTGCACCCCTCCACACTGCAGTGTAAGAACACCTGTAAGGCTTTTACTGACTGTCACAACTGGACTGCCTGTACCCCAAGGAGAAGGGACACCTGTCCCTGAGCAGTGGCAGCAGGCACACAGGGGCTGGTACTGACATTACACACCCAAATGTACTGGCCCTGGCTGGGAGGGAGCTCATTTTCTCCCTCGTGGCCCATTTGGTGCTAAAGCTGCTGGTAATACCCAGGGCTGGGCTGCTGCTGAAGAGCACTGTCAGTGTCAGGGCTTCCTCCTCCTCCTGCTCTGCCTTCCCAGCAAGAATTTTGGGGCAGGCAAGAAGCTGGGAGGGGACAAGCTGGGCATGGAATCCAAAGTGACCAGCAGCACATTCCATGCTGTATGACATGGTCAGAAATAAAAACTGAGGGGAGAGGGTCTGGGGGAAGTAGCCATTGCTCAGGGACAGGCTGGGCAAAAGTCTGCCTGTGGGCAGTGGTGAGTCAGTAACTCCTCTCCCCTTTCCTTACTCTTCTTCCAGTTAAACTGTCCTTACCCACGAGTCTTCTCACTTTCACCCCTCCAACTTTGTCCTCCACTGCAAGCACACAGCAATTTCTTCAATCTATTACAAAATGCCATCACTTCCCAAGTGTCTGTCAGTGAAGTGCTGGTGGCCCAGAGCTGTCACACAGAGCCAGGTCTGGCTCACTGGGGCTCTGAACACATGGCACGTCCAGCCTGGCTGCTGGCCAGCTGGCCTGAGCACAGGTTGTATGCAACCCCAGGCAGCACTGCAGTTTAAACAGCAAGAGCCTCTCCCTGTTATTTAAAACTCCACACACAGGAACTAAATACACAACTGGCTACTACTCAGGATTGACTTACAGGCTGTATTTGCTGAAATGAGAATGTGGGCAGTGCAGAAGACATACCAATCCAATTAAGGAAAAGGCCCTATAAAACATTGTTCAAACCAGAAAGACACTGTGACAGGCATATCATGACAGTAGACTAAATCAAACTGGATAAAATCCAGCTGGGGGCTGTGTGTGGAAACCTTCTCAATTTCAAAATGAAGTTATAAAAGCTTCAGTAAATTGCTTCAGCTCTTTAGAGCTGTATTTAAAGACCAAGTATTCTTAGTATAAATCTGTGGATTACCAGATCCTTCCAAATCCCTCCTTATATACTCTTCAGAATTATCTTCAAATGCTTCTTCATCAGCCGCTGAAAATATAAAATACATGGAAGTTGAAGTACTGAAGTCTCTGGTTTTTATGGTAAAAGGGTGTATCACCATCAACTTGCTGTTTTTCCCAAGGACCTTTCTATAACATTAATATTAATTAACAAGAAATATCCAGCCAGACTAGTCTTGTTTAGATTCTGTCCCACAAATTAGTGTTTCATACCCATGGGCTGATGTATTGATTCCAAGAAAAACTTCTAACACACAGTCAACACCAGGTGTATTTGAAGAAGCTTTCAGAGTCAGACTTAAGAGAGAAGCTTCCTTTCACTGCAATATATTTTCACTGCAAGTTAAATATAGGATCAATATGAGCCATCAAGCACTACAATTTGGTAGGCCTGATATTCCTGCCTATTTAGGCTCCTTGAATTATTCAGATACTCACTTTAATTGTAGAAATTTATTGGTGGCACATGACCTAGACTTTCTCCAGTGGGATTTCAACATGAAAAGTTAGGTATATTCATACAATTCTACAAAACCCACAGGACAGCACTGTGCTGCAGAAACTTGTGTTTGAATCTAGCACTAAGGTACACAAGAGGGAATCCTCAATTCTTAGTCCTGCAGAGCAACATGTCATGATTATTAGTCAGATTTTCGGTGTGTTTTTCAAAATTTAAGTCAAAAAGTTACCTCTAAATTCCATATTGGGAACAATAACTTTTTCACAGATGCTTGTCAATGTATTCTGGTCTTCAAACAGGTGCTTGTAGTGAGGTCTCTCACAAACGGAGGCCAGAAACTGGATTGCATTACTGACCAGCTACAGCACCACAAACAGAACACAAAACTTTAGCATGACTGATCCACTTATAATTTATTATTAAACTTGACAAGATCCGATTTTAGCAACTCACCAAGTCATACTTCACTTCCTGGCCTGTTGTGACTAACAGATTCCAGATTGCTGTTACAAAACGTGGCAGGTAGGGCTGGAATTCTTCATCATATTTTTGAGCATATAAAGCAGCATTATCACAAATTTGTGATTTCAAGAGCTCCAGCAATCCAGCTTCCTCTTCATCCTCACATAAAACAAAACTAAGAACTTAAACATCCAAACTTCTACTTAAACATCAGAAGTATCAAAGTATTTAAGTTAAATATTTACATCACCATTTTACCATGTCCTAAACAGGTGAAAGAAATCCCTCTCATGTCCCTAGAACTACTGAATTTTGCTGCTCTGTACCCAAACTGCTCTTCAAGTTAGATACCATACCTACATTTCAAATCAAGGTACTGTGCACTTGAAAACTGACACAATAGTTCACACAAAATTAATTTTAAAAAGTAATACAGAAAAGACAACACGAGGCATTGAAAATATGCTTAGAAGTGACTGCATCATGATTCTTTAACTGGAGTAGTTGTGGAAGTTCCCTTCCCCAGATCAGCACAGATGTTTGTGGAACCACTGTGTGAACTGGGAAATTGAGCTGGAATTAAAAACAACAATTCAACCAAACACCACCCCAGCTCTGTCTGCCCCTCTTCCCTCCACCCCCAGCCTCAGCCTTACTGCCTGTCCCAGTTCAGCTGCACCAGTGCTTGTGCTGGGAGCAGCCCCCAGACACAAGACAAAAGAGCAGCAAAGCTGCTTTAGCAGCAGGGTAACTAGAGCTCAACATACACTTAATATGCCCTCTATGTGTTGTCAAGAAATTTATAGTTGTTTTGGCTCCATCAAGTGGCAAACTATTGTGCTGTATCTGGAAGACATCAGCACCTAAAATGCACAAAACATGCACAAAAATAACTGGAGCTTTGCTGACCTGGTATCAGCTTTCACCAGTGAAATTACTGATTCTTTAACTGGACCAAGACAGCAAATGCTGAAGTACTTAAGAGATGTCCTGCCCTCCATGTTCAGCTGTTTCAAGTTCCTTAAGATATCCTGTTTTCTAGAACATGGTGCATGAACCAGCTGAAAGATACAGAAAACCTGAGCCCTGTGATGCTAATGGTCAGGTTACTTCAGCAGCTGTTCTTGAAAGAATCACCTCAGTGATGAGGATTGGTAATTTGACTTCTGTGCACAGCTGGGTATACCTGTAACTGTCATACAACCTGAAGAACTGAACCTCAAATTCCTTAGACAGCAGAGCAAGTTCTCTTAAACTCCATTTTCTTACATTCTACTCCTTTGTTTGCCCCACAAAAACCCACTGCATTGTTCAGAATCAGACCTAAGTTGTCAGTCCACCCTCTCCCCTGCAGATCCAAACCAGGTGGTTTATGCAGTACTTACATCAGTCTGCAAGAGTTTATTATCTAAAGTTAAAAGGCTATGAAAGTTTGTCATCCATGTTTCCATGTTATCTTCAAAAAACTCAGGAAGATCCTGTGAAGGAAAAGCATAAATCTACATTTTAATTTCTGACTGTACTGCTGGGATAACATACCTACACTGGAAGTAGTGCATTCACCTTATAATCTACTGTGGAGAACAGTCTTTAAATTGAAACAGTGTCCCTTCCTCCTCCCAAACAAACCTGTTCTGGCAGAGCCCAGGAGTACAACTAGCTCCAAATAAACTAGTTGCTTAGACTCTACACAGCTCACATTTTTATAATGAATGAGCCTTATCACCTCTCACTTTCAGAACAAAAGAGCACAAGCCTTTTCTAACTCCAGGTGGTTCTTTTGCCCCTAGGGAAGAACAGCCCAAGGACCCCAGGCACAATCACACTTCACAGACTTGCATTCATGTTGACACACTAAATAAGCAACACCCCAGCAAGGGAGCTTTTTACCATTTCCCATACAGCACTCTTAGAAATGTCCAAAATGAAGATGTGATTCCAAACCCAGACAACCCCCAGAGCTCCCAGAATTACTGCTGCTACAGTGCCACAGAGCTACACATCACAGGCTCCCACCTCTGTGCCCCAGCTCCTGCCAGAACAGACACATTTATAAGGGGGCACAGTGAGCAGACACACATTTATAAGGGGGCACAGTGAGCAGACACTCAGGCATTGGGCATTGCATTCCTGCCTTTCCCAGCTCCTGCCAGAACAGACACATTTATAAAGGGGCACAGGGAACAGAAACTCAGGCACTGGGCATTGCACTCCTGCCTTTCCCAGCTCCTGCCAGAACAGACATATTTATAAAGGGGCACAGTGAGCAGAAACTCAGGCATTGGGCACTGCACTCCTGCCAGAACAGACACATTTATAAGGGGGCACAGGGAGCAGACACTCAGGCACTGCACTCCTGCCTTTCCCAGCTCCTGCCAGAACAGACACATTTATAAGGGGGCACAGTGAACAGACACTCAGGCACTGCACTCCTGCCTTTCCCAGCTCCTGCCAGGACAGACACATTTATAAGGGGGCACAGTGAACAGACACTCAGGCACTGCACTCCTGCCTTTCCCAGCTCCTGCCAGGACAGACACATTTATAAGGGGGCACAGGGAGCAGACACTCAGGCACTGCACTCCTGCCAGAACAGACACATTTATAAGGGGGCACAGGGAACAGAAACTCAGGCATTGGGCACTGCACTCCTGCCAGGACAGACACATTTATAAGGGGGCACAGGGAGCAGACACTCAGGCACTGCACTCCTGCCTTTCCCAGCTCCTTCTCAGAGGCCCCACACAACACTTCCTTGGGGCAATGCCAGCTCAGACTCTCCTGAACTTGTTTACATAGGGCCAAGACAATGTCTTAAATAACCCTTCCTTATTGTGCTTTTACTCCAGAACATGCACCAGTGATTTTCTTTTTGCCATGAAGGCAAAAGGCCTTAAAGGCTGCCTCAAACGATTCCACAGTAACAGTTTATTCAGGACAAACCAAAACTATCCCAAAACAAAGAGACTCACCTGAAAATTTAAACTGTAGAACAGCTTTGCAATTAGAATGAGAGAAGAAAAGAGAACCTTCAGGGCACTGGCATCATTTGCATGTGTGCTGCAAAGTTCA
Source organism: Acrocephalus scirpaceus scirpaceus (assembly GCA_910950805.1). Classification (NCBI taxonomy): domain Eukaryota; kingdom Metazoa; phylum Chordata; class Aves; order Passeriformes; family Sylviidae; genus Acrocephalus; species Acrocephalus scirpaceus. The sequence goes on from OU383787.1 coordinate 15,260,042, forward strand.
ATAGTTGCCTAGAAAAGATGCAAGATTGTCAAGTCCAAAACCCACACCAACAAAAAATACGAAAAGTGTCATGGAATGTTTTTTTTAAAAAACAGAAAATACAGTTATTTTTCAATCTCTTATCAATCTTGTTAGTCTCACTTCATTAACTTGAATTTGAACCCCTTAAACAGTTTTGAACAACAATTCTTGAGTTTTAATTTTACAGGTATCTACAGCAAGCAATTCAGAACATTAAACTTGTTTTAGAAATGACTCAACAAAAAATACCTTAAAGAGATTTGTCAAGGGTAAAGCAAAGGCATCAAGAACAAGTTTGATCTCTGTCCATAATTCATTTGACTTAAATTCATGGCGGTACCTGACAAGTAAGAGAGAAATACATGAAAAATAGAATAGTCTTCACATTTATTACCAAATTAATTCACACAGACATTTGTCTTGTGCTGAACCTTGAAATAAATACTGTCAAGTAAACAAGAATTAAACAACACGGTTCAAAACCATGCAAGGTGTACAATCTGATAACTACATAAAAGGTGCATGTAGAAGTCACAACTGCAGGCTTTGCAGATGTCCAGGATGAAGCCTAGCAGTAGAAGATGCCAGCTGAACAGAACTCTTACAAAGCATTCACAAAGCCCTGTCTGCAGTACCTTTTGAACAAGGAGTGGGCGGTGCGCAGGACCCCGTTGATGACGTGGAAATCCCCGCTCTGGAAGCGATTCACCATCTCTGTCAGCAGGTCCGGCCACTTCTGGGGAAAGTCCTCCCGCCCAATAATACTGATGGCATCACTTAACTGCAAAGGAAACAAACATCACAGGACAGAGCAGCACACAGCACTCCTGCCAGGGCTGCAAACAGCCCACAAAATCTTGGTTATTCTTGTCAGAGTCAAAAACCACTGAGTTAAACATCTGCTACTTTCCACACACATACAGAAATCTCACCTTAAGTTCACACAGCCTCACTTTCTAGAATTTCTCTTTAACTACCTAATGTTACAACTTAGCTATAAGATTATACAGTAATTATCTTAAAAAAAGTTGAAGTAGGTAGAAATACCTGTAACAATATCCTCGAAGTTACTTGGATAAGGATGAGCTCACTGGTAAGAGAACTGAGCTCTGCCAATAACCACAGCCTCTAGACATGCTTAGAACATTCCCAAAGTTTCATGGATACAACCAAGAATGACATATTACCTGCTTTTGAATTTGTTCTGGGCTGCTAAGCATCAAGGGCACTATGTTGGCTTTAATGGCTATTCTGTCTGATTCACAGATTTTGTTTGGTTCATCCTCAACCTAAAATGAAAACAGTAATTAAGTTATGGGTATATCAGCATTCTCTAGGCAATGAGAGATGGTCAGCATCAGTTGGTTTGGAAACCAACTGTTTATACTGACTTATGTGACTAGTACAATGCTGAAGAACCTAAGAAGCAGACCTGTTAGAGACACTGCCTTCAATAAATCTGGAACAGCAGTATCTGAAAAAAATCTGAAAGAAATAATGTCCTGCTGTAAAACTTTGAAAAAGCTTTATTCTCCTTCCCTAAGGGTAATTTTCAGGTCAGCACCTGAGCAGCAGTGAGGGTGGGTGCACATGGCAATAAAATCCCCACATTTAACCAAGTCTCTTCCACATCAAACAGCACCTCTGCCAACCCCACAAACTGATTTGGTGTGAGCTGTCTCAAGCCATCCCTTCTCAAGACTGTACATGAAGGTGCAGGTTACACAATCAAAACCCTAGCACTGACTTAAAGAATTATCTAACCAGTCCAAAACACCAATCACTTCCAAGTCCAGTCAGTCAGCAGTGCCAAGTAGTAGAAAATTGCTACTAAAGAAATAAAATACTGAGGTGACAACCTCATACAACCAGTGACAGCAGTGACAGTCACATTATCTGTGATGACAGCACTGAAGTTCAGAGACCTAGAAATCACCCAGCAATTAAAAGAGAAAACCATCTCCAGAGAGACACTCAGTCTTGAGTACCTTAAACCTGATGGTACCACTACCCTTCTCATATCCCTTTTACCATCTTCCCATACACTTAAATCAAAAGTTAGCAGTTACAGAAGTTCAAGGAATTCTTATCTATACCATCAGTCACTAATGGGGTTCCCCAGGGCCCAGCACTGATTAATATCTTTACTGATGATCTGGATGAGAGGATCAAGGGCTCCCTCAGTAGGTTCACAGATGAAACTGAGTTGGGTGGGATGTGGATCTGCTTACTGCACCTTAGAAGGATGAACTTAATAGTTCTTAGGACAATTCCTCACTAGGATACCTACAATTCTCCAGTTCCTTTTAATATAATTCTTGAACGTTACAGATGCACAAACTTTGATGACATTTTCCTGTGATTTCTCCAGCAGTGTTAAGAGTAACAGTGGGTAGTTCTGGCTTCCTTCCACAGACTCAAGGAACTTTTCCGCTGTAAGAGAACACACTGAGGTTAGCAAAAGCTGAACTCTTTCTCTAATGGGAATCCTACGAGTTCTCAAGTGTCTGTTTGAAACACCCAACACAAACACTTCCCAGAGCTTCACAGGAACGTGTCTGACAAAAAGTATCACAGCTTCTTTGCTCAACAGCTCCTCAACACCCCTGCTGTCATCAACAGGATGGGGAAATGCTGCCTCCTCACCCTTGGAAAAGCCATAACCCCAGGGAAGTAAACCCTGGCTGGTTGTGAACAGCACCTCTGTTTTAAATAACAACAGTGCAAAAAAAAATAGCAAGAATACAGAAAAACAAAATCACAAAAAGCGGATAAAATTACTTATATTTATATCCATCCTTGTTAGTTTTCTGGGGGTTTCAATTAAAAGGATACTGAGAACTTCTGTAAAGTGGTTATTCCATAAATATCCACTGAAGTTTGCTACACAGAGACAGAAGAGCCAAAAAGAAACAGAACTTTTTTGTTCGCCATCATGAGCATCACTTACCAGGACGTCTTATAGCAGGATCTGGATCTAGTGTTTTCTTTAGATATTCAGTTAAAGTTTGTAAATTGGCATCACTGAGCTCCATTTTGGCAGAACCTAAAACCCACAAGTAGTTTTGTTACGACTAGAGATCAGAAAATCTATCCTAAAGCTACCCATGTAAACCCAGATCCCACAGAAGCAACATCAGCTCTTTTTGACAATACCTCACAAGCACAGCCCCAACCAGGGTGCAGCAGGCACAGCAAACTTTCCACTTCTCAAGCTACAGGTAATTTAGTGTCTGCTTTATGGACCCCCAACTCCAGACAAGGCTGACACATCCAGCACACATGACCCAGGTACAGCCAAAAGATGATCTCTTGCCCTTTCAGGACAACAGGAATTTGGTTCTGCTTTTGTTCTGCTGCCAGCCCCAGAAACTGCTCCTGACTGAAACAGCTGAACAGTCCTGCCCTACATAATTGTAAATAGAACAATTCAAAGTGTGTTGAAGAGTCAAGGCTTTTTCAAAAAATCAAATACTCCTTATTAAAGAAAATATTTTTTTAGAAAAGAGACAAAAGACTGTGCAAACCCAAACAGTTTGTCCTCCCTGTAAAATTAGTTCAGACTAGGGTGGGAGCTAATTTAAATGCATTTTACAGAATAACTCTGCAATAAGTCCATATTGCTCCTCTCTAGTAGTCCTCCCACACACATTCACATGTGTACAACAGTTACATATTTACTTCACAACTTGCATTGGAATAATTAAAATTACAGCAGTACTATGACAATAAGATGTGCTTTAATGGAGATGTTCCTCTGGACATCATCATCAACCCTGCTGTCCTTCCCACCAGCAGCACAGTTCATTCTCTACAAAGGTTATGAGGAAGCAAAGGCTTCCATTTTTTCTCTGGAGGGGCTATTTAGTAAAATTGACTGAAATTTACCTGTCCTGCTTTGGAATTGCTTCATGCTGATCACAGTGCAATAAACACAGTTTTGTATAAGCATGCTTGCAAAGACAGTGAGCTTTAATAACACAATTTTTATGTCAGCTATGGCGTCTATATCATTTAAAAAGACAGCAGCAGTGTCCTCTTGAATTAAATGCATGTTAATGAGCAAATCAGATCCTAACATATTTTGCAAGAAGTAAAAATCTACCTGAAGAGTCCTGCCTCCCATGTATCCCTTTGCTTTTGGGGTTTACTTGTCCGTAGTCTTGTTCACCAACTCACATCCACCAATATATTTTGACCTGTTACCTACATATGTTTATTTCCTTCTCTCCCTCTAGCTCTTCGTGTTTGTTTTCCAGTACAAAAAACATTGGTGGTACTTTAGCTGGAGTGATATGATGCTTTGTGTTGTGTTGCAGCATGTGCCTGCAGAAAAGGCCTCAGAAAACCCATAAAGTGTACTTAACACATCACCGACTTCAGTCAAATTAATGCAGACCACTGACGGGGAAGAACCCCAAAGCCAGGCAGAGCGCGGCCGTGCCCCCGGGGCTCGGAGCGGGAAGAGTTCACACAAGTGCATCCCCTGGCGCAGCACTGCCCGAGCACCTCCCCTGTGCCGAGGGATGCTCAGGACCCATCCCGACGGTGCTCCGAGGATCCCTGGGGCATTTCCCGCTCCCCAAAGCGCGGGCCCGGGCGGCGGCAGCGGGACCGGCCCCGCGCCCCCGCCCGCTCCCGCCAAGCGCGGGTAAGGCCGTGCGGGGCAGCCGCGACTCTCCGGCGGGCACCGGCCCCGCGCCCTCCCACGGCCCGCCAGGCCGGTCACCCGCGGAAGGGTCGGGGCTGCTCCGTCCGTCCCGGCGCCGGACCACGCCTGCTCCGCTCGTGCTGCCTCCTGCGGCGGCCCCTGCAGAGATGCCCCGGGGCCGGGCCGGGCCGTGAGGGGGCGGCAGGGCCGGGGCCAGGGCCGGGGCCGGGCGAGATCCCGAGCGGCCCCAGAACCCTCAGACTAACTCGGGCCCCCGCCCCCCCACCCCGACAGCCCGGACTGGCAGCGGCCGCGGCCAATGAGGAGCGAGCGCTGCGCAGGCCCAGCGGCCCCGGACCAATCGCGGGCCGCGACAGGCGGGCGGAAGGGCCCAGCATGGTGCGCTGCGCCTGTGGCCGCGCCGCGGGCCCAGCGCCCAGCGCAGCGCGGAGTTGGCGCGCGGGCGGCCAAGGGGCCGCCGGTGCACGGGGCCGCCCCGGCCCCATCGCCGTGCGGGACAGCGCGTTCCGGCCTTACCTGGCGGCTCCCCCCCGGCAGCGGCGGCGGCGGCGGCGGCTCCGAGCGCTCCGGCTGCACTTCACATTCAAACCGCCGGGCGAGGGCGCGGCGGCGGCTCCGTGACCGCATCGCGCGGGGCGGTGACATCGCGCTGCCGTCCGGCCAATCAGCGGCCGCGGCGGCCCCGGGGGCGCCGCCGGCAGCCAATCCGCGCAGCGCTCTGTGGGCGGCAGCCAATGGCCGGGCCCTTCCCACAGGGCCCCGCGGCGCCCCTCGCAGCGCGGCGGCCTCGCCCCGCCCCGGAACGGGGGCGAGTTTGGCCCGGCCGGAGCCGCGGAACGGGGGCGGCGGGGCCTGGCGGGAGCCTCGGAACGGAGGCGGCGGGGCCCGGCGGGAGCCTCGGAACGGGGGCGAGGTTGGCCCGGCCGGAGCCCCGGAACGGAGGCGGCGGGGCCCGGCTGGAGCCCCTGCACTGTCCAAGGGAACGGGCCCGGCGGAGCAGGGATGAGGACGGAGCGTGCAGGGGGTACAAAACACGAACCGGAACCCCCCAACCCCGCAGAAAAGCCCGAGTGGCGCCGAAGCCACTGAGCCGCTTAAGGAAGCACCTGAGCAAAAAAGCAACACTTCGTAAAACTTTATTGATTTCTCACTTGATTAAAGCATGGAATAGTATAATTATTATACATCGTATTTTCATGTAGAAAACTTTACATAGTTTTTCATATTATATAATTTTGGTATTCTCTCAGAACTCTATACATCCATTGGCAAGGAATGGTCTTTAAATTATTGATAGTAAATGCACTTAATACAGAGATATTAAAACTCAGGCATTTTAAATACGTGAAAACATACATTTTAAACAAAGGTGCTGAACAAACTGAAGGTACAGATTAAAGGGAGATGCACTTTTGACAAAGTTACTATTTTTAATCATTCTCTTGAATATAAGACTGAGCTAAAACCTGGGCGGTGTGGGTTGTAGTAGTGGACATTGGTTTAGATTGTTCTGTTTACAGTTCAGAATGTGAGGTACCAGACAACAAACCGCTGTAAAAACAACCTTTTCCTGGACGGTGAGACACAACAAAGCAACAAGAAGGGAGTTTTTAATCACCACAGAAGGGAGGGTTTAGGGTTTCCTCCTTAGCATCCTTTCCCCCTCCCTTCCCTCGGGAGGCCTGAAATGACCCGTAACAAAGTGCAAGGAGTCTGCAGTATTTCTGTGCCATCACAGGCAGGGCAGCTGCAGATCCCTGTGCTGCACAGCCTCCAAGAGGAGAGTGTGTCCCTGCACAGTCCTGCTCTCCACACAGCCAGCCAGGAGGAGGAACCAGCTGGCAGCACTGCAGGAGGGAGGGCAGTGGGTGAGGAAAAGCAGCAAGTGTCACCTGAACACACCAATTATTGCTGTCATGGGGACAGTGGCCTGCAGGAACAGCACGGGGTCAGCCTCTGAAAATGCACTTGCATCCCAGGCCCCCTTCATGCACTGCAGACCCTGGGATGGTTGGATATCACATTCCCAACTTCAGCAGTTTGAACTGGTATAAATACAACAAAAGCTTTTCTTAAGGAAAAAAACAGTCTCAGACCAAAGGCTGAAGGGAAGCATGGATTAAACACCCTTATCCTATGTGCAGAGAGAGTACAAATGCTGCCCCTTACAGTAAAGAAAGCCCATGAAGCAACTGTGAAGTCATTGAAGACCTCAAAACTGAGACTTGTTTAAGACAGGACTGCAGGGCTTTTAAACCTGTGACACACAGAGGAACGTGCAGCTGGGCCAGGTGTGTGATGGGACATGAGGGAACACATTCCATGAGGCAGTGACACATTCCAAATCTGAAAAATAATGGCTCAAATATTTTCCTTAGCACTACCTACAGCCAGAAGAAAAGGAAAGGAATAGCATATTATTACAGATTTAAATAGAATTAAAATAAATACTTCATTTTCTGCAGTACCCGATGCAGTGACATTCCCAGGGAATGAGCAGCTGCACAAGATGCAACACAAAAGGATATTTCAAATGCAGTAAAGTTAAATACCAGCATTGCTTATTTTTCAGTCTTCTCCTATTGTCAACCATTCACTCCCTTCTACTAAATAACAGTGTATAGATTTACCCTAATGGCCATTTAAAAGTCAAAGAGCCACAACTACCACTTACTTTTCTTTGGTTAAAAATAAAAAGTAAAAATAAATTGTGAAAGCTTTGTCACTACTACTGTAAAACCTTTCCCAAATAATGCTTACACAGGACAAACTGATGTATTGAGGAGCACCGTGAAAACCCTTTGGAAAAAGATCACAAAAACCAAACAAATAAACAAAAAACAACAACAAACCCTCCCCAAAGAAAGTGCATTCCCAGCAGCTCAGAGCAGCACATCCCAAGACAGCCTCACCTGAGGCCATCCTGCCAGGAAACTCAACTGAAAAAACAAAAAATGTATACACTTAGTTCCATTCCAGTAGGTAGGTTATTGTTGTTGCTGTTTCTTGTTTTTTTTTCTTTAAATACTGTTAGTATTTTAAGTTTGCTACTCTGGATAGCACAGAAGTGAATATAACACTTTGCATTATTTTAGGAAGTGGAGCCTCTCCTCCCATCCTGCCATACTTTCCTGGTTTAGAGAAGTCTTTAAACTTGAAATTAAAAATTATTTCAAAGGTCAAGACAGCACTCTGTCATGGAAACATTGTCACAGAAACCTGATGCATTTCAAGGAAAGAAAGCAAACTCTCTTGGAGCAAGCAAAGCTGTGGTGTCATGTCACACTTCACAGATAGCCTTGAAAGCACAGAACTGTGTTCTTAACTTAGAGCACATGAATGAACTTGTTTAATTTTGCTAGAGCAGTTTTTTGGAAATTCAGGGGTTTTTAGATGCCACTAGGAACAAAGACTTGAGAACAAAAATCATTTGCACAAAATGACAAATCAGAACTTGCAGATCTGCAATAAAAGGAGACAAACTTGTGTTAAGGACCGTGCTAAGCAGTCACCATTACTGCTAAACACATTATATTCAAGGGTCAAAAACTGGGTTTATTTGTTCTAAGCCTTGTTTTTGATGTTCCTGTGTATGCTCTGTCCATGACCTGCCAACACATGACAGGAAAAGCCTTTTCTTAAATGCCTTCAACTCAAGCCTAATAAACTAAAGGAGTAGGTGCTATTGTGCTCCTGATGTAAAATCTTCCATAAAACTAAAATAAGTCTCAGAAGATGCAGAAATTAAAAAAAAAAATTAAGTTATTTCCTAAACAGGAGGAAAACCTTCTCCAAATATCCTACAGGCTCTGTCCACTTCAACAGCCCAGTGCCCTGCCTGGCCTGGTCCTGGACACAAAGGAAAACCCAGAGGGACCTCGGGTGGTCACTGGCCACCACAGTCAAGTTTATTATGAACACGTGCCAACATCACAAGGCTACACAAACACAGTCATTAGTTCCAAGGGGCAGAACTCCTGTGGGGAGATCCAGCTGATTTATCAGCCCTAGCTGGCATGAAGGACTGAGCAGGGGATAAAAGACTAGAAGAGACATACTGGAGCACACAAATGATTAGCATTGAAACAAAGAGACTGCACACCTACTGTATTGACTCTGTAAGCAATAATTTAAACAAAACTGCTGACACTTGTGTAGGATGGACAGAACAGGATTACTTTCCTCGTTCCCACATGCCACTGCAGTAATAACAACTTGCTCCTGTGGTGATGCACCAGGGTCCCATTTTTCCCATCCCCTCCAGTCCATCTCTGGACACAGCTGTACGTCCAGGCGGTGCAGCAGCCTCTCGGAGAGCTACCAGGAGGGCAGGCTGAGGGCAGCAGTGCGTGCCTGCTGCTCCGTGATGCAGATGTTGAAGACCACCCCGATGCGCAGGAAGAACTTGCGCAGCACGGCGCGCAGCTCGGGGATCAGGTCGAACTGCATGATCTCACACAGGTACGGGTAATAGGTGGAGGCGTGGGCCCTGAACTAGCCAAGATACACAAACACAACATCATTCTCCATTGCTACAGCAAAGTAAAAAGTGTTGACACGTTCATGGCTACACCAGCTCGTTAAAACACCAGGTCTCACCCAAGCCCTCCCGATGGCCCAGGGGCACCAAAGGGAGCTCCCTCTGTTTGTGGCAGCAGCACACACAGGGCCTGCTTTGGTGTTACTCCCTAAACAGTCAGGGGTTTGTGACTCCTCAGCCTAGAGGTAGTATCAGAGTCTATTTGTAGCAACATGAATATTTGCATTCCCTTTTCCTCAAAAGGGCCAAGATCCTGGAAATTATTCTTGCCATCACTGTCAAGGAAATTGGAATTTCAATTTTACAGGGGTGAAATTCACCCTTACCATTCCTGTGCAGCTGTGACACAGCATGAGCCTCTCCCTTACTGCACACTCATTGTGCTTTTATATGAAAGCTGTTCAGTAATTCTATCCACATTCCACACAGCTGGGAATTGCATGGATGCAGTCTCATTTCCACAATGCAAAATGCCTGCAGACAGTGGAGCTGCCACTGCTGTATTGCAAGGAGAGCACTCACTATGAGGAACCTCCCACCTCCAATCTGGATGGAAATAAAGACTGAACTCAGGCTGCAGCAATGAAAACATACCCAAATGCAGACAGGACTTCCAGCCCCTTCTTACCTTATCATCACTGATTTTTAGTGTTTTTGTTAAAAGCAGCAGCAGGAGATTGGTCCAGGCTTCTCTGTGGCTTTCCGAGTTGACAGTAATAAAATACGCCAGGGCTTCACTGCACACGCTGCAGAGAGGGCACAGTTCACACAAACCAGAAAGAAAACCCTTGGAAAGTTTTTGATTACATGCTCTGTTTGTCCTCTCAGTGTAATTTGTTTTCAAGCAAGATGCACTCCCATGGGAAAGTTTTCAATCACATGCAACAACTCTAACTACATAAATTTGCTTTTTCTGGTACAGGAATTGTTCCAGATAACTGAACTGAAATACTTTTCATGTTGATGACAGAGAAGGAAAAGGAAAATTAATCTGCTTGATAAACATTTTGTAATTGATGTGCTATCACTTTCAACCTGCAAGCATTATTTCCTGACCCTGACATTGGGACAGCTTAGGCAACAGCAGCATGAGAGCTCTCCCTCCAAATTTGGACTGGTTTAATGAAGATCTGCACAGCTCAGCATCACACAATAAGGAAGAATTATTATTGTATTAATAAATTTTTGGTCCCTGCTGCACATTGTCAACACAAGGTACAAACTGTACCACTTACTATGGCTATTTTTATGACACTCTTTTAATTAAAGAAGGACTAAGCAGATTAACATGTCCATACATGCTGGTAGATCAGAATCCACAGTACCAGTACCAAAACCAAGTAGGGAAATCTTCACATTTGATAAGAGACTAGAACTGACATTTGGTAAGAGACATTTGAGTACATTTGGTAAGAGACTAGTTTTATGTACCAACTCACCCAAACACCTTTTAATGTTAATTTAGAACAATTTTCTACATTTGTTTAAATTCCAGGTGTACAGCAGCTTACACTGCACTCTTTTCAATTAGTGTATCCTGTTATACCTCTATTGCTGTGTACTCAGACAGGAAAACTGTTCAGACTAACTGCATAAAGCAAAGCCTGTGTCAGGCAGGAAGGAGCTCCCTCTGCTGCAGGCAGGTTGCCCCTCAGGGCTGGGGAGCTCTGGGTGCAGGGAAGCCCTGGGTGCAGGGGAGCTCTGGGTGCAGGGGAGCTCTGGATGCAGGAAGCCCTGGGTTTAGGGCTCACTGTGTGCTGGGAAGCCCTGGGTGCAGGAAGCCCTGGCTGCAGGGAAGCCCAGCAGGGCTCACCAGGTGCTGCCCTACCTGAGCAGGCGCTGCTGCACCGCTGCCCACGCCTCCCGCCGGCTCTCGTCCACGTACATCCTGAACAGGATCCTCAGGCAGCACGCCAGGCTGCTGGTCTCTTGTTTTAACAGGTTGGGTTTGGATTTACCCTTGAACCCTAGAAATCAGCCCCACACAGGACAAGAGGGAACATCCGAAGTTGGTGTTACTAGCCAAAAAGAAATTTGATCAACAATATCTGCACTAGTGACCAGTAATGATTTCTTGTCCAGACTATTTCCTCACCCTTGTTTTTTGATTGAGTTCTGATTTATTTATAAAGATACTTAACTACAGCAGTACCTAGCTGTGTAGTTCTACTTATAACAAAAAAAGCAAATAATTTAGCAAGCAGAATTATTCAAGTCATCAGGAAGGAGACAAGCAATAAAAGCATGTGACTGTCCAATAAACTCTAGAGGTGACTGCAATGGCACACTGTTGTGTCATGATACTTAAAGCTAGAAGTGTAGTTCAGCATTTTTATCAAATAAAAATAAAAAAGCCTCACCTGCTCTCCACAACACAGTTCGCTGCTCATAATTTGAATTAAAGGCTTTTGAAAATGAGTGAGACTCTTGCAGACAATCCAGCAACTTAAAAAGGTGATGTGAAGACATGTATTTATACATTCCTTGGTCTTCTGTGTCAATGTGGATATCTGCATCCAATGTGTCTCGCTAAAGTACAGGGGGAGAGGGACAGAGAGAGACAGAGCACATGCCATGAACTCCAGTAACTCTAATTGCATTTACAGGTGCAATGCAGCATTAGTGCAGTACAGCACAGCAGAGTGCTCCTGTCAAAGATCAGAGCTGTTCTCAGTAGGAACTTAAAAAGAGAGAAGTTATGATCTATCCTCATTACTGATAAGAAAATAAGACTAAGAGCAAGGGAAGAACTCCCTTATTGAGACACTGCAGTCACAGCAATACAGGACAGAACATTTCCTCTTCTCCAGAAGCTGACTGGGTAGGTCTGTTGAATTCTGAAAACATCAAAATTAACAACAAAAACAGTGTGGGTTTAAATGTTGCCTAGTGTAGAAATTCCCCATCCTTGGCTCATGTCAAATTTAATTAAATGGGTCAATATTTTTAGCTAATTTCACTAGGATTTTACCTATACCATCCCCAAAACACTACCTGAATGCACCAGGCAGAGCTTCCAGCTTGGGGCTTTACTAACAGCCAAGCCAGAGCTATTGTGCACTGCTACCCAGAATGAGAACTTCCAGGGACAGGGACATCTCCGAGGTCAGCAATGAGTGAAACCCTGACCATCGACCTTGCTGAAGTTCAACTTCTGCAACACTTCTGTGCAAACATCCTGAGCAGAGCCTCAGCTGTGGCTAAACGACACTCAGTCTAATGAGCAGAAAAGAATGCTTTCCCCAAACAAACAAACAACATTTCTGATGAGTATGTATTAATGACAAAAACAACTATAATCTATTATATTGAGAATAAAAATAAAGCAATATAATTCTGTAACAGGCAGGCTGCCAGGCAACACTCGAGGCAGACAAAAGAATCACAACTTGAGAGTAGTTTATACACACATTCAGGGTAATGCTGAGGATCAGAAAAAGATTCTCTCTATTTTGTGAACACATCAGAGCATTCCATAGTTTGTACTTGACTGTTACAACAAGGTTATGGATGGTACCTGAGCTGCAGCCATGTGCTCAGCATCTTCCTTCTTGCTCGTTGCTGGATAGAACACGATGTTATCAATGGTCTGTATCAACTCCAGCTGCACCACACACTTGATCAGGAGGCCAGCAAATAGTTTTTGGTCTAATGAAATGGGAGCAACACAAGTTTCAGAAGCAATTCATGAGGATTCACTTACAAAAGGCTAGCAAAATATGACATTCCCCTTAACAATTTGATATTTAGTAATGCTGCGAATTATCTTCTCACTGCAAAGAGAGAAGAGGAAAATCTCACTGCAAGGCATAAACACAAATTGCAAAGACCTATCCCAAGTTTAACTGCCCCAAAACTTTCTGTAGAGAACTACAGAAGTGAACCAAGACTGCCTATAAGGGTGCATTGAAAAAGCTTGTATGTTTTCCTTACTTGCATAAGGACCACCTTTCCAGCTCTCATCTGTTGGGTTTGAATATTGGCTTTGCCCTCTTTCAGAGGCATTTTTATCCATGCTGCTCAAAGACTGGTGATCTAGGTCCAAATCCTAGAAGAGAGTGCAGAGCAATTCCAGCAATCCAAAACACTAACTCCCAACCTGCCATCACTTTTCAGATGGCTTCTCTAGTCCTAGATTCAAAGCCTTCCTGCATCCATTCCTTACATCTTTTTTCACAATAACACCAAATACAATCTACTGTCAATTCCTTGTCAAGTGTATTGACCAAAACAGAATATTTCAAAAGCTAACCTAACACAAAACCCCTCAAGTCAGTTTATTGCCCTGAGTTGACTCTTACCAAGTGTTTTTCAGATGACTCTTCCTCCATTCCTACAGGCTTCCATGTCAGCAAGCTTCACAGAGTTAAAGAAACAACAAAACAACAACAAACAAACAAAAATCAAACAAAACAGAACAAAACAAAAATGGTAAGTATTGTTGCTTGGAATTGGGTATCAACGTAAGAATTGAACTTATGGACTTACACATGAGGAATAGTTGTTTTGAAGATTTCTAGCATACAATTGCATGTCTGGCCCCAGACTTCAGGGCTGAATTTCTGTCCGTTGAGTATTACCAGGTTTTCTAGGCAGTTTGTACCTGATCGTGCCAACTGCTCATTTTCTGTGAAAGAAATGTTCCATATTTATCAACTTCTACAATATCAATGAAGAAATAAGAATTCCCTATTACTGCTCCATTAAAAATTTTTACCAATACTGGGAAATGCACATTCTCTTGGCTCAAAGCCTGCCTATACAATATGTTACAACAATATGAAGCTGAAGAACCTATTGAATAAAAAGAGGAGTTTCAAAATAGCCTTCATGAGATGGAAATCCAACCAGGCAAGACAAAAGACAGAGCAGAAGAAGAGGGGAAGCACACAGTGAAAAAAGGGAGGGAAAAGCAGCAATTGGAAATGTATGATTTACTGCAAGATTGTCCCCTGATGTTCCATGCTGGTAACATGCAGGATTTCAGGTGTAAGACTTAGAGCCAGAAAGAAAACATGTTCTTTACAAAGCTGTATTTAGGAGTACTCGTGGCTGGGAGAAGGGGGGAAGCAGAATTCATTCTGGGGGTGCCAGAATGCAAGCACGTATCTGTATGTGTAAATAAAGGAGGCAATGTATCGCTGCAGTCAAACCAGGAAAGGTTCAGAAGATTGACACCATTCTCCAAATGGTGACACATTTTGCTGTGTCACAGTAACACCATGAGCCCATCATGGACACAGTAACAAAAAAGTTGCTGAACTCAATAAAGATTAGTGCTCAGATATTCAAGATATTGCATCAACCTACTGCAACACATATTGTCCTGATGGGAACTTTTATTCTTCCAAAAGTCAGTAAACCTCCCCCTTCTTAATTAATGAACACTCTAAACTACATTTGATCAAAAGACAGAGGTAAGTAAGGTACCTTGTTTTACACACCAGTGTAACTGTGCCAGTATGTCAGGAAGGAGGATCTCGTGCAGAGCCTCATAGAACTGAGTGAACACATCACAGATGGCATAGAGGGCGTGGTTGCACGTCGTGGTCATCCACTCTGATTTCTGGGACAGAAAAGGGAAAGTTTGGTTTTATGGGGATTCTTCCATCATGACAACACTTGGCTTACACATGGCTGGTCAAGAGACACAGCCCTGAGGAGAGGAGAACTCAGAACTAAAGCCTCACGACTGCAGATGTCTTGTCAGAAGTGCTTAGCTGGCCACATGAACACTGCTCAGGAAACTGTACATGCTCACAACACAAGGAGAACATTCTCCTTGGAAATAATCAGACACACAGGTCACTGGACATTGTGGCAGTTTCATTCATGCCACAGAATTCAGCAGAACACAGAACGTGCATAGTTAAATCTGGGGCAGTACGGGGTGGCAATATCTGATGTCAATAGAAACTGCTGAAATAGATGTGCAAGTTCTTAAAAAGAAAACTAGAGAATGCTTGCTTTTTGGTTTTTTTTTTTTTTCATTTTACCTCTGTTTGTTGTTCAGGGAGCTTCATGTTATCAAAAATCCGAAACACAATTCTAAACAGGTCTTGCCACCAGTGCTTTTCAAAGGTGTGCCCATAACTCTTCATGATTTCAAACATCACTGTTAAGCCTCTATAAACAAACACAAACAAGTACAGGAACAGATGTTAAAATGTGTTCCTGTGATCTCTGCAATAAATGAATTAAATAAAAGAGAAAGGAAAAAAAGAAAAGCTTTATTACCTTGTACGAACATCCAACTTGCAGCGATTGATGATACAGGAAAGTTCAAACAAAATAGGAAACCATCCTCTGACCCACACTCTGTCCCCAGGAGCCACATTCATGTCATCACTTGTGTATTCCCTTAACACCTTGAAGATCAGCAGGAAAAAGAGATTTAAAGAAAAAATTATCTTAAAAATCTTTATATGTGACAAATTTAGATACTACCAGAGGTACAAACTTGGAAAGTTAGCTTAGTTCCTACTGTAACACTTCAGTTCTGCAAAATGTAAGTATAGCTCTGAGATGTAACTATTCACAAAAATACTAGAAAATAATCTATGGAAATAAATAATTCAATCTGGTTTTACTTCAGTCCAGCTAAAGGCCTTACAAGTTGCTGAGGTTTGGATTTCTTAGGAAGCAACTTTAACAGTGACAGACAACTGTTACATCAATACATGTAACAAGGAAATTAAAACTGGCAGAACCCAGTTCTACCAGTCTCTGGTACCCTGAAAGCAGCAGGCAGTGGAACATGCAGAGTAACCCCAGGCTCTCCTCACCAGGGATTATTGCATCCAGTATTCACACAACAGACTGATGGAGAATACACACGTTTGTAACCAACTGAACCAGACATAACTAGAGTGACAGGACAGGAAGCACTGCTTTCCAAGTCATCCTAACACCACAAAAACAGAAACAACCCAAAAACCAAGGACTATTTAATTCAGTTATTTCCCATTTGGACTTACAGGATTTCATGTTACTTAACTAGCCCTAGTTTACTGCTTACATAATAACAAAATTTCTCCTAAATCCAAAGAAGTTTTGAATACAAACACTTGCAATTGCAGTTTGAGTATGAAAGCTCTTAGATTAATCTCCATTTAACAGTAGACAAGAGTATGAAAATGCAGCAGGATAAAAATCCAAATATACCTGTGGTCTTTCTGAGACATATTTTGCACAATAACGAATTAGCCTGATGGCTTCCATGCTGGTGTCTGGGAAGGCAACGTTACAGGCAAACTCAGAGAGGCATTTTACTGCGTCCTGAAATGAGTCAATTGCTGCTGGAAAATGCTGCTGGAAGATATTTGCTGTGAAGAACAAACAAATACACCTTTTAAAATTTACTGATATTAAAATCCATATATAAACTGCATCAATCTAGGCATGTAACCCATGGGATGCTGCTATGGGACAGACAGATATGAAAGGACCAGATTTTCTGCATTAAATATGGTTCTCTGCCCTCTCTTGCCTTCTTCCCTGTCCCAGCCCACCAACTGCATCCCAAAGTTCTACAGCACAATATCTGTATCTAGTTTGTGCTGTCCATGACATTCAGGAGACTTAAAGAGTATGACCCAGCTGCAGAGTTTAAACAGCCTGGCTGCAAGGCTGTGTGTTTATCTGCCTGGAAATACAAAAGCCTTACTGAGATGAGCCTTTAGAAGCAGGCTCACAGCAGCCAGGCTGATTTGGATGCGTGCATCTGTCAAGCATTACTTACTAACTATGTGTGCTGTGGTCTGAAAGGCCAGCTCTACAATGTTCCCATCGTGGTCTGATGCTGCTTGATGAAAGACTGCAAAGATATTTTTCCAGCCTGAACGAATGTTGCCAGCTTGAGAGTTCACCATCTGAGCAATGCAGCGGATCACCATGTCTCGAATAGTCGGAGACCTTAGGGAAAAAGGATAAAGGAAAGCAAGGCCACTTTACACTGGCACAAAGTAACCGCCCCACTTCCCTGTACATGACCACCTAACCCACACCAAGTGACATCCTTAAGTAGCACTAAAGCAAGCTAAAGCAGAAATTGCAGTGCCTCACACCTGTTTTTCTTCATAATATGCTCAAAAGGCCTTAGGAAGTCTTTCTGGAAGCGGAAGTTGGCCAACTCTCCCTTCTCAAGAAATTTCATTGACAGCTGCCTTAATGAGTCCACAGCAAAGATGGCAACATCTTCGTTAGGGTTACATCCAACCTAGAAGGAAAGCATATTGTCAAACACTTATCAGTTAATGTGTCCTTTATGTGAGTAACAAAGTCATCACTCAGGTTCCATCTCAGCCCACTCAGCATTGCTAGCACATTCTAGTGTTCAGATATTTGGGAAAGAAGGGGTTCTTGTTAAAGGGGGCTTTCTGTCATTTCGTCCATCTAAACAGACCCATGGATTTTAAATGCTTCAAAGCAGAACTGTAATAGCCAGCTAGAAGCTAAAATTAAAATACACTACGATACAATAAAATAAGTGAAATCTTTGGTTAAAAAATCCCATCCTAGCATGATTCAATTTCCTAAGGAAAACAACTGTTGTTCCAGGATCACCTGTGAACGTTTTAGAGAAAAACTAACTTGGCATTTTATCTGAAGGAAAAGACAAAGAAAAATTACAAAAATACCAAATCTTATAATGAAGATTTTTTAATTAAAGATCATTCCTACAAACATCTCTGTACACTTTAGATTTTTAATAGGTGCTTCTTTTAGGTGCATTGAATGGAATGTTTTTCAATATCAGTTTAAGCCACTAACACAGAAGGGCCAAGTTGATTAAAGAAGCCCCACTATTTTTGGTACCTTATTGAAGTGATCTCCAATGACGTGCCAAATCCTGGACCACTGCAGCCTGATGCGGTTCATGTTGTAGTAGGAGATCTCCACGATCTTCTGCAGGCTGAACATGCGCGGGTGGTGCGGGGACGCCAGCTCGTCCATGGACACGGCACACAGCCAGCGCACAAAGTCAACTGCAGGGGGGGAGCCTGCCCTGAGCCAGGCTGCCCCCAGCCCAGGGGCCCTGACACCCACCACACCTACCTATGGCGTTCCCGTCCAGCCTGGTGGAGCCCGTGAAGATCCTACGGCAAAGAAAGGAGGTGGAGTTTCAGCTGTGCATCCACAAGGCTTGGTTACAGCTCGGTGCTGCAGCAAAAGCTCAGCACATCTGCAGGCATTTCCCAGTCCTCCAGGAACTCTGCACCTCCTGTATTCGTGCTCCCTGGCAGCAGTACATGCATCTTTCCTTAGTCTAAGCATCCTCCTTCCTGCACCAAGGCACTCTGCTGTGCTCCTGCCCCACTGCAGGAACAGGCTCACAGGTTTACCCAGGCCAAGTTATGCTGGAACACTCATTTGGGTGACAGCATGTTAAATGTCATGGGGACAATAAACAGACAAGAAGAAAGCTTTGCTACAAGACTTCACTGGCTATCAGCCACCTTTGACCACCCTCTGAGAATATGGTTGGCTATAGAAAGACTGTGGATGCCCTGTTGTCCCTTCTTCCCCTTCAGCTGCTCAGTCTTGAGAGGAGTTCAGACTGCTGATAGTGGTCCTTATAAAACACTGAGAAAGCAGAGAACATTCCCAAGTGTTCTGGGCTTTGATGTGGTAACAGACACATTTATGGTCAGAATAAACACTGCAAGTCTGAATATATGAGTGTGCAGACTTGCACAACTGCATCAGTAGTACTAAGAACTCCCTCTCCAACACATGGTTTAGGCTAGAAGCATGTGTTCAGACAACATTTCAGAAGGGCAGATGACAAAGGTGATGATTCAGGTAAGAGGGCAGAGGTTCCATGCCAGTACCTGTCCACTGCCACCACCACACTCTGTGAGCTGGTCTCCCCCACGGACTCCTGGATGCTCGCCATGTGCCGTTTGTCAGCCCCACTGCCAACCAGGTTCCCTGCAATAAATCCATTAAACACCAGTATTTGCCATCAGGAAATAATGACCTTATAGTAACTCATATTAAAACAATAAATAAACCAAAACTATATTAAAACAAGTAGACAAAGAGAAGTGACTACTGCTTCTAGTTACCATGTAATTTATAAGGAGCAGATGGTGCCTTTGCCAGATCTGTGCCAGAGTATTACAAATAATATCATATTTGTTAGGATAAGCCAATATGATATTGTTAATAAAATTAGAACAGATAAAACACTATTTTAAAATATGAACTCTAAATCAGCTACAAATAGTTAATGCTGAACACAGTTGTATTCATTGTAATCATTAGGTATAGCATCCACTCCAGAGTTTTTTAAAATTAAATTGTTTCCTCGGTGCTTTTACAAAGATTAAGGCAATTGCCTTGTTCCACTAATTTACAGCCAAAAATCTAAAGTTTGTTTCTTGTACACACTGCAGAAACAATAGGAAATGGAACAGCAAGCCCAACATGCAGAGATAAGAAATTCCTTTGGAAAACCAATTGTCAGTTATTGAAACATCTATTAATTCCTAATAACAAATAGTCCTTTTTTCTATTAATCAATACTTGCAACAAAACCATGACTTCATATGGCAAAACAGTTTTGACAACATATTCCAACAAATAAATAGTTATTAAATAGCTTAACCCAATTCCAAAGTTAGAACAGATTTGGTAATTACAAACATATATTGGAATACACAGTTTGATTAATCCAGCACAGCTTCCCCTGGAAGGAAGTAAATACATTTGAGTACAACATTGAGGATTCTTTAATATCTTTACTTGTTTGTGCACCTTTGTGAAGTTCAGGGTTAATGATCTTACCTAATCCCAGGCTCATAAACTCTTCCCCTGCAGAGGCATAGCCCTTCATGCTGCCTTCCCTCTCACGCCCAGAGCCAGACAAATACCGAGTTTTCACACCAGTGCCTATGAGCTGGGCCAGCTCCAGCTGGCTAATACATTTCAAGATCTAAAACCAAAAGAAATTAAATATTGTGTTTCTGCAGACCACCACCTTTTTATTCTTAACATATATTTGTATTTAATATTCATGACCTTCCCAGGTTCTCCAACCATTCAAACAACTTTGGCCGTGATAACAGCTTTGATGGAGCTAAAACATTACAAACAAAACTGAAAATGAAGTTGAGCGGTTCATTCAGTATCATCAGCCACCATGAGCCATTCCAATGCAAGTATAAAATAAACAGTGCTCCAAAATCTAACCTGTATCTCTAACTACTAAAGGATACCTTTTTATTACTTTTTACAGCATCAACTTTCAAGACTACAAACAAGTTGGAGCTGATCTTCTAGAGACTTCATTGTCCTAAAGGGATGAAAAGACTGAAAACTCTGCAGCTATCACCACTTGAGTGATGATGTTCCAGCCTAGGCAGTCTAATGCCAATGCTGTGCTTGCCACAGCACAAAATTGACTCTCCTCCTTCCTCCCCCATGGCCACATCCCTTGGCTGGCACAGACACTCAGGAGAGTGTGCTGTGAGCCAGGACTGAGGCATCTGTCAGCTCTGGCACATTTCAGTTCAAATCATTTAGCCCAAGACTGGAGCCAGAGAACATAATGCAGCAGAAATTCTCCCTTGAGCAACAGCACAGATTTAGAGCTGATAAAATTTCTCCTGGAAAATAGGCTTTAAGAAAATACATATAATCCTGATAGCTCATCTTTACCCATCATCCACCAAAGTATTTTAGCCCTAAGTTTTCATGTGCTTATGGTGTAAATGTTGCCAAACATTGCAGAGAAGTCTGGACCTGTGAGCTAGAATATTTTTGTTTCCATGAATAAGAATACAATAGTTTATATGCAGAATTTTCTGAAGCCAAGTGAGATTTTTTATATCATTTAAATTCCATATCAAATGCAGCCACAAAAATTACAGTATGGTCACACAGTTTCCACAGGGTCTTTAAAAAAATGCTGTTATTTATATATATTAAAAAGAAACAAAACCAAAACCTTAACAATATAATGCACTTCCTTCACATTTTTAAGAGGGTTCACATTCACTATTTAAACTAATAAGAATTTACCTCATGCCAAGAATTGCCAAGATAGTTGCCATCTGTGTGAGCCACTGTAATGAGTGTCTTAATAGTATCAATGTTCTTCTGCTTCATTTCTGTAATGCTGGAGCTGGCAGTCAACAAGGAAAATCGAGCAAGGGCCTGCACATAAGCATCTCGCTCAAGCTACAGGACAGAGAAACAAGCATCAAAATCCAGTCCCCAAAGAACCAGAGAGAGCAACTTGCCTACAAAATTTCTTCTATGCATAGCTGGCACAGTTAGAGCACTTTGCAGCTA
This sequence comes from Acrocephalus scirpaceus scirpaceus, assembly GCA_910950805.1. Lineage (NCBI taxonomy): Eukaryota > Metazoa > Chordata > Aves > Passeriformes > Sylviidae > Acrocephalus > Acrocephalus scirpaceus. Next base: position 15,281,575 of record OU383787.1, read on the forward strand.
AAGGAGAGCAGGATGCCAGTCAGCAAACACTCTTAACAGAAGATTCAGCAAGAAAAAGAAGAGTTGAAGAAGTGCTTGATTACATCAAGACCTTTTACCATTTCAAGAAAGCAGATGAGACACTTCATCTTCTATGTATAAACTGTTTGTAATCCTTCACCTGCCTCCCAGAGCCCACACGGCCCTCAGTGAGTCCCAGGCTGAGTTTGGCACCAACCTGCATTCCAAAGATGCAGGCTATCCTAATGGCACAGCGTATTCCTTCCAAACACAGGGATGCAACCTCTGTGTCATCACAGTTCTGCAAGCCAACGCTGTAAGCTGCCAGCAGGGGTGTCCAGACAAGCTAAACAGAGAAGAAACGAAATTCAGAGGTCTCTTACAGCTTTAGCCCAAAACACTGGTTACTGAAGCCAAATATATCCAAAGAGCCCATCTGTTTCATTAGCAAACTGCTCAGAGTAATTTTCCACCTTTTTTCCCATGCTTGAAACTCCTGATAAGGAAGACACGGTGAGAAGCTGACACTCACTTTGAACATGGGCCTGACATGATCCAGGTGGGTGGCGCTGGTGAAAGGTGCCTTGGCATGGCTCACTGCCTCCATCAGGGCTTTGGCTGTCTTGGCCATTTGTTCCATCTCCAAGTTGTACAACAACCTCCTCTGCTTCTCATTGGCTACACCTGAGGGGAACACCACACACAGGCTCTGCTTTGTTTGCTTACAAGAGCATATTCCATCCCCTCACACTGAGCGTCACAAAATGTTAAATAAAGGTATTGCAAATGAAATCTAAAGACAGAAATCTTGCAAAATCTTAGAAGTCAGGAGGCTGCCCCAGGCTGCAAGCAAGGAAGTCCAGCACTAAAAACCACACTGAAACTTAAGACTTTATTCTGTACAAAATAACTAATTCAGCCCTTTCATATATAACACATGCTATTACCTAATTGTCCCAAGTCAGAGGTGCATACTCTACTAAAAGTCATTCTGCCTGTAAAAGTGGATGGAAAATCCTGTATCTTCTTAGGCTCACATTCCCAGAACAAAACAAGCCCTCATCAACATGATAAATAAATTAATAACTTAGTGTTTCTTTATCCTTATACTACAGGGTGCAACTTCAATTTGCAAGCAAATTAATTTTGTTCCTACTTTGATTGAGAAAACCTGCAAACAGCATGAAAATGCTGGAAAGACCACAATGCTGAAGATTCAGAATTCACTAATTTGAATTAAAGTAGTACCAGCTATTCTGAGTAAAAGCAGGGTACAGCCAGGGATACTGGTTTCTACTGCATGCTGCACACAGAAGCCCTCCCTTGGTCTGGATGAGGAGAGTGACTTTAGATTACGACAAATTCTCTCATCTCTCTGGTTTGCAAACACTGTCACAAGGACTGTGACACCTCCAAGCCACTGAACTATGGAGGGAGACAAAAAAAAAGCCCAAATCAAACCCTCACTCACTGTCTAGCACAAAAAACCAAGTTAATTGCAAAGCAAGTTCCCCCTGGAGTTACTCCTCCCCCTCACATTTAAAAACCCCAAGAGAACATAATGGTTCCTAGTGCTGCTCTGCAGTGGTGCCAGGGGCTCCTGCACGGCTGCTCCCACCACAGAAGGCAGTGTGAAGCTGTACCTGAGCCAGTTTTGTTCCACACAGCTCCATCAACCATTCCAAATGTACTTTATGTATTGCTCAAGGCATTTCCACAAGCACTCTGCACTGCACTGTGCCAGCCCTAAGCTCCTGCCATAGTTCAAGAGCACTATGGCCTTCCCAGTTTCCAGTGACTCCTTACTTGGTTTGCTACACTTGGTTGCAATTGCGTATTCTTTTGTCTCTTTCATGGCAATTTTCTTTCCTTCTATTTCTTCATAGATTGTGGATAAATACTCTTCTGGCAGGTCTTTACTGTCATTGATTCCTCGATTCATTTTAATGTACTGCTCCTTTGTCATTTTATTTTTTACCTGTAAGAAGAAATAAGTTGGATATCAGATTTTGAATGCAAGTTCCAGGAAAATTTGAACTTCTTTAAGTTTGGATTTTTTAAATTTTTACCTGTGGACTGTGCAAGTCTGTAGTCAGCATTATAATGGAATATGCCAAAACATAGGCAGTGTCTGCACTAGCAAATAGTGTTTGCCTGAGGGTGGAAAAAACAAAACAGGTTTATAGACTCCCAGTTCCTCAATCCATTAGCTCATTTCATATGCAAGAAAAATACCCAGAAGTGCTGTGGATTCAACCAAAGAGCCAACAAAGACTGAAGCTGGCCATTAGGAATGCATCAAACCCCAAGCAGTTTAAAACACCATAAAAAGGAGGGGAAAGGTGCATCATCTCTGCAATATTGAAAACTGGAGGTGATTGAGATTTTTCAAGTACATTCCCTACCCAAAGAACAATAATGTATAATGTTAAAAAAGTTAAAGGACAGCTTATTTTTCACTCAGTGTTTCATAAAGATTGATACAAAGCCAACCCACTGATACACCAAGTGGACTAAGGAAAGCCAACTAATTAAGCCTGACTAAACTTCAGGGCTTATTGCATTAGGAACAAGAGCAACTTGGCCTATTTGGTATCAAATATATACATATACACATTTTGTTCCACATCTAATAGGCAAGCAAAGCATTGTAACATCCTGTTAGCTGTTTAGGTCATGAATTTTTAATTCTAGCCATTTTTACAGCTTAATACTGTTTTTTATACTTGGCTGACCTACATTTGTCTAAAATTGTCTCTGTATTAGCTGTTGCATTTTAACACACTCAGGCTTCTCTTTTCCAGTAATTCCTTCTAGCAAGTACTTGGGATTTAAGGAAATGCCAGCATCAGCATCCTTCCTATGCAGTATCAGCAGCAAGATCTCCTCACACAAGCCTGCACAAGTTCCTGGCCTGGCATGAGCTTAATCTACCCCTGTCCCTAAGGGCCACACAACAGCACAGCCAGGGAATGTTTTTGGGCACTGATCTGACACAAAGGGTTTGAATTACCGTTGGTTGCATTCAATGTATCTAGCAGCAAACTTCTCCATCAATCTATCAATCTTCTGGGCTTCACCTGGCAGACGAAAACCTTCCAGAAATATCCGCAGGGCAGAGACAAAGTCTTTTCCACAGAAATCCAGCTGATCTACGTAGGCGTACATCACTTCCTTGTTAAACTTGCTGCTTTCCCCAAGGAATTCCCCTACTTGAGTCTAAAAACACAAGAGACAGTTGTTACTGTGCAATCCAGGGTTTCCAGGCTGAGACCTGCACAGCTGTCAGCTCTCAAAGCTGACACACCACTGAGTGGGCAGAGCTGATGGAGAGGGACAGGGGGACCAGATACACCCTCAGTCTGCACATTCCTCTTTCCTCAGTGCCAAAGGCAAGGTCTGCAGTACTGCAGAGCCAGGGAAAGCTGAGCTGTGCCCAGCTGCACACGCAGCAGAGAATGCTCTGCCCTGCAGCACATGACACTGCTTTGCTGGCAAGGACTGCCAGCACTGCCACTGCTGTGTCCCCCTGCAGCCTCCAGGGACAGACACAATGCACATCCACTGACTGGGAGCCCTCCAGCACTTCAACAGGGAGCCTGGGACAGCAGTGAGCAGCAGCTTTGGCACTAGGTGTGTCCTTGCACACTCATTTCTCTAAGATGTGAACTCCAGAGCAGGGGCACACAGATACCAGGAGGGGCAGGAGGTACTGGGGCAAGGGCAGGAATTGTGCTGCACAGTTCTGTAATCTTACAGAGCAGAGGCGTTCCTCTTGGTGCAAGAACTGTGCCAGGTCCTCTGCTGTACTGCCAAGCATTCCCTGCTCCTGCAGATACTGTATTCCTCTCTTTGGTTTTTTATTGAACCTATTCAGACAAAAACATGGGAAAATTGACATACAATTAAAAATATTACAGACTATAAAATCTAAGTTTTACAGAGTCCTCATAAATCAAAGATTCTGTGCTGTAGATCCATGTCTTTTCTGTCCAGTTATGAAAAAAGTTAAAGAATGTGTAACAAATCTATTATCTATATCACACCATAGGCTCCATCTCATAAGGTACATTGAGATGCTGATAACCTTAGAAATTGTTACTGGAAAACTCCAAAACTCCAAACTTTTTTGAACATTAAAATGTAGAAACTTCACATGAAATGTTAAAAATGTTCAAGACCTTTTTCTAGCATTTACAGACATGAAGACCTTCAAATTAATGAAAAGGAAGTAAAGCATAGTTGCACAATGATTTAATTCTACAAACTCTATTTCAATAAAGGACAACAAATCATGTAAAAACTGCAAGACAGCTGTGTCCCTCAAATCAATTTCTCTCTAGATGTACACACTCTTGTGGAGCTGAGCCAGCAAAAAGGAAAGCTGTGAAAATCCCTTCCACTCCACCCAGGATTTTATGAAATTCCTTTTAACTATAACAGCTCCAGCACTGGTTTTTCACAGCAGCAGGCAAGAGTCTTCAGCATTAGTATCAATTTGTAAGTGTCCCTGCAGGTGTGACTGTGAGACCACAAGAAACAATACATTTTATTACTAGTGAACTTTAGTTTTCCTGTCCTACTGGGCTTACAGTTCTATCCCATGTTCAATTATTTCCTTTTGTTGCTTGATGACTTCAAATTGCTCTGGATCATCTGGGACAGTAGTCTGGGTACCAACACTTCCAACTCCTGATGACACAGTGGAGTCCAAGGAACTGACACTGCTCCGTCTCCCTGCAGTGTCCAGGCATTTACCTTCAGCCATTTCCTGCTCAGATGCTTTATATGAACCTATTTACAAACAAGGTGAGATTTAAATTATCCTTGTTCAGTCAAGAGCTTTTAGTTACAGAATGTTTAAGCAGAAATCTATGAGTCAATATTCTTATTTTACTGTGTATACTTTTTGGCAGTCTGCACTACACTACGTGAGGATGCTCTATTGATGCAATTGTAAAATAATCCAACAAAAGGCAGAAAAGCAGCAACATCTATGGAGAAATTCCAGTACTTCAACTTAGTAACTCCAAGACTGGTCACATGCCTTGTTCTACATGAGCTTTCATTAAAGTTCATCAACAGAACCCAATTATTCAAACCAGACACGTGGAGAATCAGTTACTGCAACAGCCCTAACAACTGTTTGTAAAATACCTCACTTGTGTAAACAAATTGTTAGGTACAAACCTGGCATCCACACCTCTGAATAGCTTCTAAACACTGAACAAACACAAGAATGAAGTCATTAGATAAATCAGTCTCTGCATACAGAAACAGTCTTACCCAAACTAGTCTGATGATTGGGGTTCACATAAAGGTCTTTGCTCCATTCTACCATACATTTTAAAATAGACACCAAACATTCAAGTCCTTTTTTCCTCAGGCTTAGTTCCTAAAACATGAAGAAGAAAATAGAAAAATAAAAACCAAACCAACAAACCCTGCTGAAAACAACACAGCTGTTTTCAGGTCTCCACAACAGTCTCCCTCTAAGGATGGGAAAAATATAATCTTAAAAATAAAATGCTTGTGGTGGAGATATGGCACAAAGCAAAGCCCACAGCCAGTACCACTGGTTCCTGAGCTCCACAAAGGAAGTCATTTAACTGAGGCAGAGGGAGGCTTGTTTGGTTCTCTCTCCCTTGGCAGTCCAGCTAAAGAGAACAGAACCAGCCTGGTCTCACAGTGCAAACAGGCAGCAAAATCAAATAATTAATGGCACTGCTTCAGCATCCAATTCAAACTATCAAACTAATAAAAATAAGTAACATCAGTAGGTTACAGACAGCATGAACCTCTGGAAGCATCAGTAACAATGCAAAGATAGCACTGTTAATGAAACAACAGTACCCCACCCTCAAAGGTGATTTCCTTACCTGTAAAGGTGTCATTCCCAACTCATGCCCACTTCGTCCCTGTGCGATTTTGGACAAATCATTTACAAGACGTTCAAATATATTAGCAGCATTTAAATCACAGTCATAGTTAACATAAATATCCACTACACACTGGGCATCTGAAAACAAAAGGAAATGAAGGATTAGGATTCTGTGCAGAAGGAATTTTAAAAGGAATCAGCCAGTGGGAGCAGGTAGTGCAGATGAAGCCAGATATTCAACTCAAGCACTCTAGGATCAAATTCAAATTTTCATACTTAAACATTATATATGGCATTTCTTTTCAAAATCATTTTTATCTGCTGCCAGAAGTGATTCTTTTACACAGTGGAAATACCTGCACAAATTCTAGTTAAAGTCTGAATCACCATCCATTTGTGTTCAAAGGAACTTGAAGAAGTCTCTAGAATATTCAGGAAGATCTCTTTGAAGAACACCTGCAAAATAAATAAGGTTAAGGACTTGATGATCTGAAACTTATTGGAACCACAGCAAATGTACAGATGCATTTCTGTTCAGTAATTTCTCTTGAAGAGTAACATTTCATGCATAGTAGAATTTGGATACAGTAGTAATATATTAGTTTAGTAAGCAAACCAAACTAAGACATTAAAATGGAAGTTCCAGCTGTCTTTTTACCATTACAGTATTTTGAGAACTAAAGCATATGCAATTTATAGATTAAAAGTCTCTCACCTCAATCTGCATTTTTAAATGGGTCTTGAAATTTGAAAGCAGTGTGAGGAAGATGGCAAGAGAGAGCTCAAACACATCAGGAACAGAAGAGACTCCGTTTTTAGACAATGCTACACAAAGATATTGCTTGATTGCATTGATGAACATTTCATGTGTCCTGAAAACCAGACCAGCATTCTGCAGCACCGAGAGAAGCAGCTGGAGAGACACAACCTTGGAACGCAATTCATGGGATCTAGAAAAAGTTCAACATTAAATGTATTTCTGTATTTTCTTACTATATACTTGCATTCAACATTAGCACTGCAGCATTTCTTCCACATCAGGAAGAAATCACTGCTATTTTGATTCATTTAAGTGCAGGGGGCAAGAGGGGGGGAAATCAGCCAAGTGATTTTTGAACTTCTACCACCCAAATTTGAAAATTTTTTCAGTAATATTAATGTCTCAGACTAGCCTAATAAATCCACCTCAGTGCTTCTTAAGCACTTCCCCACCCTCCCATCAAAAGTTTCACAGATACTATAGTCAAGGCCACTCCAACTGGTAAGACTAATAAGCCTATTATGCAAAAACCAAAAATCTCAAGTACTGAATTTTTAATAATTTGAAGCTATTTTCAATCCTAGATTCATCAAGCTAACTAAACCAAGGGCCTGACAAGTGGATTTTGAACACCTGCTTATAGCAGACTATATGGCAGCTACTTAACCATCTCCAAAAGCCGAGAGGGGAGGGGAGGGGAGGGGAGGGGAGGGGAGGGGAGGGGGAGGGGAGGGGGAGGGGAGGGGAGGAGAGGAGAGGAGAGGAGAGGAGAGGAGAGGAGAGGAGAGGAGAGGAGAGGAGAGGAGAGGAGAGGAGAGGAGAGGAGAGGAGAGGAGAGGAGAGGAGAGGAGAGGGAGGAGAGGAGAGGAGAGGAGAGGAGAGGAGAGGAGAGGAGAGGAGAGGAGAGGAGAGGAGAGGAGAGGAGAGGAGAGGAGAGGAGAGGAGAGGAGAGGAGAGGAGAGGAGAGGAGAGGAGAGGAGAGGAGAGGAGAGGAGAGGAGAGGAGAGGAGAGGAGAGGAGAGGAGAGGAGAGGAGAGGAGAGGAGAGGAGAGGAAGGAGAGGAGAGGAGAGGAGAGAGAGGAGAGGAGAGGAGATGAGAGGAGAGGAGAGGAGAGGAGAGGAGAGGAGAGGAGAGGAGAGGATGGAGGAGAGGGAGAGGAGAGGAGAGGAGAGGAGAGGAGAGGAGAGGAGAGGAGAGGAGAGGAGAGGAGAGGAGAGGAGAGGAGAGGAGAGGAGAGGAGAGGAGAGGAGAGGAGAGGAGAGGAGGAGAGAGAGGAGAGGAGAGAATAACAAACAGTCTCATTACTTGGGATCTGGTGGTCCTTCCCCCAGAGGTTTCATGGAGAGCTTGCACAAAGACCTGAACACAAGGAAGGCATCCTTTTGTAGAACATGGGAAAATCTGGCAGCAGCTTGATGTCCAGATACATCTGTTTCCTTGGGAGTAAGAAACACAACACAGACCCCCAGTGAGACAAAGAAACAGAGCAATTGGGAGATTCCACAGCTCCTCTGAGAATCAGCTGCAGTTTAAACTAAACCTAAACAGGATTACAAGGGTCTGGATCTTTTCACACATGTTTATCTCCCTTTATCTCTGTCCCCAATCTGTACTAAAATACAACTAATATCACCAATTTTAGGACAGGTATTTTCAATATATGCTTAAATTGCAGCTGCTGCTTCCTTTTTGCACCTGAGCAGGACACACACATTAGAGTTTCTGTCCCTTTCTTCTGCCAAATCCCACTCTATTAGTTGTCACAATAAAAACCTTTCCTCTTTTGTAGATTATATTGGCAATGAGTGCAATTATTTACCAGATTATCAGTGGAGGAAACAGACTGCCCATCATCTGGAATCCCATTTGTTTGTACATTTTCACTGCTAGAGCCAGAAAGAAGAGTATCTGCAGTCTCTACTGCAGGCAGAGCCTGTGCAGGTTCTGTTACCTGCTTTTCTTCAGCCACTAAAGGGGAGAAAGGAAATAGGATTAAAATCACACATGAAGAGTTTTCTATCCCACGACTTTGTGAAGCTCTGAGTGGCACAGAAGTAGCACTGGTAAACGAGACAGTTTCTCAGCTAGCAGCAAAAGAATATTGTGATACAATCAAAACCTGTTCTCTCTTGTCAAGATACTTAGTAACAAAAATTTTACCTCCACGCTTCTACAATCAATACATATGCAACTATTTTACTTTAGAAGACTTCAGTACCTTTCACAGCTGACTCCACCACATCTTCCAAAATGCCTTGAACCATTTCCTTTCCTCCATCAATTGTTTCCTCTAATGAAACACAGAGAGAATTTTTAATTTAGTATTTTTGTTTAGGAAGAGGATTAAAAGGAAAAACATGACAGAGGCAGAAGAATAAAAATTAATCAGTTTTCCTCAGCAGTTCTCATTGAAAGTCATTTCTGAGAAGTCATTCAAAAATACTCATTGACGTTATTTGTGTTGATTGAATCAAGGCACTGATATTTTTAATGCAATTATTTTGACATTTTTATTTATCAAATGTTACAAACATTCCTAATTTGGATGCAGTATGTGCTGATGATATAGTCCTCATAATATGCACCATTTTTACCATAGGACTTCAATTACCTGAGAGCACTTCTGTCACTTCCCACATACCATGACAATTCTCTTCCTTTCCTTACCCTTTACCAACCTGTCCAAGTCAAATTCCATTACAATTCTCTATAGATAAAGCACACACGGTTTAACTGGAATTCTAGGGAGAACAGGAACCCTTTCTGCAGCAGTTATAGCATAGACACAAGCTGAGGATAGCAGCACACTCTGAGAGCCTAAGGAGAGTCAAGGAGCCCCATCACCACTCCTCAAAGCACCCTCCAAGAGCACTTTTGAACAGGCAGCTGTGAGTGAAAGCAACAGAGCTCGTGTTGTGCTCACCTGCTGCTGCCAGAGCAGGGGCCCGAGGCAGCTCTCCATGGCCGGGCTCTCCCCGGCTGGGCTCCCCACGGCTGGGCTCCTCGTGGCCAGGCTCTCTGTGGCTGGCTTCTCCGTGGCCAGGCTCCCTGTGGCTGGCCTCTCCCTGGTCAGGCTCCCCATGGCCGGGCTCCCCGTTGGCCAGCCCGGTGCTGGCAGTGCCAGCTCTGCCCCCCCAGGAGCTGTGCTGCCGCTGCCCCGGCCGTGGGGACCTTGGCCCCGCCACCATGGGGGACTGAGGCTTCTGCGCCCGCTCTGCTTCTCGGGACTCCTGCAGCTTGAGAAACACACCAAACACACAGAAAGGTTCATCTAGGCACAAAACACACCGAGGGAAATCCTCTCTGTGATGACTGATGATCCTCTGTGAATTCACGTCTTAGCAGGAAACAGTGAAACTACAATCACTTGGCCAGTGAGATTAAAAAGATACACTTCAAGTTTATTTGAAAAGCATCATTTGTTTATCCAATGCCATTTGGCAGAAGCTATGGTGTGAAAGCTTGTTATCAGCAGTGCACGTCACCTTTTATTTTCAGCTCAGTCAGTATGCCTCACTGCAGGATTTGACAGGTTTTCTAACACGACAAATCAACAGATATGCAACTACAATGACAGATGCATTAGAAACAACAATAATAAAATGTTTTCAGTAATTTGCAAGCCTAAACGTTTGAGATGAGAAAAAGTAATAGCTACTTACAGCTTGATTTTCCATCCGTGTAAAAATGACATTTAACATTTGTGTCAGGGTAGCTTTGGCAGTTGTCTGGTTAATAAGATTTTTACTGGCCAGATAGATGTTGTAGCAGGTTCTAACCGTTTGAAGAATTGTTCCTTCATGAATTTCTATATATGGAGATGTTACTGCAGTGAGAAGAGCCTGGAAAAGTCCATAATACAGTAAAAATGAAACCTAAGCAAGTAGGCAGCAATGCTCTTCATGCTCTTCTTCATGCATGTCTTCCAGAATAATCACTGGGTTTGCTACAAAACACAGATATCTTTTATTAAGACTTTACAAGCAGCAACATTTCAAATCAAAGAAGTTTAAAAGGACTTCCACATCTGTTCTCTCCTGAGCTGTTTTTAGAGGGTCTTATCAAAATTAATTCTCCACAAAGGGAGATACTCCACCTCCAAACTGAAGTTACTATATTCCATAGCTTCATTTCCACACGAGAGCCAACTGGCCTACACTAACATCACGCTGGATTACTAGAAGGTTCTTCCAACCTCAGCTACAGTAGATTTCAGAGCCAGAACACACACAGCTGATGGATATTACTATGCCTTGCTGAGAACATACACTGGAAGCTGTCTGGAAAAACAGCCAGGGGAGCACAGTCTTGAACAGCATTCCATGGCATTGCATCCCAGTTCCAGGGCCTGCTATCAGGGCTGAAAGCAATTCCCTGGCCTGATGGAGGTGGGCACTGTGAGCCTCTAAGAGGAGCACCAAGCTCTGAAAGATGGCTTATCTCAGAAAGGACAAACATTTACAAAATATTCCCTTCCACTCTGCTTTCCCAACAGGAAGTACATTTTCCTCACCAATTCTGCCCTGGTGCCAGCCTCCCTGAATGCAATGTAAGAAATGGAGCAGCTGGGCCCTCAGTAATATTTCTCCTTTTTTTTTTTCCAGTTACAAAATGAAAGAGAGAAAGCAAATTAATGTTGCACCAAAATAAATGGAATAAAATACCTTAATTATCTGCAGCTGTACTCCCTCATCTGTCTGAGGGCCCTGAAAGCAATTGCAGATGGTTTCCACTATTCTGTCGATCAGCCGTTTCCCAGGGGCTGCGCTGTCCGGGGCATTGCCCGTGATGTGCCCGTATGCAATGAGTTTCTGGATACAGAGAAAGCAGCTTAGCTGACCATACATTGTTAAGAAAAACACAGTTTAGCACAGCATAAAGAGGCGTGCTTAGATAGCATACCTCACTTCACCAGTTTTAACCCAAAAATTTAACACCATCTATAGCCTGGCCACTTTGACTGCTCGCGTACGTGGATGAAACAGATTTTAGTATGACTAAAATGACAGATTTTAGTAAAAAAGCTTTTTTTACCCAGGCCATTTCTTCATACCATAACCAGAGAAAATTTTTGGAAATTTTGGAACACCAGTCTTTTCCAGAGTGTGACCTCCTCTGTCACATCAGCAGCACAAGGAAGCCCATGGTAACACTCCTGGTGGAGCAGTGAAGCACCTTCAGTGCCTGGTGTAAGGATCCCCCAGCCCCAGCAGAGGGGCTGGAGCAGGGCAGCCACACTCCCAGTGCCCAGTGTGCCCCAGGCAGAGCCGCCCCTCGCCGCAGGAGCTGCACACCAGAGCTGGGCACTGCAGCTTCCTCCTGCTCACTGTGACCAAAACACACCTGCAGACAGTCCAGGGAAGTACTGACGATGCGTGGAGACTTTGACTGGCAGGCCAGCTCAAACGGAAGGAAGTATTTATCTGCTTCAATGAAATTTGCCTTTGGTGGAGCAGCAGTGCCTTCTCTAGGTCAGATAAGGAGAGTTATTCATTTTTCTAAACACGTAGTTCTAAACAGTGAAGTACACTTTCTCCTTTCTGTAAATTTAAAGCTAAATAATGCACAGCAGCATACAAATGTACTGCAGCTTTCTTGCATACACTTTCTTAAACAAAGATCAATTTTCTTTTAAAATCACACAAAACCCATTTTATATTTATTTATATTCTATGTGATCTTCTTCAGCTTAATTCTCCCCTCACTATACTCCAACACTGTCCCACTATGTGAAATATTGGAAAACTCCTACACAACTGATACATCTATCCATGTTATTCAAAATGGATTAAACAGTGCCCATAAGCAGAACACTAAGAAAACAGAAACACATTTGGAGATTCATTTGCTCATTTTCAATCACAGCACAGTGCTGGAAAACTTCTAAAAATTTCATTTACGTAATATTTAAATTGGTGCTCTTGATCTAGGTAGAAAAGAGCACATGCTATCAAACAGAGGGTATACACTGCTCCCCATGATTTCCTACCAGGCTATTGAGTCCAATAAAAGGAAGCAAAAACCCAGCACCTTTTAGAAATTTTGCAATTTTTTCCTGGTGAAATTCATAGGCAGTTATGGCTTGAGTACCCCCAGCCACAAACATTGTGTAAGTGAAACACACAGGCCAGGCCACATGTTCTTGGCAGAAAGGTGGGCAACTGGGTATTCATAAACTCACTGCTGTAATGTATATACACTCTTATACTTTCACAAAATTATTCCATTTGTTCTTTTCACACAATGTTTAGAGCAAGTAATAATTTACCTTTGCTTTTCCAGCTCACTTTTTATTTCATCTGGAAGAGAAAAAAAAAAATCAAGATTTAGTTATCATTATCAATAACACAGTAATAAAGCAAAATTGTTTAAATCCAGTTTTGCACCTCAGCTATTTGCTACTCCATTCCTGTAACACCTCAGCTTCAAAGATCAGAGTTCCACCAGTTATTGAAAGGGGTATTTCTCCAATTTCACGTTTTTAAAGCTGCTTTTTCCAAACATTCTCAAGAAAAGATATCTTCAGAGCACTCAGGCATAGTTTGTAACTTTTATTCAAGTGTAAGCCCACCTCACAGAGCACTCAGGTCTGCAGAAGACTTTAAGCTACTGCATAAACCATGAGTTCCAACCTTCCCATTACCTGCAGTGCCAGCCAGCCTGCCTGTCTTGAGCCTTTCAACAGGCATCAGCTGGACAAGCTCCCAGGAGAAAGGAAATCTCAAATGCACTCTGTCCTTTTGCCAGCAGATTTTTTTTTTAAATTACACTTTTAAAGATCTTTTCATAAAACTAAACACAGGAGGAAAGAAAGTTCCTTTCTCACTTCTCTTGCCTACAGCAGCAGATCCCAAGGATCCTGGTAAGGCTTTTTGAGGATTTCTAAGGTGTCACCATGATGCACAACACAGACCAGGATAAGCACCCAGTGTGAACGCTGACAAATCCATATCTAAGCCAGCACCCACAGTAAGGCTGCACAACCACATCATCTGTAACACCAGTGGCACCTTCCATCCCACCCTACAGCACTGCTAACTGCCATGACTCTGCACATTACCATGCTCACAAATCCTGTTTCAATTGCACGTATTAGACAATGATCATTCATTCAATCCTTTCTCTCACAACTCTGGAGAGGCACCATTGTTTGGGATCAGATGTCCACAGCTCAGGTGATTTCAGTGCTGCCTGTGAACCTCAGGAGTTTGTTCTGTCTCAGGAGAATCAATACACAGCTCACACAAGGAACAGGGACTGCAGCACACACAGATGACGGGGTTTTGTACAGGCCTGCTTGTCAGTGACTGGCACAGGAACTCATCCTCACAGCGTGTACTGATTTTGTAAAATTACTACCCACTCTGGATAGAGGAAATGGAAGCAGAACACAGTGAAAACCTGTATAACTTTAAGCTGTGAGTGACAAGCTCCGTCCAGGACTGCTGTTCCCTCTGCCACAGCTGCTCATTAATGAGCATCAGTCTGACATTGCTCAGCTCTCATGGCACACAGTCATGCTACACAACTGAAGTAATGTTATCCACCCCAGAGGCAGCCAAAGAGACACGGGAAAAATGGAACAGTCTGGGTGCACAATGTTCCCAGCTCTCCTCTAGCCCACCACAAAACAACAGCAGCTTTAAAGAGCAGCTGTCACTTGCCAGCCCTGCAGAAGCCAAGCCCAGCGCTCAGCACTGGGCCCTTCAGGATCAGCAGGAACTTTGCAGCTCTGTGACAGCACAAACCCAGCACCACCATCCCCTGATGCTTTAGGCTTCAGCTGGAGAGGAGACAGCAGAATGGGGGCTGTTGGTAAGAAATGACCAAGGTTTCTGTGCCAAACAGACAATGTCAATCTTGCACAGCACCACTTCTTAAACCACTGTGTTTTCCATTCCAGGATCCAGCTGGCCTACCAACAAGGTGACTAGTCAGAAATTCAGCTCAGCATAATTTCAATTCAGGCCTTTTGATTTAATTACTTTCCCTGTCTTTAACACCACATTATGATCCAAAGAGCTACTGAGAACAAGGTATGTGACCCACCAAGGTATTGTGTCCCTGTTTTGATCTGCCTTGCTCTCAGCACAGCGCATTCCCACTGCATGCAGGAACTGCCAGCTTAAAACACGGAGTCTTCTGGGTACCTTTACACCTTCAGAACGCTTAGTCCTGCCTCCAGGTCTTGGCAGAGAAAGGCATATTTATCTACAGCTAGAATCCCAAGTACAGCAGGATGCCAGGGCCAGCAAAACCACAATTGATGCTGTATTTCAGACACCCTGTAGAATTAAGGTGTACAGAGCTTTTTCTTAATGAAGAATTTTTTCTAATGCAAAAACTCCAAGTTTCTCTTTCTTTCAAGGAGAAACATTTGCCCCCCATACTGATTGTTTTGCAGAGTAAAAAAGATGTTGAATTGAACCTTCACCAAGATTACAGCCTTAAGGGGACATAGTCATGCCCATCTTTACTGATACTTGTCTTAGGTCTTGCACTGGAAAAGTAATGCAAGAGTAACATCCCATATTAGAGCAACAACAGTTTAACTCTCAGAAGTACTATATAAACAACAACAAAAAATCTAACTAAGGCCCGACCAAGTTCCCCACAACCTTATTATAATAAACGCTTTTCTAAAGCCATATAAAAATGTCTTCACCACAACAGTATAATAATGGATAATGCTGGCAGAAAAGAATAAATGAAAGAACAAAAGGAAGCTACAGGCATACTTCTGCTACTGATTGCATCAAAACAGTTTGAAAACCTCCACGTCTGAAGTACTCATTTGGTGGTCTGACCATCACAAGTGAGCGAAACAGAAATAGTTGCCTAATTGAAGTCTGCTGCCAAGAACAGCTTGCCAGGCCCTAACCAGACACTGGCAGCTCCCAGAAACCGCCCGCCACTGGTCCTGTGTTTCCCCAGCCACAGGAGCAAGAGCACAGCTCAACTCCTTCCACAGCCACAGAACACTGTCCCAGTTCTGGCCAACATCTGGTCACCCCAGCACAACGCTGACCCCTCACTTGGTGCTTTAGGTACAGAGCTCCCTGTCTCTCCTACAGCATCTCCTTCAGCCAGAAACATCTTCAGGCCCTGTGCTGCCCACCTAACGAAATCCTGCAGTATTCCTACCAGGCAGCAGAACTGGAACAAGAATGGCCTCACAGCAATTTCTTCCAGAGCTTGTGGCCATAAAAGCAGGATGAAGCTCACACTGAGTAGCTGCTTCTGTAGCAGATGGATGGGTCCACTTCACTTGTGTTGAAAACTACACATTAAAACAGAGGACATTTGTTTCTGCCTGCAACTCGATGCCTGCTTGGTGGCCGTGGAGTCAGGTTTGTGTCAGTGGCAGCAAGCGAGCTCCTGTGCAGAAAATGGCACAAGGGCACGGGCCATGCCCTTCCAGACAGCAGGGCAAACACGAACTCGTGGAGGAGCAGCCAGAGCTTCCCTCCCCCAGCGCAGCAGAGCCCAGCATTGCCCAACCCCGGCCAAAGCCCAGCGCCGGGATCGATCACACCCGGCTGGGCAGGGCCCTTCAGGGGAGATCAGAGTCTCCTCTCTGCCCCAGCCTGCTCTGAACACCCTGGCCAAGAGGCCAAACTGAGAAACACAACTCATTTTGGACATTTGTCATTACAGACAGAGACCAGATTCCTAAGTGAAGGCATGGTTGAAAAGATTTGAACTTGTTAACAAGCTAACTAAACAAATTCTGTTGTCTATAAAGCCTGAAGATATGTATGTGGAGCTGCCCAGGCTACCAAAGAAGGCTGCACAGTATGTCACTAAAAACAGCCCCAGTAGGGCAGGAGTAACAGTTGATGTGAGTGGCCCAGGTGCACAATTAACATTAGTCTCATATGAACTGCTGAGATACAGACTGTCTTTTCACTGCAAATTTTCAGGATAATTTCAGTAGATTTACTAAGAATCGTGGGTACCTGGAGCTTCATGTAAATGCTTATTAAACAACTATTTTTATACAATACAGTGGTCTGTTGAAAACAAATTTTCTTTAAAACAGTTTTCTGAAGCAGAGCAAAACAGCTGCTCTGTTTAAAACCCTCCACTTCTCCCAGCCTCTCCTGGGGTTTACTGGCACTACACACCACAACTACAGCAGACAACCGTTACACCTACTGATGAAGCAAGAGACTGAATGAGGGAATCTATTCAAACCCTGCTTACTTAACATTAACGCTGTGCATTTCAAAGGAGGGGGTGGAAAGGGGCAAAAAAAACCCCAAAACCTCAAAAAAACACCACCACAAAATGGTTTTGTTCCTTGTTCTCCACACTTCTTGAGTTTCTGTCCTACTCACACCAATGTTACTTCTGATTTCGACAAGGTCATGTGTATTTAATAATGTGTATTTATTTATAACTGATCAGTACTAGTCCAGTGAAAGGACTGAACAGGGAAAAAAGGGTAAGAAGAGTTTAAATTTAGAACAATTAAAGCAGATTAAAATTAGAATTCAAGAATACCTATACTTCCTACACATGAGAGACAGCAATATTCAGCAGTAATTTACTTAAATTCTCAGGAATTGCATCTACAGACCTCTAATCTCATGTAAGAAAACAAGAGCATCATTCCCACAGTTAGAAACTTCTTTCTCTCTCACCAAACAACAAATGTAAAGCATAGGTAAATCATAGAAAAAAAGTGCTACTGCAGTGACACCACTGCAGAAACCATAAAAACAGGTTAATTTCCATTAGGCAGCTGTAAAATACACCAGTTTCTCTCTATTTGAAAAAAAAAAAATTCATCTTAGACTTCCCTATTCCCAGGATCAGATATCATCTACACATGCCCCATGCCTGTGTTGCCTGGTTTATAACTGGTACAATGCCACAAGGCTCCAATAAAAACACCTGCATGGAGAAGACTGCACAGCAAAAGGAATTTAGTAAGAAATAGAAACAGATTATTCAAAGTGTAACTTGGAGAAAAGTGCAGCAGACAGCTGACACAATGACTACATTTCTTCCAAACTGAATTATTTGTATTCAGTGTTAACTGAACTTTTTATTATAATTCACAGCACCAAAGCTTCTTTCATCCATGACAGTTTGTGTAGGTTACAAAGTTTGGCCTGAATTCTTCAGACTGCCAGTAACATTCTTCCCACATTTCCTCATATATTTACTATTTACAGAGCTTGAAAACTTTTGGAACTATCATAGTCTTAGCAAATACAAAGTATAAGCTTAATTAAAATTAAGTATATGGAAATAAAACCTTCACTCGAGGAAAAAAAAAAGGGCTTAAACAAAATAGTATAAAGTTTGGGGGAAAAAATCACATGTAAATAAAAGAAACCTCATTCCTGATGGCAACCTAAAATGATCAAATAATATTCACTAGATGTAACAGAGATCCAGGCCCCTAACAGTTGGTCAACAACTGAAGGTTATCTCTTTATGCTGACCTCTACTTTAGTCCAGGAAAGCCCACGGACTCTTTTTCAAAGCAAGTTTAGGGAAAAATGTCCACCATCACAAGCATCAGCTCCCCTCACACGTTCTGTCCCCTGGAACATGCAGGTGTGGCACAGCCAGAGCCCAAGGGGCAGGTGCCAGGAGGGGCTGCAGCCAGCACCCCTCCCAAAACCATCAGCTGCAGAGCCTTAGCAAACACACATCTTCACAGGCATCTCACAAGGAAGTTCCCTTTCTCAACCTCCAAATGTATTTACATAGCAGCAAAACAGGTTCTCAGTCCTGTAAACGGGTTCAGTGCATGTAGGAAGAGATCAGGAAAGGAAATTCATTAGGAAAAACAGTCTCTAACTGCTGGGGCTCTCACAATGCCCACTTTCAATGATAATTAAAATACCCTTCTCTGGACATGCTGTCACTACAGGTAGCTCCTTTAGATCTCCTGGCACTAAAGACTGCAGGGAGGGAGATAAAAATGACAGCATTTCTTTAAGAGCACTCTCACTTTGCCTGGGACAGAACTTGCACCTGCCCAGCCTCCTTACGTACCCAGCCTGTCTTTTCTTCTGTCTTGGATGCACTAAATGTTCCAAATTCAAAGGAAAATATTGATGGGAAGCAACCAAAACTGAAAGAGAGATGTCACTTTTGCAAATGAAGAAAGGGCCACAAGAACTCCAGCTGCAGAGCTCTACAGTTCTGCTCAGTTGATCTTTTCCCTCTCTGTGATGCACCGTATGCTGTCAGGACTTTAACACAGAGACCTTTACATCAGCTTGTACTTGCACATTTCAGGAGCAGTTCACCAACTCCAAAAAAAGCGCTTTCAGCTCTGCAAACGTCACAGACATTATTTGTACTTGGCCACAATGCCAACAGTCCTTAGCCAGTCCGAACACCACCTGGAGATTAGAGGTCAGGTGTAACTGAGGTCAGGTGTAACTGAGAGGCTCTGGAAGTTGAGGGCATTAAAAACTCTTGTTTCCTAGTCCAAAAGCTACAATTCATTTTCTCAAAACCGAAGTGTTAAGACCAAGTCCCTCCTGTTTCACACAGAGACCAGAACTCAGTAAAACAGGTATCTGGGGGCTCTCCCCTCATGTTTGCAGGTCCTGTCCCGGAGACAGAACTCTCCCTCCTCAAGGTCCCAGAGGCGCTCCCGCACCTGCCGGGACGTGAGGCGGACGGGACATGTGCCCAAGGGCTGGGCCCCTTTGCCGCCGCGCCCCCCGTGCCCCGTACGGGCCGGGCCGGGCCGACTCACCCAGCGCCACCTGGCAGGCTCTCCGCAGCTGCCCGTGCGGGGGCCGCTTCGCCTCCTTCTCGGCCAGGATCTTCTCCAGGGCCCGCGACACGAACATGCTCTTGGTGCGAGCGTCCTGCTCGCGAGCCGGTGGCTGCATGACGAGGCCGGGAGCGGGGCGGGGGCCGGGAGCAAGAGCCGGGCGGGCGCTCGGGGCCCGCGGCACCACCCGGAAGGGCCGCGCCTCCCTCAGCGGCCGCGCCGCCGCCACGGCGCCGCCATGTTGGCACCGTCACGTGACTCGACCCGGCCCTGGCCCCGCCCGCTGGGCCGCGCGTGACGGGGCGGAGCGATGGGCGGAGCGATGGGTGGGTAAGAGGGCGGGGCAGAAGGCGGAGCGATAGGCGGGGCAGAGGGCGGAGCGATAGGCGGGGCAGAGGGCGGAGCGATAGGCGGGGCAGGAGGCGGGGCGGAGGGCGGAGCGATAGGCGGGGCAGAGGGCGGTACAGAAGGCGGAGCGATAGGCGGGGCAGAGGGCGGAGCGATAGGCGGGGTAAAAGGAGGGGCAAAAGGCGGGGCGTTGGGCGGGGCAGAGGGCGGTGTGAGGGCTGAGCGAGAGGCGGAGCCGTGTCTGAGGGCGGGCCGAGGCTGAGGGCGGAACCGTGTCTGAGGGAGGGTCGGCCGAGGCTGAGGGCGGGTCGCTGTCTCTGGAGGAATGAAGCTGTAGGTTATTGACCAGGACGTCGCCTTGGTGGAATACTCGGTATTTTAATGCTTTTAACCTAAGTATCTCGCCATTGGCATTATTACTGTTAACTCTCACACAGTCCTGTAACGAGGCACGGAGAGGGAGTATATGTGAAAAAGCCAAAGCTGTACATTAGTGAGGATTCACTAAAAATTAAATTTTCAGTCACAGAAATTAACCCTCCGTTAATGACCTCATACCAAATTGTATCTTCTCCCTTTACCCTTTGCCTAGGTGGTAAAGCACCCCACAGCCGAAATGCAGTTCTGGGCTCCGAAGGCAGCACGCTCTGTGGCAATAACCCGAATTTGCTCCACCTGATTAACAGAGCCCTCCTCGCTCTGTTAATCGTCCCTGCACACAGTCCTCCCTCCCTTCCGTGAAGTTCCACAAAGGTCTCCCTCAAATTCAGATGGCCACATATAATGGAGAATACAGGAGCACATTCGATTCTCTAGATTGCAGTTTTGCTTCCTTTTTTTCGAACAGCAGGACTCTTAACTCTTTAAAATGTCATTAATGAACCTTTAGTGTCCATTTGTCAAGAACTGTGCTTTGTCCCCAAAACCACTAACAAAGGCTCCAAACACCTGTGCAAAGCATTACTTTAGTACTATTTCCTGGGGAAAATTGACCAGTGCTTGTGTTTTTAGACACGTATTTTCTAAATATGCTCCCGATCAGAAATGTGACTGCAAACCCAACCCCCAATGTACAAGTCTGGCCATGTGATTGTCCTTTCACTCACACTACTGCACATTAAGGGTAATTCTACTGTTATCACTGAAATTACAGTGATGCAGAAGTGACATAACTAACAGACAAATAAGGCCCTGAATCTTTTTTGAGAGTTGCTGACTTAGTTATTGACACAAAAGGAGGCTGTAATTACTGTCAGCAGCATTGCAGAACTAATTAAGCAGCAGAGCTCTTCACATATTGTCAGCCAAATTATCAGTTCTGATTTTAGGGTTTTTATTGTGGGGCAGGATTAGTTCTCAGGAGAGAAGCAGATGGATCCAGGCTAGTTTTTAGAAAATAGATTGAACAGATGGTTTAACAGAGGTTTCAAACAAAATTTCTATCAAGCAAACCCCCTGTTTTTGAAATCATAGAGTAGTATCTGAATTCCTTGGTGTAGGGCTGCACTGAGGTTATGGTTTGGGTTTCAAAGAGCCAAGGCCCCAGTTACAGGGAGCTCTGTGATTGCCAATGAAGAGCACAGAGCTGGTGGGTGGCACGCTCTCCTAGGTGAAGTTTGGTTATAGCCAAGGGCTTCTTTCACCTGAGCACCAAATGCACCTGGGCTTTCCAGCACATGGCATCGGTGTCTCCCAGGCCACACAGCCTCTCAATTACCAGAGACAAACAGTTCTAAATGTCTAATTAGGCCTGCTCAGCACACAGCACTCTCCTTACACTGACATCATTGTGTAACTAAATGCACTGAAACAATAATGGGGTTGATATTGTAGATATTTTCAAATATTCTTTTCCTCAAAATATTTTAAGGTTACAGTAGCTATTTTTCTGAGGGAAGAATGTGTTATTTGGCTAATTCAAAAGCAACGTAGCCCAGTGCAATGCTGCTGCTGAGCACAGCACCGTGCTGCAGAGCAGAGCTGCACCATGTGTGTCACTGGCTGCAGGCAAACAAAGAAAGCCTTTCCAGTCGGAGAGAAGGCAGACCAAGGGGGAAGAAATACGTGTATCTGCATGTGTTTGCCAGAGGATTCAGTGCCAATTACAGGAATTACTATTAAACTACTGTAAATAGCTCATTGTGGCTAATACGTCTGTAATGCGAGACATAAATCATGAGCAAACAATGCCTAACAGGTGGACGGAGTTCACAGTTTGTACAAGCTACTTCCTTGGCAAGGAGCATCTCTGGATTTCTGCCCAGAGGCCAGGTGCTCTGTACTGACTGACAGGACTAACCACGCAGCACTTTCCCACTGGCATATTGCTACATAGTTTGCTTAAGAAGGAAACCACACTCTAAAAATAGATGCAGAATGGACAGGAAAATTCTTGGAAAACCAGCACTAGTCTGTACAGTAGCTTAGTTCCCAGCCCAGCATTAGCTTAGAACTTCTTTTCCCTTCTTCTGCCCATTTTTAATCACTCCCTTCAGGACTGATTCTATTTTTTCTGCCTGGCTTCCAGCCATTTTCCCTGCTGTCCAGAAATGTACTTACTGGTGGATTTCTCAGGGGGGTCCTCATTTCATTCACTATCTCAGCTCTCTAATTTTTTCCAGTTCAACACTGCATGCCCTAAAATCAATAAATCCACATAGTAAAGTGTTCTCCCACTGCTAGCAGTATAATTGAGGTAACTATTGAGTAATTATATAAGTATTCATGTGGTACTAGCAAGACATTTCACCATGATGTTTATAGACAATGCTCTCCCTTTCATTCCCACTATTTTCTTCAAATCCCAGACTTGGACCTTCTGTGTATTCTGACCATCTTACTGCCAATATTTTACCTTGAAATAAGCTACAAAGGATAATAGCAGTATTTAGAATATGTGAGATTTATACAATTTTAAGTAAATACAAATTAAATTCTTCTTTCCTTATAAAGCCATCAGGGCAGATCAGATTCGCAGTTCTCTCTCACAAGAGAACTTGAACTTTCCTATAAAAGATCTGAAATACATATTTTGGCTATACCCCAAATCTGCAGTTTTCATATTTTTCACATTTCAAAGGATTGGCAGCCTGTCCAAAGAAAGCAGACATGTATCCCACAGAATAATTTTGTTAAAATCCCACCTTTCAATCAAAACCAAGTTCAAATTTTTTTTTTTCACTTGCCCTGGCAGAAGGAGCCAGTCCTGAGATCAGCTGTGGTACCAGACTCACATGAAAGTATTGCAATAAATCACATGTTCTGGACAGCAGCAGACACAGACCCGTCAATGCTGAGCTGCAGCCTCTGTTCCTTGTCATGATAACAGAGAAGATGTAACCTTTAGAGGATGTGTTAGGAATGTAACAGTGTTCAGACAACTAGAGATGCAATAGAACCTGAAGATCAGACTTAGATTTAAAAAGTGTTCACATATTCAAATATGATTGCCTTCATGCCATATTACTGAACAACCACTGCTCTCACTGATAGCAGTGTGTGTTTCTCATGAGCTGTGGCCCTAAACACAGTCATTTTAAGAGCTTAACATATTCAGGCTTGAAAATTTCAAACTATTTTCCTTTTACAGTGTTTAGAACCATATCTAAGCCACAAAAGCCTGCAATTACCTAAATACAGAGAATCATTAGAAACAACATGTTTTGAAAACAACAAAAAGTTTATTTATTTTTAAAAGATAGCAGCCAGAGTGAGGGAGCAGTTAGGAAAAATATTTTTGCCAACTCCTGCTTTTGCCTGCAGAGTAATTGTTTGGAAAGATGCAAATGCAATTGACTAGTTCCCACACCCTGAGGTGCCGGAGACGTGGAAGACCAGGGGCTGGATAATCACTCACTTCCAAATTTCCTGTCTGAGAGGTGCTAATGAGACTTTACTTGCCACACAAGCAAGTGCTAGTTGGAGTTGTGTGTATATGAATGGCACAGAACTGGCTGTTCCACATTGATCTGTGCACAGAACAGCCTGCTTTGCACAGCACTCTGCTTTTCACCAAGGTAAGTGTAGAACGAGGCAGATTTTATTGACAGAAACCTTGTATTCAGTAAAAACAAAGGAAACGGAATACTAAGCCACTGAATATCCTGTTTATCAATTGTAGGGGGTTTTTATCAGGATAACTTCAGTCAGAAGATATGAGTAGCTCTATGAGGAACTAAAATGATAAATGACCTTCTCTCTGACCTTTAATCTGTTCTTTATGTCTCATCATTTCTTGTAAGAAACTCAGGGTGTCATCAAGAAATGTCCCTAGCTTTACCATCCACTTTAGACCTTATTCATGTACATGCAGAACTCTTCATGTCTTTCAAAATCCAGTTCCTTGGCTTCTTGGTTCAGATTTAAGGAGCCTTGTTTCCTCTCAGCAGGAAAGCCTTCCTCTCTCTGCTCATTACTGAACTCATTTATTCTTGAGTTGCAGTTAGGTATTCTTTACAGGAATCTTCATTGAGACAAAAGGAGCTTTGTTTTGGCTTTATTTATTGTATCTTCTTCCTATTGGACTAGAATTAACATGCATAACACAACTGGTCCAGTGAGCTATCCAGTCACTCTTATTTTATTTAAGCTTCATTTTCTTTGACCTTGCAGTATTTCCCAAATGCTTTCCCAGACCAAATGTTACTGGATCAGAAGAAACATATTGACAAAACTGAAGAGCGTGTGCAGAAATTTGGGCTAAGGAACATACCCTTTCTTTCTCCCTCCAGACTGGTTCAGTTCATGAAGTGCAAAATTATTTTTCTATGCTGTTATCAATGGAAACTTTTCCACAATCTTCTTGAACATCTCTGTCTCATCTTTATATTACATCTTTTGGCCTTCTTTCCAAAACCACTATTTTAGTGCTCTAGTTTCCCCTTGTCTCTGTACTTCATCTCTTAAGTCCCAGACACCATTTTAAGGAGCGTTACAAAAAGCAAAGGTACAAAAACTGAGTTGCAATATGTTGAACTGACACAGAGGAAAGAACCTGTTAACTGTCCTGGTCTGGTGTTCTAAGGCAGCATGTTTAATTTGACACTGAAATGGTTCTGTAATTTGTTCAGCCAGTAGAGTGGAAAAATAATTTCCATATCATCATCCCAATGAAATGTGGAGAGTCAGACTTGCTAACCCACCCCCTTCCACCCTTTAGTGAGTGGGCATTGTCAGTGACTTCAGCCAGCCCGTTTGTGTGAGCACTCACAGCAGCTTTGCTGCCCTGGCACGCAGCAAACAGAAACCCAGCCAAAGCCCACACTTCACACACAAACCACTGCTTCCACCCCTCTGGAGGAGCACAGGAAAGAGGGGACTCTGCAGGGACTTTGGTGCTGGAGTGATGGCAGTACAGGGCTGGTGCAAGCCATGTCCAGAGCATCAGCCACTCCAAGAGAAGGCTTTGTCTGCACACTTCCAAAGAGCTGTTCTCTCTCCTGTGCTTAGGAGAAAGCAAGCACAAAAGACATTTTGCCACCTTCCCCAGGGACTGACAAAGCTCTGGGCTGCTGCCAGAAGTCTCCAAGGACTCCCAGAAAAGTCTGAATTGTGGAGGTCCATTTGAGCACTTGGGACTATTGATGTAATAAAACATCACAGTGGTCAGCAAAAGCTGTAAAACTGACTGCACAATCCAGTTCAAACCATGCTGAGAATGGGGAAGAACATTCTGCTTAACCCTGCACACTTTCACCTCACACTAGAGTGTCCCTATGAGCTACAAAGGCCAAACATCATGCAGGCCAGAGACACATACCTATGGCTTTGGTAAGTAGTTTTTGTTTAAACAAAGCATTCTTTATTAAATTATCTTTTTCTTTTCTTTTTCTGTTCTGTGATTTCACGAGTGACACTGTCAGTTTAATGGCATTTTTATTGCACTTAGTTCTAATGTTTCTGCACAAGATCAACCAGAGAAAAAGCAAAAACCTGTTTTGAAAATATCAATAGTACAAAAATCTGATTCTCCTTCCCTAGTGGGATTGCTGTAGTTGATTAGTATTCTGTTAGAGCTGGTGATGATTTCCTAGAACGTCTTTCTCCTCCTGCACTGTGAGCTCACGGCCCATGCACTGACCTTATACAAGAGCTTATAATTCCAAAGATTGCATCAAGTGTTGATGCAGGCAGTTGTGCAAGGCTGTAGTTCCACAAATGGCTTTAAACTGATCTGCAGGTGAGTTACTGCCAAAAGAGACAATCCCATCCTTCTCTCAGCCCTGCCCTTACCGCAACACTGAACACCTCTCATGCCAGCTGTAGCTCCTGGGGGTTGCACGCTGAGCCTGTCAAGGAGCAAATCTGACTAAAAAAGGGCCTTTTGTTTGTTTGCCTTCCAGTTAATTTGAGCTGGATCAGCTGATCAGTTCCTGATCCTGTTCACCACAGTATCACAAAGGAAGTGGTGAAAACATGCACCAATGTCGAAAAGGAGAAAAGGGTAGCTCACACTTCAGTTAACTCAAGTTCAACAATAAAAACACAGTCCAAGCTACACAGAGGACTAAACGTTTCCCAGTTACATGAATTCATCATTATAGATACAAAATATGTGCACTACATTAAACATGGAGAGAGTTTTACACTGGATACAACATGCACAGGGAGCTTATAAATGGCAAAATTATGTATTATGACCAAGCTCTCTATTTTGTGCTGATGTGATATCAAAGTGGCTCAGCCCATCCTTAGAACAGATCTTTAGTTTATCAAATGCAGACCTCCATCACTCTTAGTATATCAGTGGAGAAGAATTCACGTATCATCTCACAAATGCATGTTAGTTTATTCATACACCCCAGTATTAAAAAAATCTGACCAAAATTGCAGGTGCACTAAATCCCAGAAATTACATCTCTGTACAGCTGCACGTGGAACACCGAGTGTCAGACACAGGAGATGCAGCAGCAGGTTCTGCAATGTTTGCTCCTTTTCCTCCCACAGCACACGGGGGGTGGGCCCAGCCCAGTCAGTCTCTCAGGCATGCTCTGATCTTCAGCTGGGCACAGTTCACCAAACCCCTGCAGGACACATTACAGCTGAAAGGCAGCAGGTGACAGACTGAGCTCGTGCCAATCCCTGGCCCCAAAATCATGTTCCACATCTTCAACACCACTGAGGTGCGTCGGGAAAAGCAGAGAATAGAGCTGGAGAAAAGAAGAGCAGGTGGATGGATGCCATGTATTCCACGTGTATTTATGTGCCATAAAACATTTTTTTCTCTGATCTTCAACTCTCTGTTCCAACAATCTGGAAGATTCTTTCCAACTTTAGTAGTGAGAACACCACAAGTTTTGAACCAGCTACATAATTCCAGCCTCCACCTCCTCATTACAATTTCTATACATTGGTTGTGCTGACACAGAGGTAGGTGGCTTTTCCTGTTCGATGTACCTGCAGAGGAAATAATGCAAATGCAGTCAGGAAGAAGCAATTTATAACAAAACCAAAACCAAGCACTATTGTTCATGTTATTTTTACTTCATAGAGAGTACCTGTACTTACAGAGAACAAAATCCAGAGAGTGAACCTTTGCTTGATTGTGTTAGCTCAGGGCAAATACTTATTTGCATACAATCTGCAAAGCTTCCAGCAGCCTTTTTTAGTACTTCCCCAAAAGAATAAATTTTGGAAGAATGTTAATTTGTCAGAAAAACACTTAAGGAGTTGCAAACTTGTAAATGGTCTCATATGGGGAAAAAAAAATCACTTGGAACAACCCCAGTTTAATTGACTATTTAATCAAAATCTGACAAACTTCCAATTTGCAAAATTTTAAAAAATCATCCTACTTCAAGCATATTGAAGCTTGATGCATCTTCTTTTCTTTAGAATAATATACCTGAGCCTGCTGTCAAGGCAATGCTTCTCTATTGTTGGCTTTAGAGGGTAAAAATCAGATCATATAGCATTATGTCAGGAATAATAGAAACACTTTCTGCACCTGACTTAAAAACACAACTACTTAAAAATACCTTGAATTGAGAAGGACCATTTGATTAATTAAACGAAAAATCTCCCAGTTCAAGAGCTCAGTGAGAACCCTTAATTACATAATCAAAAATGAT
The DNA here is from genome assembly GCA_910950805.1 of Acrocephalus scirpaceus scirpaceus. NCBI lineage: Eukaryota > Metazoa > Chordata > Aves > Passeriformes > Sylviidae > Acrocephalus > Acrocephalus scirpaceus. The sequence continues at coordinate 15,309,385 of OU383787.1, forward strand.
GTCAGGAAAGAACATAATGAAAATCTAATTATGCACTTTTTAGTACGTGATTAGTTTTAAGTAGGTGGGTATAACTGAGGAGGAGCAAAAGGGGAAATATGATAAAAGAAGTGAATCAGACAGTGGAAAGAAAAGGGGCATCAGAGGAGTGAGTAATAGCAAATACAGCCTTCTCCCAGAGTGTCTTCCAAAACTGAATGTTTTGACTTGACTACAGGACATATGAAATAACACACGCTTCTTCCCCAAGTATATGTGTGTAGGATTTGATACAAATCTGAAACCTATGAAAAGGAAATAAGCTGCATTTCCAATTAATTAGTGAGTTCAAAACCAGGAATATTTTTAAAAGTTTTGTCCATCTCCCCTGACCTCACGGGAAGGCTGCAGCTCTCTGTTCTCATTGTGTAGCCCCTCTGCCAAGTGAGACACTGATGGAACATTTTACAAAAGCTTGTGTGCAGGTCCCATGATACAGTTTATAGTATCTCCCTCTTTCTTCTCCAATCCCGAATTTTTTAGTCATGAAGTGGTGTTAACCTTCAGTTTTCCCTAGGATATTAGAGTTATCAAATAAGCTGGGACACCAAGGAGAAGCACAAGCCTTGGGCTCTCTGTCTCGTCACACTCACAGGTGGCCTAACAACCCCACAGGTAAAACCTGAGTTGCTGACTGGAAACTCATGGGACAGCATGGGAGCCCCTTTGAGCTGGGCTGGTTTTACACAAACTCACGGTATTCTTGGGCAGCCACTGCAGATGTATTCATCTCAGTTTCCTGTTCTCAAATGGACGTAATACTTATGTCCTCCCTCCACACACCATGTGTCTAATTAAGTGCTTTCAGAGCTTAACTAAATATATGTATTATATTATTGTCTAATCACAGAGAATTCCATCCAACCCTTCCTAGCAATTCTTTTTCTTTGTTCACCATATTCACTCTAAGCCTCTGTTTGTTCCAAGTCACTTTGCTGTCAAGTTACCTGAGCATCTTTGTCTTAAACCTATTTTTAGGCTGATGTTAAAAAGAGAAATGCAAATGCTCCACTGGCAGTCTAGGTTCCTGAAGAGTGGGAAGCTAAGAAATTATTTCTGCAAAGCTCACTGCAAACTACCTCCATATATCTTGCTTGAAGATTAATCATTTGTAGAAATCAAAGGGATTAGTTCTTAGCTAGAATAAATCAGCAGTGGCTTTAGCAGAATCAGTTTTCTGCAATGAATTATATAGGGGCAGGTGAAAACTGATTCATGTCTGCTGCACAGAGGCCAGAACCTGATTTTAACTGTGCACATGGAAATCTATTAACTACATCATTTTGACTGAAGTTTCTAGAATTACTCTGTATATCTACAGATGCAATGTTGGAATTTAAATCAGCTGCTGCCATTCAATAAACAGGTGCTGGAGTCAGGGTTTATTCTCTGCTCAGCAGCAGCATTTTAGACCCTCTGTGGAAGCAGCACACAGACCATGGCTGTATCCTGGTCGCTGGCACACAGACTTCTTTCATATCTCACGCAAACCTTTTACTGCTGTCTCTCAAAGCATATAGTAGAGCTCCTATAAGTACAGGGAAGTGCAAGAAAGATGGTTAGCCATCCAAAATGGCTTCAATATGAGGAGAGTCTAGCAGGTTAGAGCATTTTAACTTGGTGTGGAAAGCACTGAGAGGAAATAAACCAAAGGTCTGCAAGATCCTTAAATGGTGAGTAAAGCATAGACAGTGACTGAGCTCTATTTTTTGCAGTAATGAAGTTAAGATGCAACCAAGAAAATTATCAGGTCTAAAGCAAAAGAATTTTTTTTTTCATATAGTAATCATTAATTGTGGAACAAACGAAAGGATCCTGGAAAAGCCAAACACCTAAATGTGTGTCAAAGGAAGATTCAATGGGAAATAGGCCCATTGTTGGCTTGTAAAACAATGGTCCAGATACAACCTCTAGCTCAGGAAATTCTTCAGCTACCTTGAGCCAGATATGTCACTTGCAAGGCTTGAGTGCCAAATTTGTTCTGGTACCACATTTCAACCATCTTACCATTTTCTCGTGAGTCTTTGGGCATTTCTGTACTGTTTAGGGAAGAGGGCTGTGGACTAGTAAAGGCTGAACTGAAATGGTAAATTTAGGGTGCCTCATGGACATGGTGTAGCCAATCTGGAACCAGGGAACTGTGCTCACAGGAGCAATCCCTCTCTGCTGGCCTGCCTTACTGCTGCTGTGCAGATCCAGGCAAAGCTCATGCCCAGTTTTGAGCTTCTCTGAAGGTTCTCTTGCCATACGGGGCCTGTTTGAGAGCCATCCTCACCCAGAGGGGCACACAGCTCCCCGGTGCACCAGCACACAGGACTCTGCAGGTCAGTGACTCTTCTAACACAGCCATAAGGAGATGCACACAAAGACCAGGTGATCAATGCAGGAGAGGAAAGTTCAGATACCTTCGCCCTTAGATGCACACTATACCCAACATTTCTTACTGTCCGTGTGCTTTTCACCACAGAGAGATTCAAGAAACTGTGAAATTGTGGTGTGCCAGGTTCTACTGAAAAGCTATATAAACGTCTTCAAAGCGTGAGAGGCTGGAATTTATTTAGCACCACAAAACCAAATAAATGTACAGAATTGGTGCTATAAATCATATATACACTGTCTTAACAGACAAAGGGTCATGCAGAATATGTAATGCCCTCCCACATTTGCCTTAGTCATCAAGTCACTTTGAAACTATGCATGAGCAGCAATTCTCTTATAAGCCAGAAATAGGGATTTGCTTTGAAATTTCCTCAAGTGAGCAGAAAAAACATCTATTAACTTATCAAAGTTCAGAACAGTATGCTTTTGGGAAGCCTGATGAACAGATAGTGCTTTTTAGAAAGGAACAGCAGTGGTTAAAGGAGAAGAAAAAAGTGGGAGAAAGGCAGCTGTGTCGTCTATCAAGTCTTTCTTGCTGAGTCTAAAGGGTATAGCAGTATAAAACAACAAACTCTACAATCACTCAGGATTTCTAGATCTTATTTTTACAGCAAATAGGGTACCAATCACATCTCACACAGCTTTCTGGGGCTTTCCTAGAGCCTTCAGCAGACCAAGAGTGAATAACATTTTCTCCTACAAGGCTGAATACAGCCAGTATGCAGATGAACACGTCATGGATGATTATTTTCTTTGGTATTGTGATGCCATGTGGAGACCTTACCATCTTGCTACTACTGGGAGACACAACATTAAAATATAACAGCTGCAAACAACTTAAAAGCACATATAAATTAAATACATCTTCACGAAAAACCTTGAATTCATGGTAATTGACGTCAGACTCCTTGTAATTGACTCCCTGACCATTTTACAAAGTAGCAACATTTTTTTGTTTGCTTTTGAAGTGCTCACTTGAAAACACGTATTGGCAGTAAAAATTCTCTTCAAAACTGAGCAGTAGTTGTAAATTGCTTCCTTTAAAAGAAGATAAAAAATTAAAACAAAGCAAAAAGAAAACAAGCTAGAAGGAACATATTTTCAGGTGGAGTTTCAGTCAGTTATCATATAGTAGTCCTTCAATAATAAGAGAGCTTGCTGGCTAATTACATATTCTTTTTCTTTAAAATGAAAGCCCACGCTAGCAACTAACAGAATATCCATTCAAAAGTAAGGATTATGTGTATGTCTGCAATAATTTGGACTTTACCAAAATGGCTTTTTCTACAGCCAAAAGAAAACACTTTCAAAAAAAGAGTGAAAAATCTGACTTTAATTTTAATGGAAGTTTTTTCCCTTATCATTTCAATGGAAGCCTTTTTCCTTAGCATTTTAATCCTTCCAGTCACAAGTAACATCCTTTTAAAAATCCTTACACAGTAATGCTTTCAGCACTGCCACTAAAGCTAGAGGAGTGTTTTGAAGCATGTGCACATGGAGACAAAAAGGCACTCACCCTCCAGTGGTGGAGGCATCGCTCAGGTAACTTCCTACTTACGCTGTGATGGGCGCCTGTCTCAGCACTTGCTACGGAAATTAAATTATTATGGGATTTTTGAGGAAAACACAGGAGACAAATATAGCAAATTAACAATTTTAAAACTAACAACTTTCTCATTCAGCCACAGGGTGGGGGCGTAGCTTTGCTGGTGGTGATTTCTCCTAACGGGGTGTATTGTTATTTAATTAGGATCTTTTAAAAGAAAGTCTTGCCTCTTGCCCCAAACAGAAAGAAAAACATTTAAAATGATTTTTAAAAAAGAGATCAGCTGGACACAAAATGAGTAAATAAATGAAAATTCTGTAGTGAATTTCAGAAGAAAACGAAAGGTTAAATGTAAATAACTTGAAAGAAAAACAGTGAATTTAGAGTCTAATCTCACTTTCTGGAGATTCTGCGTCCCTGTCGATGTCCCAGAGCCGCTCTGCAGCGCTCTCGCACATCCCAGAGCGCTGAGACCTGCACAGAGCCCAGAGTCACGCTGGCCAATCCTCCCCTCGGTGCTTTTCCCTCGGACCCCCGACACTCAGGGAGATAATTTTCCCACTCGTTCCCTTTTGAACAATCGTGTTTCAGACTGACTTGGAGTGAGGGGAACGTTTGTCACTGATGAGGATGCAGAAAGGGCTGCTCCAGGATATCACGAAGAGTCATGATAACTGCACACCTTGACCCAAGTGTCAATATTTTATTTCCCCATGTCTTCTCATTAGGAGACATGGGGAAATAAAATACTGACACTTGCTAAAGACAACTTCCACACCTAGGGCAGAAAGCATTTAAGATATTTTTTGAGATATCTTTGCACTGCAGACCTGCAGCCTGCTGCAACTGTGTCTTGACCCAAGAGCTGTTTTTTCATCCCATGAAATCAGATATCCATGAAGCCTTGAGATGACAATTGGGTATGTGAGGGGCTGCATGTTTGAGGGGCAGTGTGTGTGAGGGGCTGTGTGTGAGGGGCTTCGCGTGAGGGGCTGTGTGTGAGGGGCTTCGCGTGAGGGGCTTCGCGTGAGGGGCTCCGCGTGAGGGGCTCCGCGTGAGGGGCTGCGCGTGAGGGACTGCGCGTGAGGGGCTGCGCGTGTGAGGGGCTGTGTGTGAGGGGCTCCGCGTGAGGGGCTGCGCGTGAGGGGCTGCGCGTGTGAGGGGCTGCGTGTGTGAGGCTGTGTGTGAGGGGCTGCGCGTGAGGGGCTTCGCGTGAGGGGCTCCGCGTGAGGGGTTGCGCGCGAGGGGCTGTGTGTGAGGGACTGCGCGTGAGGGGCTGCGCGTGTGAGGGGCTCTGTTTGTGAGGGGCTGCGTGTGTGAGGCTGTGTGTGAGGGGCTCTGTGTGTGAGGGGCTCTGTGTGTGAGGGGCTTCGCGTGAGGGGCTCCGCGTGAGGGGCTCCGCGTGAGGGGCTGCGCGTGAGGGGCTGCGCGTGAGGGGCTGCGCGTGTGAGGGGCTGCGTGTGTGAGGCTGTGTGTGAGGGGCTCTGTGTGTGAGGGGCTCCGCGTGAGTGGCTCCGCGTGAGGGGCTGCGCGTGTGAGGGGCTGTGTGTGAGGGGCTGCGCGTGAGGGGCTTCGCGTGAGGGGCTTCGCGTGAGGGGCTCCGCGTGAGGGGCTTCGCGTGAGGGGCAGTGTGTGAGGGACTGTGTGTGAGGGACTGCGCGAGGGGCTGCGCGTGTGAGGGGCTCCGCGTGAGGGGCTGCGCGTGAGGGGCTGCGCGTGAGGGGCTGTGTGTGAGGGGCTGCGCGTGAGGGGCTTCGCGTGAGGGGCTCCGCGTGAGGGGCTCCGCGTGAGGGGCAGTGTGTGAGGGACTGTGTGTGAGGGACTGCGCGTGAGGGGCTCCGCGTGTGAGGGGCTCTGTTTGTGAGGGGCTGCGTGTGTGAGGCTGTGTGTGAGGGGCTCTGTGTGTGAGGGGCTCTGTGTGTGAGGGGCTCCGCGTGAGTGGCTCCGCGTGAGGGGCTGCGCGTGTGAGGGGCTGTGTGTGAGGGGCTGCGCGTGAGGGGCTTCGCGTGAGGGGCTTCGCGTGAGGGGCTCCGCGTGAGGGGCTTCGCGTGAGGGGCTTCGCGTGAGGGGCAGTGTGTGAGGGACTGTGTGTGAGGGACTGCGCGAGGGGCTGCGCGTGTGAGGGGCTCCGCGTGAGGGGCTGCGCGTGAGGGGCTCTGTTTGTGAGGGGCTGCGTGTGTGAGGGGCTGTGTGTGTGAGGGGCTCCGCGTGAGGGGCTCTGTTTGTGAGGGGCTGCGTGTGTGAGGCTGTGTATGAGGGGCTGTGTGTGTGAGAGGCTGCGCGCGTGAGGGGTTGCGCGCGAGGGGCTCCGCGTCAGGGGCTGTGTGTGTGAGGGGCTCCGTGTGTGAGAGGCTGCGCGTGAGGGGCAGTGTGTGTAAGGGGCTGCGCGCGTGAGGGGCTGCGCGCGTGAGGGGCTGCGCGTGAGGGGCTGCGCGTGTGTGAGGGGCTCCGCGTGAGGGGCTGCGCGTGAGGGGCTTCGCGTGAGGGGCTCCGCGTGAGGGGCTGCGCGTGAGGGGCTGCGTGTTTGGACACGCAGCGATGAGGGCATACGGGACGAGGAGTCGAGGACAACCGGCTACGAAGGTGTGCGGAGGGAGGGGATGAAGGGCACACGGCTACGAGGGTGTGTGAGACGCGGCGATGGGAAAGCCACACTCCCCTCGCTCTCGCCCCGCCTCGCTGCCCTCCGCCGGCCCCCGGGGCCGGGCTCGCCGCCTGCGCCCGCCCCCTCCATCCTTCCCCTCACTCCCCCTCCCCGCCGCCGGGACTTCCCTTCGCGCTCTATTCAGCGGTGCCGTGCCGCTACCCCGGCATGTCCCGCAGCCGGGCTTCGCCCAGCGCCCGGCCTCTGTAAGGCCTCCAGCCGCGGGCGAGGCGGGGCCGAGGGGCCATGGGGGGCTCCTGAGGGAGCAGGGAGCGGAGCGCCCGGCCCGCGCCGCCACCATGGAGCCGCCGCCGCCGCAGCCGCCCGGCGCCCCCGGCGCGGCCGAGCCCGCCGGCTGCCCCAAGGACACCGACCGCCAGCTGCGCCTCCGCCTCTGCGTCCTCAACGAGATCCTCAGCACCGAGCGCGACTACGTGGGGACCCTCCGCTTCCTGCAGTCGGTGAGTGGCACCGCGGGGCTGGGGTGCGCCCTCGGGGGCGCGGCGGGGCCGGGCGGACGGCCCGGAGTGGCTCCTCCCGGCGGGCCGGGGGCTGCGGGGGCGGCGGGGCACAAGTTGTGGAAGTGCCTGCGCCCGGGTCGGCAGCGCCGAGAGAGAGTTTGTGCTGGAGGGTCCCGGCGGCGGGGGCGGGCGCGGGGCCGCGGGCAGCTGGCGGAGCCGCGGCTCTCTGGCCCCCGGCGCGGAGCGGGGACAACACCGGCCCCCGCAGCGCGCCCGGCCCCGCGGAGAGCAGTGCATCTGCTCTCACAATGCCTCGTCCGCTTGGCTGTTGTTGTTTAGAAGCTGCTTTTACACCCACTTGGAAAATCTACTCTTACTATCAGTTATTTATAACTAAATATTGTACATATATCTTTGTTTAATGGTAAACATAAATTTGTGATTGTGCCGGGTGTGTCTGTGCATGTGGAAACAATTATACCTGCCTCTAAAATTATTCACAGGCTAGTTCAGAAGAAAAAATCCATCTGGATATTTCCATTTTCCTATATAGGTTCTAAAGGTGGAATTCATCTATGTACCATCACACTCCTGCAAATGACTAGAAGAGCCTGCAGTAAAAGTTACTAGATAACAGATATAGCATAAAAAAAAAAAAAGAATAAACTAGTGATCACAGAGAGATCAAAAATCAAAGCAAAGGAAGCTTCTGCAGAGTTTTCTAAAAGGTTGGTCAGGGCAGAAATTCTTTCTGGTGTTTTCCTAGATAATGACTAAACTCTGGCTTCATCTAAAGGGCTTAGACCCTGGGCCCCTTTTGACCTATCCTTCTGGCAAGATTTTTGTTTGTTTGTTTGTTTTTAAAATCAGTTTGTCTTCAGTGTTTTTCAGATTCACCAAAGTGGCAAGCTGTCTAGCATAAAAGATAAATGACAGGGATGTGGTTGCTTTATGAACTAGTCTGTACTTGAACCCTCCTCTTCTCTCTCCAGTAGTTGAACTCAGAGCCTTTAATTTGAGTTTTCCAACTAAAGTGCCAGTTAGCTTCATTTAGAACTGTGGTTCTGTCTCAGTGCGAGAAAGCTTTAAGATGTAGAAGAGCCCCACCCTACAGACAAAACAAAACCAAAATCCCTCAGAAAACTCCTCTGTCCTAAGTACTGAATTTGAGATTTTGTTAGCTGCAAGCTAGAATGTAAATTCAAGCTACGTGTATTTTTAATTCTGGTTCTTACAGCTAAATGTATTCCCAGTGTTAGCTAAATGGGATTTTCATGTATTAAGAAACCAAACCAGGCCTTTTATTTATTTGTATTCATTAACTTGGCAGTTTTCATTAGAGCAGTAGTGAGTAATATGCCGTAGGTAATGGCAGGAGAAGATCCTGACAGAGTGCACTCGTGGAGCTCTTGGCTGGCACTGCTGGCAGTCAGAGCCCTTCTGAGGCACTTTGTCACCAGGTGTGGAGTGGCTGTAGTTTTATCTTGTGGTGCTGGTTCCGGAATTGCAGCTTTACGCCCCTACGGAATTTGTGTTTTGGTAATTATGTTTGAATAAAGCACTGAGAGATAGGATCTTTCTTATCTCTGGGCCTTAGTTTAGAGCAGCATTCATACACAGGCTTAACTTCGTGCACATGTCAAATATTCATGTGCTGTCCTAAATAATGTCAGTTTCTTCAGTCATTGACCTACATCTTACGGACTGAATCTCTGTACAACTGCTTTCAGATAGCTGAATGGTGTTAGCCCCAAGGAGAGGAGAACAAGGATCTATGCAGCGTGTGAGGGTAAAAGGAGCGGTAGTGGGATGGAATTTTTAAAAATAAAATTTGGAGTGTGAAATATTTTCTGCATAAATTATGTGGATGACCATAACTTAATCTTTCTAACAAGACAGCCCACAGGAAAGAATTCTGTCCTACCTCCTACACCGGACAGCCAACACAACGTGCAAGGATAATATAATCTATATAAACACTGGGATTAGATGCAGTTGTAGGCCAAAAGTTTTGCTTTATGACACTGATGAAAGAACTGCTGTAGCCCTGGGGCTCTGTTATCTCAGCTCTGCTTGGCCTCACAAATGCAGGCCACATAACTCGTGTTTTTTGCCTCTCCTGAGCATGCTGGCATTGCCACACAGGAGCCACCCCTCCTGCCCCATGGATCTCTGCTCCCCCACTCATGTTCTGTGTGGGCAGCACTTATCCAGTGCAAAATAAATGTGCACTGTTATACTCCCTGGGGTAAGGCACCAGATTAACACTCCAGTGTGATCGGGCAAGGTTAGTTGTTTTTTCTGTAGTGTGAATTGCACTGAAATGGTTTGTACTCCATGTGATCCAGATGTAATTTTGGCTGCACTGAAAGGCTGCGGTTCTGTACAGGAGAACTGCAGTACCCAGATCTTCTGGAAACTTGTTTCTGTCAAAAAGGAGATGAGACAGATGTGGGCTATGGGTTCCTTTGCTTAAGAAACTTCAATAGCTTGTGTTAAATAAAGGAAAGCTAAATCTCGTATCTTTCATCATCATAATGAGTTTCCTCCAAGTAGGCTGGGACAGTTGTGCTTATGTGAGGGAATCTGTGCTCTTGGTTAAATATTTGCTATTGAAGCCCTAGTCCTCATTAAGTGTTCTCAATAAACAATGTTTTAAAAAGCAAACAGCTAAATTCTATGGGTTTATTCACAGCACTGAAGTTGCTTGCTAGCAGCAGCTTCCTGTGTTCCCTGGTAATGTACAAGAATCTCTTAAGTATTTAGAATCTTGTAAGTATTTAATGCTGTGCAGTTGCAAATAAATCAAAGTAACATCAATTTACTTACTGTATTTTAATCTGTTTTAGGAGATGAATATGTGATCATGTTTAAGGAAAGGTTTCCTTTTTCTTTTCTTTTTCTATACTTAGAACTGTTTTCCCACTTAGCTGCAGGGAAAATAGGTTCATTATTAGCATAAGGACTCAGTCCTTATTTGCTTTGCCTATAAGATTGTGGTCCATAATTTGCTTTCATAAATTATTAAAGTGAGTATATAAAGTTTAATATAAAGTATAATTAAAGTTATAATTAAATAAAGTTATAGAACATGGAGTTCTACTTTCTAACAATAAAAATCATGTTAGTCACTGTTAAGAATATTTTATTGTGAGTTGTGTACTCATTTAATGAAAATGCTACAGATGTTTATTTATTTAAATCAAATAGTCTCTAGAATCTGTTATGCTTCATACCGAAAGTAATTTTGACAAATGGAGTTATATCTGCAAATTTAACTTAGATGTCCCGTCATTTTTCACTTTGTATGTGATTTGTAGTAATTTTATTCCATTTAATTTTGGACATGAGAAGGCCTTCCTAGTCAGTTTAGCTCCTGTTTAGTTTCTGGTACTCCTATTGATACTTGTATTAGCTGTGTGTGTATATATATATATATATAATATATATTACTGTGTATTATCTATTATAATATAATCTATTGTAACTATGGAGAGGATGATACTCAATAGCTTTACCCTGTGGTTTGTTCCATGTCTTACAAGGTGAGATGATCAATTCCAAGGGATATAGCTGGTTTTTTAAAACATAGTTTGGATTTTATATTAAATTGTAATACAATACAGATATGAGACTATATACACCATTATTTCACTAGTCCCAGCTGTCCTAGATATTTTCCTCAAAATAAGGAAGGAGAGGGGAAAACTCTTTTCTACCAGCTCTCAGCTGATGACCTGAAGGTACTGATTTAATTATGAATACACACACAATATTGTCCTGTCTTATTTGCCATTTTGTGAGGCAGGGATGTTATTATTGCTAATTATGGAGTCATCCTTGGAGAAATGCTGTGTAACTCAGGAGTATTAATAGACAATACAGCAGTTATGCAGCTGTTACTGACTGTACTAGTAAAGGCTCATCACACAGCCAAACTTTTTAAGCAGCATGGAGTAGATGGAAATGTACTGCTGCTAACATTAAAGAACTACTGATCACAGAAGAAGCAAAGTGGAAAACTGTCAGAATCTAATGGAACTTTAGTAAAAGTTTCAGGAGTAAGATAAACTTCAAAGACATAAAGGCAGATAATTCTGTTGTGAGTCTCTGGTGTGATCATAAACCATAAGGATTTTCAGTCTCCAGACTTTAAGATTCAATTAATCCTTTGGCCCCTTTAAACTCTGTAACATATATAGAAATGTTTATATTGTACTATGTAATTTTGTAAATACTTATTTTTTGTGCAACAAATCACAGCGAGTCATAATTTAGTTAGAGTCACCAGCTGGATAAGTGCCAACATCTGCCTGGTGGCATGCAGTGCTGTGCAGGAATGTGGGGCTGCCAGCACACTGCTGGAGGTGCAGCGTCTGCAGGGTGCAGCCCTCAGGCTTACCCAGGCTCTCGGTAACTGTTCTTGTTTGAGTGTCAGTTGGTGTGGAGAAGTCGTGCACAGTTTGTTGGGGAAGAAAGGTTGTGGTGTGTTTGACTGCTGCGTGGTCATTGACAGAAACCCAGTCAAATCTGACACTAGTGTTTCAGTGATTAAAGACCAGCTCTCAAGCAAGGAGACACAGGAGCCCTGAGCAATTTCAGACATAGTCATTGAGCATCACTCTAAAAATAGATGAAATAGTGAGTACACAGTAGTTAGCTGCAGGTTTTTTACCATTTTGTAGATATAATCATGAATTACATGTGGAAGTGTTGGAGCAGTAGTTATCCAATACACTGGATTGCGGTGGTAGATATTTTGTTGCATCACCTTTCTCCCCCCCCATTCATTTATTTCACCGAACATTCAGCTCAAACTTGCACATGCAGCTCCCACAGCTTAGATAATTGTGAATATATAAAGCCAAGTTGTTCTCTACATTGTATATAAATGTGTCTCTTTCATCTTTCCAGAGACAAACCACCAACTTGTAAATTTTAATGTCAGAATGATAGGATGTACTTTTAGCTTGAGCAATTGCTGTTTGTTCTGTGCAGACGTGAGAACAGTAGGAAAGGTGAATTGTTCTTACCAGATAGGTATCAAACTGGATAAGTAATTACACTATTTTTAGGTTTTAGTATCATGCATTCCTTTATTTTTGTATGAAAACTACAAGTCCTCTTCAGTCCTATCAATTGTATAAATGTTACGTTAGGACTTGTGCCATCAGATAAATCAGCCCACATCCTACTGACTCAAAATATTTATGTTTTGCTCCCTTTTCTCGCTTGCTTTGTAGGTGTAATTGATCTGTGTCTGGGTTTTGCACTCCACCCATCTTGAAACACGATAAGCATCACAGGCTTTGTTTGGTCTTCCCCCCCCCTCCCCTTTCTATTTCACAACCTTGTTTGCATCCAGGATGAGGCTCTGGTGCTCTAATAAGGTAGCAAACAGACCATTTGTCTCAGCTGTGAGCTGTAGTTTCCTGTCCTACCCTGTTCTCTGCCTGTTCCCCTCCAGTAGATACCGATAAACGCTGATTCTGGAAGGTGAACCATATGGTTTGGGTAATGCTGCTCGTTTATTACGGTACAGCTAAAAGAGCACTTGGGGAAGAGGAAGGAGATGGGAAAGGAAATTGTCTGGAAGTGATCTAAATTAGCTTTTCTGATCTGTTATTTTGGGTCAGTTGGTCACCTACAGCCAGTTGTTAGAACTGCAAATTATCAAGATGTTCTTCTGTTTAGTTTTAAAGTCACAGAGTCGGTTTTTTTTTTTTAAAGCCTGGTTCCTGATGTATGTAAATTGAGGAAGATTACGGATTTCATTTTAAATGACATGTTTGTAACTCTTCTGGTTGTAAAGCATGAATTGAAGATAGAACATTAGCAAAACAAAAATGCTCCTGGGTTTTTAGGGGCTTTTGTTAGGACTCTTGAACTTGGGGTTGGCAATTTCGCTAGAGGAGTTTTCTATTTTGACCAAGTGTAGTGCAAAATCAGCAGCTAAAGGCTGAAATATGAATAGATTAAAAGGTTCTTTTGCCCCAGATACAAAGAAAGAAAGTGAAGAAAACAGTCTGGATGTAGAAAAATGAAGCAAAAGTGGGAAACTGGAAAGCAAAACAAAGCAAAGAGAAAGCACTGAAAACATTTGTCTGAGTCTGTGGTCTAGAGAGACCAGTTTACAGCCACAGGTCTAAGATCAGGGTTGGAGGATCCAGAATACCCAGGTCCTCTCCTGCTCTGTGTGAGCTTAGTGTGTCGCTTTGAAAATAGTGTGCCGAGCTCATGCCTTTTGCAGTGAGGCTTTACAAATCAGTTACGTAGGAGTACAGTAGGTTTTTATGTGAAAGAAGGTGTTTATTCTTTCTGCACTCTCACAGAATTTCCATGGTGAGAAAAATCAATACATTCCCTGTGTAGTTTCACCAGTTTACTGCCATACAGGTGAAAATTAAAACTAATTTTTTTTGCTTCCCTTAACTCATTCCAGCTTGGTGTTCATCTGACCCTTGTTACCCTTTATCTCAGACCTACCTTGGTCTTGTTACATCCTTCACAATGAGGTGTCTGACTTCATTCTGGCTCTGCATCTCTCCCTCCTCTTGGTTGCTGTGCTGTGATCAATCAGCCCTTTTGCCGTTTGTCCCTCTCTCTCATTTCAGGCATGCCAGTTGTTGTTTGAACATATGCCATGATCTCTGAGGGAGAAGGGAGTTCTTGGCTGCCCTGGGCTTTCCCAGAGCTGCGCTGGTGCCTCTGCAGCAAAACTCTCCTGCGATAGCGCTGTGGGAGCTGAGGGAGGGGAGGGACAGAGTCCCTGGGCTCTGGGAGGAAAGGGCATGGGCATCAAAAAGTGAACCAAGCATTGCAGAGAGCAGAATATTCGAGTTGCAGGGTACATAGCTGGATGCATGTTTGATTTTACAACATTTTTCTGCCTGATATTTGCAGGAAGTAGACTGATATCCATTATGGGAACTTGTTTATCCCTAAATATAGGAAGCAAAAAAGTTTAAAAGCTTTGATAATTTCCCACTCCTTAGGTTACACAGTATTTCTGCCATAGGCAGGAGTACTGGTTTGCAGGGGTAGGAAATGTAATTCTTCAATTTTACATTGTATCAAAGAATCATGAAACGTTGCCTTGGAGGGAATCTTGACAAACCTTCCCATCCTGCTCTGATATGGAAAGATCTTAATTTCTGATGGTTTATACTGGTGTTTAGATGTTGATAATATTAGAAATGTCTTCTTAATGCCTAACATAGTGACTAATCTTTTTAGTGCTCTTTTTTCCTTTGCATCAATCCATTAAATACTTCAAGAATGTTTTTACATTTTGCTTCAGATTATGTTAAATTGTCGAATTGTTTAATTTGCTTTCTCAAAAACTATTTAATTTTACTTCTGGTAATTCCTGTGCTGTTATCTGGATTCTCTAATCTATTTGTGTCCTGAACTCTAGTGCCCAAAACACCGGGTGCAGGGCACTTCCAAGGCTTTAGTAGTACCAAGTGAGGCAGTGGATTACTTAACAGGTTTTTTACAGTGTACAGAGTATTATTGTCATAGGAGAGAAAGATTTGTCTGAGTTTGTACCTGCATTTGGAGACAACTCATTGCTCATACCGGTGACTGTAACTAGGTTTTGGCATAAAGCATTTACAGGAGCAGTCAGGTAATCAGACTTCTGGGGGGTGCCCTGCAAGTGCAACACTGAACCCTCCTAAGGGGAAGAGAGTGATGTGTTTGCAGGCCAGCTTTTCTATGTGCACATCCTGGCACTCCCAGAGGCATCCAACACAGAGGGGTTTCTGAGGCTTGAAAAAGCAGGATCTCCCAAACACAGTGTCTGCCTTCGGGCACCCAGATGAGTCTGCAACACATTAGGCTTTCAAGAAATTACTTACTTCTTTTGCCTGCCTATTGCTTGCTTCATGCACTTACAAGAAAATATAAAGGGACTGTGTGAATTTCTGTCTTCTTTCCAGCTGTAGAATGCCTTTTCTGTTTTTGTCTCCCCAAGTGGATTTCCAGCCTGCAATGGTAAAGGTCTTGTATGGTTGTAGTGTGGTTTAGGATGTAAATGGTGATATATCTTTTGGTTTTGATGAAGCTTGAAATTCCTGTGCAAATGGCAGCCTGTGCTGGTTACCAGGAGTGAGTACAGCAAGAGACAAGGAAAAACTTTAAATAAGCAACCATGTTGTTTCTCAATCAGCTACAAAGACTTCTTGTGGAGCAATGCAATTCATGCAAAGCCATCTCATCCAGACTGAATGCTACCTTTGGCTGCTTTTCCCTTCTGTATCACAAATTGTAGGCTTGGACTGGGGATTGCACCAGCAGCATGTGTGAGATCTGACCGAAGTGTTGGATTTAAATATTGCTGCAGATGAAGAGTCCTGCCTAATTACCCAGTCAGGCGTGATTAAAGCTTTCACACTACCTCTGCAGGTGTGATTGAGTTAAGCTGTAGCAGACATAGAGAACTGCAGTGGATCTGTCCTGGGACAGAACCTCAGGGTGGCTATCTGGTTAAAACACCTGACTTCTGCCTATCACTGTCACCCTTCTGTAGATGCCATTCATCTGAAGAGACATTGGCTCTCTTTGAACTGCAGATCTCAAGAGCAGAGTAAGTGAAAACAGCTCTGTGATGAGAAAACAGTTCCTTCACTCTTCCTAATGAGTCTTCCTCCTTGCTTACACAGCTGAATGCCATATGTCAGGCCATGAGACTCTGAGTGCCCAAAGCTGAATGTTGCTCAGATAGGCCACTTCAAACCTGGGGACAGAAAGGCAGAATTGACTGTTCTGGCATTGTGAGGCTCATCTTAGGCCTTTTCTGCCTGTCTGCCCTTTCACCCAGTGCTATCAGCACAAGAACTTGGTACAAACCAGCTGGCAGTGCCACTTCCTACAGTTCTGGAAACAGTGACAATTTTATGTCATGTATCTTTGAGTTGCAGAGAGGGCCACAGATTTCTAAATCCTGATTATTTAAAGGTTGGTATGAGATAATGGGATTGTGGAATTGAGTTACAGGAGCATTTAGGTTCATTTGAGGATACTGGGTCCTTCTCACTGCTATTCCCATTGCTGAAATTATTTTTTATGGAAGCATATCAGCAATACAAATAATACCTTGTTGCAGTTAATCTGATGTCTAATGACTCATGGAGTAAATTTTGTGACCATTCTTAACCTTTCATTTTGTACTTCTGATTTTGCTGTGGTCAGTTCTTGTGCCAACAGGTTAACTTGTTAGTTCCCAAACCATGTTGCTTATCTAAAATGAGGACACTTTTTTTTAAACAAGTGCAGTTATTTAGTCCTTAAAAATCTTTGTAGACTAGTCTTAATTTATTTGGCTCAGTAATACACTTTCAGTTAAAAAAAAAAAAGAAGCAAACCATCTGATAGGCAGACCGCTGTTTATATATTCCCTGTGGATTTGTCAGTTGTAAAGATACCATTAGCTAAGTGAAAGGATCGACATTTTCAGGGCTCTTGCCTCAAGCATATGTTAGGAACTGCTTGTATGTTTTGGGTGTGAAACTTGATGTGATTAGGCCAGGAGTTTGTCTTGCACAAAGGAGGCTGCTGGTTTAGTTGTTAGGCAGAGCTGCTGCCAGTGACACCAAACCCACATCCTTTCTGCTGACATGTCTAGGCACAGGGTGTCAGAATGCCCTGAGAGGCTGCCCCTTCCCTGAGAACACCTCTTCTACAGAGAGGTTGCTACAGTCCTTTGCACCAGTGACCCTGCCTGCTGAGCTTGCCACCAAGGAGTTGATGCTCATCTTTGGGATCTGAGCAATTTACTAAGAAACAGCTTTAAACCCATGAGTCTCATTTTACGGGATGTCTGCCAGATGTTTACTACCTTTGTACATGACAGAATGGGCTTAGATTTTAAAAAAACCTAACAACATCATCCATATCCTCTTATACCTTCTTTATCTACAGTAAATCACATTAGTGATAACACTTTTGTCTTGAAAGTTTTGCCTGCTCATGCTTCTGGCATCCTAGCATGGTTAATTTGGAACAGCCTGTCATGGGATACATGAAGGAAATACTTGTCAGGAAAGAGGGGAAAACATAAAAGGTTGCATTCAGGGATTATTTTGGATGCTGAGGAAGATGACTATGAGAGGAGTTCCCTGATATTCAAAGTGTATGTGTCACTGGTGGAGAGCCTTGCTTTGGCGGCAGACTCTTGATAAGAACTCACTAAAATGCAAATTCTTATCTCGGATAAGTGGGGGGGTTTCAGCTACACAGCAAAGTCTCTGGTCCCGTGGGACTTTCTGTCTAATCTGGCAACTGCTTTGAATGCATCACCTCACAGGGAGCCCTGGCTGTTAACCTCATCACTAGGTGGCTGAAGAAGCCCCTTCCATTTTGTATGAAGGGGCAGTAACGGAAGGCTGTAAAAGTTTTTTGGACTCTCAAACACAATTCTTAAATAGCATCCATGTTGTTGTGGGGAAAATGGACAAGCTCAATGTAGGTATAAGTGAGTAGGCTGTGTGCTATTTAATATGTAGGTCACAGAGGAGAAGGCATGCACACAAAAGTTTACCTGTGTTGTAAGACCTGATCAGTGGTTAATGCCCTATATTGTTAAGCAAGAGACTTAGGCTACAAATGTAGTAAACAAATCAGTGCCACTCTTTGGCCCTGCGGCCAACTGGCATGATCTGGTCCTGTCTTGTACCATTGAACTCCGAGTCCCAAAGCAGGATGGTTGCATTCAGACTGCCTGCTGGGAATGGTCCCTGGCCTCTCCTAACGGGCACCATGCCTGACAATTGTTTGGGACAGTGCTAGCAGGCCGAGGCCAGAGATGCCAGGAAATATTATCCCAGTTTTCTCCCAGAACTGCAAGGCTCAGGCACACGTCCTGGCCCTGTGGGCCCACCAATGGAGCCACGGCCCTAGGTCCCACGCCAGGCTCTGGCACTTAGTGCTAAAGCAGGATTCTGGTAGATTGGAGCTCACACCCAGACACAGTGCTAGCTTTTCCTTGAGGGTGTTGATGTGGGTGGTGTACTTCTGATGCTTTGTTATTATATGGAAGTTCTAGGTGCCAGGCCAGAAATGCTAGAAATACGTTTTGTCAGCCTTCCTTAGATTTTGTCATTACTGACTCTTGCCATCATTACTTGGGATCTTTTATTTTGCTTAATCTGTGGAGGAGGAGACAGAAAGGAAATACAGTTTGAATGGCTGTCAACTACTTCAGGACAGTGTGAAAAGGAACTGGATGTTAATTACCTAATTCAGTGTCAACATTGACAGTTGTCAGCTGAGATACTGTAGACTGAAAGTACTTTGGTCCTTCATATGAAGGGTGCTTGATCATTTCTCTTCTATTTAGTTCCCTTTTTGTTGAAGAAAATCAAAAGCTTCAAGTTATAATCACTGGACACTTACATATAATTTTTTAGCTCATATCCCTCTGGGTGCTGGTGGTTCTGTTTGTTGTGTTACTGAAACTGCTCAGAAATCAGTTCAGATGGGAAGCAGCTGTTTGTGAGGAGAGGGTGTTGACAAGACAATAAGGGCAGAATAGTGGGGGAAATTTTCCAAAGAGAGCTGCAAAAGTGCATTTGCTTTGAGCACTGGTTTGTCAGAGGCATGATTCCTCAACAGGAAAAGGAGAGATGCATATTGGGGAGACACTTTTCACAGAGTTTGTCTCCTTTGTTAGCTCTTAAAAATGTACGTGGGAAACTACCACTGTTACAAATACATGTCCCATGTTCTGTGCTGGCACAAGTCGTCTGTTCACATGAGGAGAATGTGAAAACTTGTCAGTAAATAAGTAATGGTTTTCAGGCTATATGGACCAAAGACAGTAATTTTGGGAGGTATAGTTGAAAAGTGAGATTTATCAATTAAGTTATTTATACCAGACAAAAGTACCGTGGGAGTTTTTAACTTAGTCATTAAATGGTAGAGGGGACATGAAATACGGTGCCTTGAGTGTTGCAGTACCTGTTTTGCTGGGCTTTTTACTGAGTAGGCCTTCAGCTTTGCCAGCACTGAACTCCCAGGGTTGTGCTCTATTCAGTCCTCTGGCTGTGACAGTGCCTCCATGTTCTTGCTTGCTACTGCCTTCCTTTCCAATGATTGCAAAGCCCTTGTGCAAGAACAGATAATCTTACTGTAGATGGCTTTTTTCACTTCTGTGCAGTCATCCTTCCAACACTTAGAAGAAGCATTTGCCAGAATAACTGCACTTAGAAGTTAGGGAACAAGAGCAAAAAGCATTTAGAAACAAAATTGGACCACTGAATAGACAGTATAGTCCAGGCTTTTGAACCAAACACAACTGGAAAGCGTATTGGGTTTAGATGAATGGAAGGAGTCAAAAAGAAGCACAGATCAATACTTCTGTACTGAAGTAAATACTTCTGTGGTTAGAATGGGTCACTAAGACATATGACATCCTTACATAGTCTGTCATTATTCTCTAGCTGTGGTGGTTCTCTGAAAAAAAATCAGCTGTGGACAGTTCCTGTTGTTATAAATTAATACTTATGCACAGTTTTTATTACTTTGCTTTGATTTTTGTTGTTGGTTTGGGTTTGGGTTTTTGTATGTTTGCCAAATGCGGCACTTACTCAGTGAGCAAAACAGTCCCTGAAGAAATGTGTGTTTTCCTCTTTTTGACTGTTAAGCAAACCTTTCTTTCTCTAAGTGTGCTTGGCTTCATCTTGATTTTTGGCATGGTGAACAGGCCAAGCTGATGAAACTTGTTTTATGGATCAACCTGTTGGTGAAGGGTGCAGGAAGTTTTCTGCAGTTATACCAAGTAGCAGAGGAAAATACAAAAGAAGGAATATGTAGGGTGATACTCTGTTTTGCGCGATGCCTGGAAGAACACCTTTTGGAGATTCTGCAGCCTCTACAGACTTCATCCTGAGGGGTGCAGAAGCCAGGAGGAGCTGGGAAAGCTCAGCCTGTTCTAGCAGGTGCCTGTCACCTTGCAGTATCAGCACCTTCTGCTTGTAGAATGTGAACACCATGAACAGCAAGGTACACCTGGTATTTCCACTGTGACCTCTGTTTTCTTCCCTATTGAAGAACAGCTAATATGCATCTTGATGTGAAATAAAGCTAGAAGGAACAACCGGGCTCTTAATGGGCTTTGTCTGTTATACTGTGCATGCACTGTCATAAGAGATCCGTTTGCACAATATGGGCCATCTTTCTTAAGCAGTTGCACAAGAAAAGCCACAATATTTGGAAAGTAAAGTATGAATCAAAATTTTTACAGCACACAACCAGAGGAACTGAAATTTGCAAACAGCAAGCAAGAATGAAATTGCAGTGGCAGCAGTTACCATGTCCAGGTGGTGTGTGGAGGCAAGGCTGCATGACATCAGTTCTCTTTTAATGTGGCTCTGGGTGAGCTGCTGGGGCAGCATGGTATCAAAAACCAGTTCAATCGGGTGGAAAGAAATGTTTCAGACTATTTCACTTAGAGAATAAGAAAATTTTGTTGTGAAGTGCATTAAGAATAAAGATGCTGGTTTGTGCAGCACTTTTTTGGCTGGATCATCTCAAAGTAGAGCACCAGTATTTAGTAGATGGAGAAACTGAGGTGCAGAAAGGCAAAATGAGTTGTCCAAAGGGTGCAGATGAACAGAGCCTTGTCTCCATTTCTTACCTTTAGGAGAAAAAGCTGAGCAAAAGATGCCACATAAACGATGTGACTTTTTTTTTGTGAAAAAGTGCAACAAAAATGTTAATTCTTCAATTCAGTCTTCTGACAACTAGCTGACACATCCTTGGCAGATAGCACTCGATGAATTGGTGGTCTTAGCTCAGTTCCAGGGGGACTGTTAGGCATAACCAGAGGCAGTGTCTGTGCACAAAGGATCCACGGGGATGGGAGGCATTAGCAGTTTTACCTTCTGGGAGTACCTCTGCTGGAGGCAGGAGACTGTGTTGGGACAGTCTTCCTGCCCAAGTGTTCCTGTGTGAACATAAGGTGTAGAATGTAAGTCTTGGCCCTTCAGGAACTGCCAGTCACCACTTTCCCAATACTCTCAGGAAGTAGTAAAAATGTAAACAAAGAAGCTATGTTAGGTCCCAGAATTTACTCAGTGACAGTTGTCTGAACAGTTGTGCTCATGCTAAAATCTCAGCAATTCCAAATGCAAACACTTGGACATCTGGTTTCATGCCTGCCTAGTCTGTGTGCTAGCTGCTGAAACAAATCCTTCTCAACACTATGCAGAAGTACTTTTTAAAGCAGTAAGTGCAAGCCTGAGTTCTGCAATCAAGCACACATTGAGTACAAAGGGTGTAAAAACCAGAAATGAAGTGAAAATGTCACTGGTTTGAACGTACTGCTGTACAGGGGGTTGAATGCCCCTGCATTCACTAGAAAAAACAGGTCTGGTCAAGCAAAGTAAAACTGTTACTGCTAAGCTGAATCCAAGGTGAAATTTTGAAAAAGTTGTTACAAAAGTCAATATCTAGAAGAGTTCACTTATGTGGCTTCTCTGCACTTGTTTTGTTTTTTCTTTTTGGTGAGGAGCTGGAACTTCAGAGATGCCACAGAAAGGAAGTTTCTTCCTCTGTAATTTTCTAGCTCCAAGGTTCAGACTTGAAGTTTGTGATTAAACTTCTTAAATTAAAGAAGTATTTTAATCCTGAAATTCACTGTGGAAACCTGTCCTCTGGGACAAGAGCATTTATTTTTGGTAGATTTTGTACCCCTCTGCACAATTCTGATCTTCTAAGGCTTCACCTCCTTCCTTTTCGTTCATTTTAAAGATACCTTTTCAGTCCATACTTGTTGGGTGTTATCCTTAAAGAATTCTCCTTATTTTCATATAAAAATATTTTTGTTCTCCAGTTCTGACTCTGAGAGGCCATGACTACTTTATTCAAACTAGCCCAATACCAAAATGAAAAAGTAGCATGAACATCTCTGCAAATGATGAGACTATTGAGCCATTTGCATAAGAGATTGGTGAGATTTTGAGGCAGAGTGGTGTGTGGAGAGGTGGAGTAATGCCCTCGTAGGAGTACTACGTGCCTTTTCTCACAAGCCAGCTGATGTGATCTGTCTAGAAAATCAGGACATGCTGAGACACCTGCTCTAGTGGGGACTGCTTTCCTCAGTTCTGCATCCCTGCACCACTACAGCATCCTGTTGGCTCTGGCGTCCCACATCACAAATTCTCCGCTTTCCCCACAATCTATTTCTGTTCTGCTTCACTCCAGCAGTTCATGAGGTGGGATGCAAGGGGAAAGAACAGAGGGAATACGGTGTTTTCAGCTTCCTGCTGGAGCAGGGCACTGCCAATATTGCATGGCTCAAAGGAGATGGACAGGTGGAGGTCCACCAGGACTGGTTGATGCAGAGCACAACACAACATTAGTATTGTGCATAATTTGAAATCATAATTTCAGTATTGGCCATTGCAAACAATTGGAAATGCCAGTGTATGTGATATGCCATTATCCTGGAATCTATATTTCACTTAATTATCTTAGAGTGCAGTAGACCAAACCAGAAGATATTCCCACCAATTTCACTCTTACTCACTGCTTAGAGCTTTGTTTTATGTTTGCAAGTGTGTTAAAGTGAGGTGACCATGCCAGTTATGGCTGTGTGTGTTTGCCTGGCCCCATTGCTTGGAGGTGAGGTCCCATCGTGTGAATGGGTGTCCGGGTTTGTCTTCTCAGCTGCCACAGCTTTCCGTATAAATGCAGATTAAAGGCTACAGTGGTTTGTTTAAGGGCTTAAATGTTGAGTCGTAGAGGGCAGTGTTTAAGCAACAGATGCAGTCTTGTCAGAAACAGAGGTCTAACCTTCAGGAGAGGAAGGAACAGAATAGAGGACAAAAATTACTTCAGTTGTCTCATTTAAATCAGCTTGCAAATGAGAGTCACAGTCCTTAGCCCAAATGCACATTAATTAACAGTTTGTAGTTGACTGGGAGATGACAGCTGGAGTGGCTGAGGATTAGGCACTTACCTTGATTTTTAGAATCAAGAAATGTTAAATACGGATGATGTTTGAGTTACAATTTCAAAGGAGGAAGAGAAACGTACTGTCTTAGTCTGCTTCTGTTTTCTAGGCTTATGTTACTTCATTGTATTTGCTGTGTAAGCAAGTTTCAGCTGAGCTGGTACAATTGGTCAGAAGGGTTGAGACTTTGGAATTAAATGAAAGCAAATTTCCTATGCGTTTTTTTTGTGTGTATGTTTGTTTGTTTGTTTGTTTTGGTATATGGGGAGTAATTTGGGCTTGAGTGTCCTTTTTTTGTTTAATGATACACCAGCTGTGGCATCAGTGACAGAAATCTCACCATTTTTTCATTGCAAAACTTGGAACATTTATAGGAATATTACCTGTCTGCTGTAATGTGGATTTAAGTGGGATTTGACCAAGTTAATATCTTCTGTATTCACTCATCATTATACAGATCTTTTCTTAAAGAAAAAGTCTCTCTTTCCCAGCAGTCTAAACATCAGGCAGTGACAGGAGCTAGACAGAAATCCCCCTTGTCTGTTGTGTGTCTAGGTACTACGATACTCAGTTGTCAAACTTGTCTGTTTTTCTCCTGCCTTTAGAAGCTGTTGGGTAGGACACACAATCCAAGACACTCAGCATGATTTCCTGCACATACTTCATGTGAGGCTCTGTGATGCTGTCAGAATTCTGGGATGCCTCTCCAAAAGGGTGATCTGCTTTGGAGTACCTAGAAGAAAAAGGTTTGGTGCTTCATTATATGTAGATCTCCTTAAGAGCACTTCTGAAAAGGGCGCTGGTGCCTGATGAGGCAATCCTTCCTTGTCCTTGTTGGCGCAGTTATTATCTTTGCAGAAGTGAGGGAGAAGGAAAAGATGTATATCAGTTTCAGATTGGTTTCAAGTGTGAAGTTCAGACATGGTGAAATCCTATAGGAAGTTCTCTCTCCACATCTTTCTTTAATCGGCACTGAGATGTGTGTGAGGTGTGCATGATGCACATAGCAACGTTTCATACCCATTGAAGAAGTTCTCATTGTTTTCAAGAAAAGCATATATCAGGAGAGAGATGGAGAGGAACCGTGAAATGCCATTTCTCCATGTTCTGTCTCTTCTTGAAGACAATATGGGTATGGGCAGGGGAATGTTAGTATGAGAAGAAAGATACCAGTGTTTCTGCTATAAAATCAACTGGGAAAGTTTTCATGGCTCCAGAACTTGATGAAAATAATTGTATAAAGTTCTCCTGATTAAGGATTAAGGGAGAATGCTGAAAAGTTGGGAATTTAATCTTCAGATCTATGCAGCAAGTTTTTTTGTTATTTTTGGTGTTATTTGCACAAAACTGCTTTTCTGAGGATTCACCCGCCCTTACTCATTTGCCAGCTTAATTGGAGCTGCCTTTATAGCAATTTTAGAATAAAATAACTGTTTTCAAGGTGACTCTAGTACTTATTTTAACTTTCAAGGTGATACACAGAAGGTTATGAGTTGCTGAGAAATAAAGTATTTCTTTTCCTTTTGTGTAAAGTTTATCAGTCATTTGGCTTATGAGGGAATTATATACCCCAAGACTTAAAGAAGATGGCAAGAGAACAGACTAGAAAAATAATGTCTCATATTTCAGATTCAGCTGATTTTATAGTCTGTGTATGTATGTAAAAACTTTGCAGGCAGTATTACAAATGCAGGAGTGCTAATACTTCTACAATGTCTCTGCAATTTGGTTTTTGTGCATTAATGGAGGAATACACAACAGCAGAGGAATGAGATTCTGTTGGGTTTGTACCTACCCAATAAGAGGGGTGGTGTGTGAGTCCCCACCTGCACAGGGCCTGGGGCTGCACGCTCTGAGCAGAAGGGTCTGCACCCTGCTTATACCCAGGAAGAGAAGCAATGAGGCCTGGCTAGAATACTTGCACAGTCCTACCTAAAAGTCTTGTTTGGCAGTAAATTGCTGCTAGTTTAGAGAAGTTTCCTGCTTTTTATGTGTTTCAGTGTTTTGTTTCTAAAACTTATGCCAGAATAGTACCTCCCACACCACACCCACACACATATATCTATGTACATGTATAAATACTCTGCCTGTTTACTAATGGGAGGTACTTCTAGGCTATAGCAGAATCATGGGGTTCTTGGTTTTTTTGTAGTGAATTCTTGTCTATTACCGATTTGAGTGGAGTCTCAATGAGTTTACATAGCAGTGATAACTCCAAACGCATAAGCTATTGATGTGTGGTAAAGCATGTGTGGTAAGCATGCATAAAATCTTGGCACAGTCTGAAGTGAGTTATGTAGGGTATTCTTGCATAAAGAGTGTGATGCTAAATATTAGATGAAGCTGTTCTTCCTTAGCAGCTATATCTACTTTCCAGGTTTTGAATTCTACAGTTGCAGTGGCTGTTTCTTCAGCAAAACATCAAAATGAACCAAGGAAAACTTCCTACTTTTTCATACTATGCAAATCTTCCATTAAATAAAATGCCAGGGAGGTATAGATTTGCTTCAGTGGTGGGAACACAGGAGAAACTTCAGTCCCTGCTGCTTTGAATTCTAAGAGGAAAAAAATGTAATCTATAAATGAGTGGAGGAGTTTGAGGCCACCAGTTCTTCAGAGACAAATAATTCAAGCAGAATACAATGATTGTTTCGAGGGCCAGATATGAGGGAGCAACAAGAAAACATTTCTCTTAATTTCTGGGTGATAGCTTGCTGTGTTGGAGAACAGTTGTGTTCATAGCAGAGCCAAGAGTAGGCACAGTAAGGTATAGGCAAGCCCCTGGAAGTGAATTAAGAGAGGATTTTTGAAAAGAGAAGAAAAAGGCTAAAAAATCCAGTGAGTAGACTTGAACTGAGGCCTACTGTTCCCTTCAAAAGCAACTGAAAAGCCGTTTGTCTGACAAGCTACTTCATATCCTGTCCTGTTTGTACCCTGAGTGTTTGTATCCAAAAGCAAGGAGCCAATCCATATTGCCCTGTCTGAGCTGGCCACCAAGGATGTCCTGCGTGGACGCTGGGCCAGTCAGCACAGGCAGCCCTGGCTGTGCTCCGTCAGAGACACGGGGGATTGCAGCGCACCGAAAGCTTTTAGGCAGCTTCCCTGACTGATGATTTCCTGGTACCTGATTTTAGGTGTTCATAACACTTGTCCTTTTGGTCTCACTGAAATTTGTGAGGGCTCTTTAATATACCTGAGTGAAAAGTTAGGAAGTTTAGTTTGAGGTGTTTCTTCGGTACCTCGGACTGAGCAGGCTGACACGATGCTGAGGCAGAGGAATAGCTCACATAAACTGGCTGAGAGCAGGGACAGTAGCAGCAGAGGGGTAACCAAGAAAAGAGGTGTTGAAGTCCTAAATCATTCCAGTTCTTAGCAAAGTAAATGTGACTTACTTTTGTAAGTTAATCCAAACAATTTACCCTGACTTATCCAAAAGCTAAGCATATTTAAAAACAGGACAAATCCCTAAAGACACATAAAAAGTGTGGACTCTTTCTTTAAAAAAAAAGTAAAACAAGTGAAACAAAAGTAATCTTGGAAGCATGCATTTCACTAAAGTAAAAATGGGAAATCCAGTTTTATGAGGCTGTTACCAGCAGTAGGAAAGATATCATGGGGGACATCCTGTGATACTGGATGGGTGTTTCACATTTGGGAGAGGTTAATAGTGTAAAATTACTGCCTAAGTAATTTTTTTTTTACCAGGTAATTTGTTTTATTTCTAGTTCCAAGTATGTCCTGAAAATACAGGGACTTGAAGATTCTGTGGCAATGCAGAAGATGACAATATGAATTTGTGATGTCACTGTCAGAACACTAATATCCTCTGTCATTTGAAGCAAAATGACCTAACTTGTTTAAGAATTTTCTCCTTCTAATTGGGACAGCATGTAGTTCCCCCACATTTCTGGCTAGTCACTTGGGCCAAAAGAATAAGTGTGCTTTGTCTGCCTGGATTCTCAAAGATATAAATCACTGGACTGTTTTCAGTTGTACATTGAAATTCTCTTTCTGGGTTCTCCTGGGGAAACCAGAGACTGTCAGCTTTCCCTCCACGCCTGGCTCTGCTGTCTCTGTACACAGGAGCACCGCAGTAGAAAGGAAGTTTGCTCTGCAGTCAAAAGAATTTTGCCCTTGTTCATAAGTTACAATTTAGCTCCAGAACCTTGCTGGCTTCACCTTTTTCTAAATTCTTGGCATCCAGCTGCCTCATTTCCACTCATCTGTGTCCTGGATAGTTTTCTTTTGCTGAGAAGTGGCTTCCTCACTCCACTTCTTTAGTGGTTCAGCTGCATTTTTTGCTGCTGTAGACAGTATTTCCCCCTAGCACTCTTGCCTCACAGCCGGGTATTCCCACACTTTATAAATATGCTTGCAGTGGTGCCATAAGCTGTCCCTTCTTATTTATGGATAGAATTGCAAATTTGATCCAGATGGTGCTGTTTTTTAGTCTGCTTCTGAAATCTGTTTGCAAGATATGATCTGCCTGAGCATATGCCTGATCGTCTGTTTTGGGGAGATCTCCTGTCAGGATTCCTGTGTTATTTTTGCTGTATCAAAGTTGTGTTTCATTAAATGACATGAGTCAGTGGAACTGGATCCTTTTGTTTGCCACAGCAGCACAGGTAGTGTCTAAAATCTGCTTAGACTTATGTGCTGTTTTGTCAGAATTGTTTCCAAAAGGCTTAGTAGTCTTTGAGCTTAATAAGAAAAAAATACTATTTTATTATCCGTAGTAAATGGCAATTAATGATCCAATTAGTAGTAATTACTAGTTTGTATCAGAAGGTATTTGACAGTAGTTCTAGCCATACTAGGGGTTTGGGTTTCTCAGTGCCAGTGCGTTTGATGGTGCTTGTACTGCCTGGCTGGTTCCAAGCTACCCAGTTGGAGCTTGCACACAGTCCTTGGTTTCTCCTGGGGACTTAGTCTCATGCAATTTGTATTGCCTCTTTTTGTTTCCTCTCATTCTGTTGTCTCTTTATTTGCCTACATTCCTCGGTTCTTAAAACTGGCAAACAAAAATTCTTTGGCATTTAGGGTGCCTTAGCATTTTTTCTTAAGCATGTAAATTGTCACTAAATGCCATAAGGAGGTCTCTGACAGCTTTGGTTTTATGAAGTTGTATCTCTATTGAATAAAGAACTCCACAGTTGTACAGCAGAGGTATGTGATGGAGTATGGTGAAGTCTGTGCATCAGTCAAATTGAGACCAGCTTGTGGAATCAGTGTATGAGCACTGACAGTTTCAGAATTCAAAAGGCAAGGAATTAAAATACCTCTGTCCCAAGCCCCACTCCCACAGACACCCTTGATTTTAAAGGCAGCTAAATTCTCATGGTCTCTGCTCAGTATCCTTTGCCATGTAGTTCATTTGTTGGTCCATAATCAACAATTTTAACACATTCAGCTTTTTGTTCTTCTAGGTAGAAATCACGCTGGCAGACCAGCACGGAGGAGCATGGGTGGCATTGTCATCTTCTGTGAAATACCCAAACTATGCCTGTCCAAGGGACACTGCTCTGGTTTGGCTGTACATTTAAGTCCATTAGTAGCTGGCTTTAATGAGACTGAGTAACTAGTGACTGTGGGTGAAAAAGTATAATGCAAATAGCTTTTGTCCTGAACTTGCAAATCACCATTGTTGCGGTGTCAAAAAGACT
This sequence comes from Acrocephalus scirpaceus scirpaceus, assembly GCA_910950805.1. Lineage (NCBI taxonomy): Eukaryota > Metazoa > Chordata > Aves > Passeriformes > Sylviidae > Acrocephalus > Acrocephalus scirpaceus. The sequence goes on from OU383787.1 coordinate 15,338,075, forward strand.
TGCAAACCAGAAATATTTTATCATCACCTTCCCCAAGTTCAGGGCCAACAGAACTTGGCAAAACCTGCTTTTGAGTGTTAGTGCCCCACTGCATAGAACATGTGGGACACTGACCCAAACCCTCTTTGACAGCTACGAAACAGATACGTGCTTTGGTATACTGCCTCAGCTGTCCTACCCATCCCAGCAGTAACAAGCTGTTAAAAAGCCACTTTTTTCACAACTAAATGTTAACTGTGAGCATTTTTGAAGTTTGTTCCTTGGAAGAATTGGCTGCTGTCCCTGCCCTCTGTGGCACTTCTGGAAATATGAGGGCTCCTATGCACGCCACGAGCACTCGCAGTCCGGAGAGGTGAGTGTGTGCATGCACAGGGAGCAAATGGACAAGCACACTGACCATCCTGCCTGCTGGTGTTACCCTGGTGCTGCCCTGCTGCCCCTGCAGCTCTGCGGAAGGATTACTCGACTGCCTCAAGTCTTCAGGTCGGCAGAGTGCCAAGGTGGTTATTTAGGATGCAGACTTGTTCTTTTTATCTTGTGCATTGTACTGCTGAGCAAACTTTGATGAGGTTTGTTTTGAACCACGTAGATTCCTGAAATCAGGGAGAGGTTTTTAATTCCATGTCAATATTGCCTCAAACAGCCATATTCAAAATATAAACCACTGTTTTCTCACAGCAGAACTTCTCACTATTGCACTAACCCTTGCTGAGAAGGTCTTCTCCCTTCTGCACTGCTTTTTAACTAATTGCAATAAAATGCAACAAAAATTAGCTTTAATAATTGTGGTTCTTATTATTAGGTAAGTCATAACTGGTTTCTGCACTTCTGTTTCCCACTAGTTTTCATTTTTGCATAAAATCATGGTATTGTAGGTGTATGGGGAGCATGGAAAGAGGCAAGAGTGCAGAAAGAGGTGAAATTTTGCTTATCATATGGTCCAATTAAATAACTAATTCTGTGGATTTGTGTCTCAGGTTTCACAGAGCAATACTGGTTTTACTATGGCTCTTGGTTTTAGCACCAGATTTCCCCATTTTCGGCATGGTAATTGTCAAAAAACAGGCCAGCATGGACTGTAGGTCCTTTCAAGCTGACACCTGTTGCCATCTTTATTTACTTTCTTTTTTTTTTCTTTTTTGTACACGACAGTGTTAATAAACTACTTTTGCCCAGTGAGTGAGAACAGGTGACATCAGTGCAGTCAGAATTCATGTTGTAATGGGGAACTTAAGTGCACTGTTTATCTGTGCTGCTGCTTCCTCCCAGTTAACTGATGCAGAAGTTACAGCTTCAGTGTACAGATTTTCCTGTGAAACTTGCTGTACAAGACAGAGGATCTGCTAGCTTTGCAGAGATTTTGTTATCAGAGAGCTGTGTTATCCCACGAGCTGTCTGCCCGTGCGTTCAGCAGAGGGGCAGGGGGGGCTGCTCTGTGACGCAGACGAGGAACGGCTGCAGGAGCCTGGGAGCCGTTTTAGGGACAGGTGCCAGTGCTTGAGAGCTTTGCCTTCCCTTCCCTGCACACATCAACATCTCTGAGAAGTATCCGTTTGATTTCGAGGGAGACACAGAAACAAATACAGGATGGGAAAGGGAACAGGAAAGAGAAAAATTGCCGGGTTGGAGGGGGAAGGGGAGAAGTGGCCAAGGAAAGGGAAATGAAGACAGACAGAAAGACAGAGAAAGAACTGTTTCCCCTTTTATGAGGAAAGGGAGCCTTCAAATCAGGATGACTGAGTTCAGCTGTTCAGGCCACTTTATACCCATGAACTTGCAATTAAATGCGGAAGTGGCAAACAAAAGACGAGCTAAAAGAAGATATTGTTAAATAGTCGGCATTGGAGGATGTAGAGGGAAACTCAGAAAATGGACAGAGCCCAAGTCATGAATAAGCACTCAGTTTCCTGGGATTCTGCTGTGGGTGGGAGGAGTGCTGGAGTTGCTGGAGGCCTCTGTCATTCAGAAGCGCTGCGGTGGCAGAGACCCTTTGTGCTTCTCCCCTGGTTGCTGCCACAAAGAGAGGTTTTATTCAATTTCATGGTGCTGAGTCGACAGGCTTCTTTCTACTAAGCAAGGGGTTTATTCCCCAGGCCAAGCTCTCAGAGAGGCTCTGTGAACCTTGATTGTTGTTTGGCTTGGACGTACATTGTCTGCTGCTTGAATTTTTCTTGATCTTTTGCCTAGATAACCTCAACTGGTTCCTGTTTTGCTTTGGAAATTACACATGCCTGATCAGTTTTTCCTGGATTATTTCACAGTATGGAGACCCCCAAAAGGAGTCAGGACTGTTACCTTGCAGGCTGGCCAGATGGTTCTGAAGTTTTTTTGGTGTTTTTATTTTTTGGGGGGCAGGTAAGACAGAGTAAAAACTTGCCTACTCTCCTAATGGCAGTTCACAGACATTTCTAGCAACCTGTGCTGGTGAGAGGTAATCCCCACTTATTCCTGTGAGCCCATGTGCTTCTTGCTTCTGGTCAGAAGGTAAACCAGTATAATCAAAACATTATCTAGAACTTTGAAACCATTTTGGAATTCTTTTGTCTAGAAGACGGGGAGTGGGGGTGTGAGGTTCATGGGAACCAGGAGCAAATAGTGATTTGACAGGTTAGGATAAAGCTGTCACATTTATTCCCTCGCCATATATCTTTTGAGTAATGGGAATGGAAATAGATTTTCTTAATGCTTATGAAGACCTTAGTGGAACACAAAGGATGCTTTGCTGAATTTAACAACATCAGATCTATAAAATGAATAACCTGTGAGAACAGAAAGGAGGGTTCTTGTGCCGTAATCTGCCAAACTCACTGAAGTAAAAGAGATTTAACTTCAGTAAGGAGTCAACAGAAAAGGAACATGTTCTTTAGGATCAAGCCTCCTCTCATGAGTCTGTGGCAAGCATCTGAAATGCTCATGTATTAAAGATGGTTCTGTAAACTAGTTTTTTGGGGTTTTTATTACTCTGAGGACTGAAGCAATGTTCAGCTCGTAGCACATGAGTTAAACTGAAGTGTGTATATTATTAGTAGGGACTACAGTGTGTCTTAACCCATAGAGAGTGAAAGTAGGTCATTCTGAGTCCTCTGTAGTATTTCAACTCCAATACCAGTTTGCCTCAGCAAATGAAATCAGGCTGATGGAAGCCCTTGAATGGGGTGGTACATTCTGCTAGTTCCTTGTAACTTCTTTCCAAGGTTGTATCTGTTTGACGATTTTGAAGGTTATTTTATTTCTTTCACATATACAGGGTTGGATTTGAGATGCTGAGCCATGTTGGTGCTGCTGTGGAAGGGACAACAAGCAGGTTTTTCTGTTAGCATTTGGCAGAGCAGAGATATAGAATGCTGATGCAAGCTGGTCGTTCCTTTTGTTGCCACAGTGCTGTGTGGATTAGGCATTGTTGTAAAGGAGACATTTGGCTGCCTCATGCCAGTTGTCTGCAATTTGTCTCTACAATGCAAATGTGGTTGTTGTATTTATGACTTCTTACAGTCAAGTATGCTGGCACCAAATACCGTGCTGCACTACCCAATGTCAGCCGGATTTGTACAGGCGTATGGTGGGACAGCCTGGTGTGGATTTGGGGTTCTGTGCCTAACACGCCTTGCTATCCACATAATACACTCCCTCACACTGCAAGCTATGGCCAGACATGACTGGGAAACCCATTCAAAATTTCACCTTTTGCTGATATCAATAATGAACAGCTGCTTTGATCACAAACTAAGACACGATTGGAATTATGGGAGTGACATGGATTGGAGGAACCCCCTGAAAGTTTTATGGAACTTTCCAAGTTTGCAGAAGAACTAGAATAGCAATCACAGAGCAGGATCTGCCCCCTAAATACGTGCTATCAATATATGCCTGCTGCTTGTAGTTAGTATTATCAGGCTTGGATGGAATGTGAAGTAAAGCATCTCCCCAAACTGAGATTGCTTATGTCTCCCAAAGTTTTGTTTGTGGTTAGGGAAAGCATTGCTGTGAGTTTCACTCGCAGTAGTTCATCTCTCCCATCATTTCCAGCTTTCAGTACTTCTGGCTAATTTGGTAATTTGACTTTTGTGCCAAGATTCCTGTCTAAGGGAAGAAGTGCCTGTTTATAATTTTTATTTCTTTCCTCTCTGTTTTCTAGCATATGGAAAAACTGTGAACTAAGCAATGTTGATTAAATTTATTCTGCATTGTCATCTACACGATTTAATCAAAACCTCCGGGGCTGCATTTTGCTTTGCTGGCATGAACGTTCTGTCTCATGAGGCCTTTCAGGCTGCTGCATGAGTGGTCTTTGCTGCCTAACCCAAACCCCTGGAAGGCCCCTGTGGCAGGCAGGTATTTGCCTGTTTCTGAAAACAGTCACCTTCTAGTGGCATTTCTAGTCCTGTCACTGTGACCAGCTGGGCAGCGCATAACCCGTGATTCTTTGCTTGAGCAGAAATGGGTGGAAATGGACAGCAGATTTATGGGAGGACAGAATGAACAGCAGGAAAAAGACTTCAGGTTCAAATGAGAATCAAAGGTGGAGGAAATAAGCCTTTCTGTTCTTAGCAAGATTGATTGTATATTAGCAGCTGCAATTGACATCTGTCAAAGATCTCTTGTGTTGCAGTCCTGCACCCACAGCCATAATGATGCACTGTAAAGGAGTTACACATTAGAAGAACTCCCATCTGTCCCTAGCTCCAGATGAACTCTTGCCTCAGTGTAAACAGATGCCCCTTCCCACTCTTATTCAGGTTTCACTGTAATTTCAAAGGAGACAGATTCTTTTCTTGGTTGAGGTAATATTTCTTCTTTTCTTTGTGATAAGAACTCAATGTAAAGAAGTAGTATTACAGTGACAACTTACAGTGTGTGTTAGCAGGACTCTTGAGTGATGTAATATAGATTACAAACAGATGCAGCAGCAACAATGCCCTTGGTAGCAGGACCAGCATTTTAAAAATACATGTGTGCATCGGGAAGTAAGAAAAGGGGGCAAGGAAAACTGACTAATGTCAGCCAACATCTTGGCAGGGGTTGGGACAAGCTCTCAGAGTTGAGTTGTGTGAAGGGAGGTAATGGAAAGAGATTGTCCTCTGCTGTAAACTAGCTGACCTCTCTTGGATTCAGTGCAGACAGGTGATGCTGGTCCATGCTTTTCAGGGAGCAATCATTTCTCTCAAAGGCTCTTACTGTGCAAGGAGAGATCCAGCACTGCAAGTTAGTGTGGCTGAGAATGAGGGGCAGTGTTACAGAGGAAATGCTGTCTGTTTGTGGAACACTGGGTAAGGGACACAGCTGCCTCCTAACTCAGTGTATCTGAGGTGGAAGGAGCTACGTGATGGGCTTCGTGTGCAGCTCCCGTGCAGTTGAGTGGAGCTCAGTAATGCAGCTTGTGGTGCGTGTTACGGTGCTGTGCTCTTTGTGTTTCATGGCTGCTGTAACTCCTGCATTTTCTCCTGAAGGTTTCATCCTTTTGCATATCTACACATGACCAGCCTCACTGATGTGAGGTGGTGGGGTGTGGGAGTAAACTATTCAAATTAAAACACCTTAAACTGGTTCTGTCTAGAAAGGAGACCTCCTTCAGTGATTCCTCTGACCAGCAGTTCTTTTTAATATTGATACAAGTTCAGGCTATTGTGAGATACATACATACACCTTTCCCTCTGCCTGAAGAATGCAGGGCGGCTGTGGATTGACTGGCCTGTCTTGACAGGTCAGGTGTAAATATAATGCATCTTATGTTCCCCTTTTGATGTATTTAATTTTCTAAAGTGTAAATCCCTCTTTTCTATCAACATTTGAATCCTTTTTAAAAAAATAAAGGCAAATATTTCATTCGGTTTGTCACCAAACAGAGTTTTCTCTAAGGATTAAGTAACCAAGGGTAGTAGAGTGGGTTATAAAAGTCAGGAAAAATTATTTATTCACTTTGTAATGTCTGGTATAGGTTTTTGAGTTGCCTGGGTTTTAGTTGGGAACTTGTGAGCAGAAGGTTATTTGGGAATTTTGTTTCAGTCCTAAGTGAACTGTCAGGTGTTCTTTGTTCTTGTGGCACATGCATTTTTTAACAGTCTGTATCTTTCCCGGCTGAGCGTGCGTTGTTCTGATCCCCTCAGAATGCTTGTGGAAGCTGGGGCACAGCCCTGGGCTGAGCCGCCCATGGCTGGAGCTCCCTTGGCAATCACTGTTGCTCATCTGTTGTTGTACATTATTCAGAAGCAGTCGAGTGGAGACAATTTTATACAAGTTCACAAGAAGAAAAGGAGGGCAAATCTCCAGGAGATGGTTCTGCCTGGTGGTACATTCTCCCAGATGAGAGCATTGCAGAGCAGCGCTGCTCGGAGATTGCGTTTCCTTCTCACCAGTTACTGGTTATAGACACCAATCAAAGAGTGCTCAGGGATAATGCAGAGGTGTTTTAAAATCCTCCTATATTCCTTGCATTTTAAAGACCTTTTGTAGTTGTTCAGTGCAACATTTACAAGGTTTAAACCTCTGTCTGCAAAGATAATGATAAATAATAAAAGTACTTAGCAAGACCCCAGAATCTGGAAGTGAAACATTGCTGCTCACAGGATTCATCTATCTAAAGTCTAAAGAAGTAGCCCTGATTACAGCCTGAGATCACCAAGATGTTTTGGTACTGATTGTCAGGGCAGCTATAGGAAATCCAAAGGTGATCTGTACATTATATCCTGGTCTAAAGACATCCCAGATGGGTTGTGTCTCTTTTATGTGGTGTTATTTCAGTATTTTTTAATGTATTGTCTTTACTAACATATATAGTAATACATGAGGTACCACAGTCTCGACAGCAATTGTTTTAGTGGGAAAAAAAGAGATGATTTTGTCTTAGTGGTCTTCCTGAAGAAGCTTTGTCAGCTGTTGAATTAAATATTATTTCATCTTCAGTCCTTTCTATGAATGGAATATGGCACCTGAGTTCAGTCAGGGATTGAAAGATCTTGTCTAACAGCCATGAATACTGAGGGGATTGTTTTGTTAAATGGACTGGCTCTGACCTTTCACTGACATTCCCAGGTGTGCTGCTTTCTCTTGTAGTTACTTGTGCTTTCTATCCACAGCCACCTTCTGCATGCAAGACAGTGTGGCTGCTAAATATTTACAGCAGTGAAAACACTGGCCTGTGCAAATTGACCTAACCTGGATCATTGTCATTTTATTACATATCCCCTATATTTTAAAGTTTTACTGTTTGCAGTTGAATTAATTCCACTGAATGTTATTTCACTGGGTGAAACTAACAAACTGGATGCTGCCCGCATTAATTCTGGAGCTTTCTTACACCTCCCTTATTCCTTTTTCATGTGTTCATGTATCTTGGAATAATTTCTGCATCAATCGTGTTTCTGGGGGCAGAATCAGAAAAGGTGTTTCAAATTCTAAGTTATGGTGTGGCCCACAGGCTGCTTTTGTAGACAGCTTTGATTTCCTGGGTGTTGCTGTTCAGCACTTGTTTTGACTGCTGTATGTTGTTGTTAGAAATTACTAAAACATGTTCTTTGCAGCCTGGTAGCCAGGAGAGATAGACAGGGGCAAGCCTTGCTCATCTGGGATCTTTAGCAGAGAGCTGTGAGTTACTGGAAAAGAGATCTGGTCTTGTGATTACTGCAACAAAGGAAGAGCCTGGACTCGATGTGTTCTGTAGTTCCTCAAGAGAATTACACCATAGGGTGGATCAATTTTCTGTGCAGAAAAAATATTTTTCACCTATTGGGGCTTCATCACTTCTGGATAAAAGCTAATTTTTTGCTGGTTTTCTGTATTCCTTTAATTGGATCAGATGGGGTTCCCCAGAAGACTGCAAATAACTCCTTTAGAAGGAGCTAGATGTGGCAGTTTTGAGGCAAAATTTGGCCCAACGTGTGTGACCAAAGTGAGTGTGTTACAATACTGACTTTGAGGGTTTCCCTGTGCAGAGTAGATGCGTGCTTGCCAATGGCTGGAACAAGAGTGGAACTGCCCTGAGGGATTAGGAGGAAGCAGCAATAGAGAAGGTGAACCAGCAAGGATTGGACTGGCAGCACTCTTGCTTTTTCATACACAGCATTAGGAATAGTGGAAGTGACAAAAAAGAAACAGGCTGAAGGAGATACACACAGAGCCATAGATTTTGCTATTTTTGCCTTTTCTTCTGAACCAGCCTTTCCTAGTGTGCCAGCCAGGAAATGTGGCCATCCAGAAAGACCAGGCTTTTGGTACACATGCAGTGTAGCCAGTTTTTCCTAGGAAGTGATGGATCCTTGCATGCTACTCCTTGGCTTTGGAAAGGAAGTCCTATGCTTCCAGACACAGAAAAAAGATAGCCTACCTATCCATCAGGTGGAATATGCCTAACTTAGAGAATCAAAAAGTGCAAGGCTTTTGCAGGCAATCACCTCAGGTGCTGCCCCAGCTACTGGCTAGCTGGAGGCTTTCTGATGCTACAAGAGATTTGGAATTGTTTTCCTTTCCCTCCTGTTTTGTGTGACTACTGCAGTAAATCTCAGTCCTCTCACCCTGAAGGGTTAAAAATTATTTCTCGAGAACTACTTTGTGTCTCTCTAGTTGAGGGAGTCTGTGATTTCCTACACCAGTATCTCAATTCAAATGAAAAACAGGCCTGAAATCCGAGGCCCCACACCTTCCAGGTAAGTGTTAGGATCCCCCACAGAGCTCTGTGTTTGAAATTATTCACAGGTTGGCCAAACTCTGCATGCAGGGAAGCAGCTATCTCTGAATTAGTGTCTAGCAGTCTAGATCTCTGTGTCACCTCGGCTGATAGATCTGAATGTCCTCATAGATACTCATCACTTCATTGGCATTGCAGATTTCCTGCTGAGACTTCTCCACCTCTTCACAGGGGGTGCAGCAGGCTGTGCTGTGCTGGGGGCAGCGCTGCCCATCAGAGCTCCAGCTTGGCCTCCTTTGCTGCTGCCCCACAGAAGGCTGAGGCTGTGCCTGGGTGTGGCTGATCAGCATGGCAGCTCTGCAGCCCCGCTGGCATGGATTTAATGCCACTTCAGTATGTACACTGTGGTGCAAATGCAAGAGCTGTGATGGAGTATTCCAAGAAGCTAACCCTAAATTAGAGCTGTGGTTCTGAAGCTGTTCTCATGGGTGGGCAGGGGAGGGAAAGGAGTGATCTCCATACCGTGCACTTCCCTGTTCAACCCTCACAGCACTGCTTCATGTGTTGCCCTGCAGGAAGTGGAGTGTGGAGTAAAGTAGCAGCAGTTTGAGGGAGCAGGAAAAGAGGGAGATTGAGATGACACTGATTAGTCATCAGGGCTGTAGGTCACAAGTACCTATAATCTCCTGTCAGTGAAAGGAGGAGCACAGTGCTGACTTCTGGGGCCTATAGCTGCCTGTAGGAGTCAGAGTAGGAGTCAGACTCAAGCAGGGCTGTATCCTTTTGCAAAAGAGTCTAAGCTTTATAGAGCTTAGATCAGTTCCTCCAATGTGCTATGGAAGAATCCAGAGTAGTTATACTGACTGATTAGAAAGTCTCTTCAAGGAAGTCAAGTGCAGAAGTTAGTTCAGAATGGTTTGCTTAGAGAAATTCAATCTTTTCTCTCTTGGGGCAAACCAAGGTTATTATTCTGTGATGTATTTTGGCAAAAGAGAAGCTGACATGGTGGAATGAAGGGAAGTCTTATATTTTTAAAAGGATGAAATCGTGTTCTGTAGTTCTGTTGATGATAGCAACTGTGTAAATGTTTTTGCTGAGATGTGAGAAAAGGGGAGGACTTACCTGCAGAATTTGCTTGGAGCAGCATCTCCTTTGTACCATCAGACAAGCACATGTGGAGTTCTCACTATGCATTTCTAGGCAAAGTCTGGTCCAGTTCTTTGGTTGGTGTATTCCAGTATCACCTTTTAAGAGACAGAAACGTTTCTACTCCCAAGGCAGGACGAGCTGAAGGCAGCTGATGTCTTGTGCTGGTTTGCTCACTCTCCAGCAAAAGTGTCCCTGGTGCAGCTGTCCAGGAGGCAGCAGCTCATGTAACTCAGCTCAGTGAGAGCAAAGTCCTGCGAGGTTTTCCATATTAGAAAAGAAAACCACCCAAGATCTATCCAAGTAGCGCTACCTGAGCTAGAGTAATTTGGTGTCCAGCAGGTACCACTGGTGTCACTGCATACTTGGGATGTTGGAAAATTAGATAGATTTCTGAAGCTGACTGCAGCAACTGAAGGCTTTCTGCTTTGGAAATTGCTGGCAGAAACCCTTGTTTCTCTGTTAGTGTTTCTGTATTAGTACAGCTTTGAGTATTAAAGAATAACATTTACAGGTCATAATTAATAGTGACTTTCAATATTTTTGTTATCATGGAAACAAGGTTTACATCTTGAAAATAGTCTTCATTTCTGAAGTACATAAAAATACTTTCATATATTGAGCAATCTTATTATTGTCAAGTGAAGACCTTTTCAGAGTAAAAAATTATGTAACAGAAAAGTTTGCACTAGTTTCATACTTATTAAAAAATGTGTCTTCTTGTGAAACATGTGGCCTGAAAATGTTTTTAATTATGAAAGCATTCTATAGCATTTACTGAGAGATGAGAGACCGTGCTTTCATGCAGATCCTGTACAAAACATTGTGTCCTCCATTCCTTGTTAACTTCATTATGCAATCCTCATCTCCTCCCCAGAGACTTCTCCATTGTCAAGGGCAGCTGCATTTGCTTATTACAAGAACCTTGGTCATTAGCCACATCAATACAAAGCAAACCCCTTAATCCCTATAACTATAAATCAATCCAAATTTCTTTTTAAGTGCAGTTACAATATATATAGCCTTGGATGCATTTACCATAAGAGCTGCTGCTTATATATCTAGTTATTGGTTTTCCCCAAAAATTGTCTTCTCTAATAGGCAGAAGAATAAGTAGAGTTTTGTGCCTAAGTCAGATCTTATTTATTTTCAAGATGAGTGGATAAAACTGAGAATCCTACACCTGTGGAAATCTGTGTCTCTGAGCAGCTCTCAGACCTATTCCAGTGCATTGCTGGGAAGCTGTCTGGGTATCTTACATGCAGAGCCGGTGGAAATTCAGATCAATCCTCTTATATGATAACTTCAGATATTTCAGAAAGTCCTCTCATCCCAAATCAGGACTAATTGGCTAGCTCCAATTATGTGAGGAGTGGATTCTAACAGGAAGGATTAACCAGCATTCCTTTTGCTCATTGTGGGAAGTGGATTATGGGTCAAGGCTGTCCAGGAATTACAACTCTTAAGGCTTTTGCAGTGTGGTATCTGTTCAGTCCATAATGTTTTTTAAATCCCAGTATTTATGTTTTGCAGAGTCAGTTACTGCTACAGATAATTGATGCACAGAACTAAGGCGCTGTGCACTAACTAGGGCAGCAGAGTGTGGGAAGCAAGCCCTGGTCAGGCTCCAGGACAGTGCCCTGCAGTGCTGAGGGAAAGCCTGGAGCCTCTCGTTGCTGCTCTTGGGTCGAAGGGGCTTCGCTTCTTGCCCACCGTGGAAGGAGCTGACAATGTCACCAGTCCTCCCCTGTTGGTGCAATATCCTGACAGTGCACTGAAATTTCTTGTGGACAGGCAAATCTAAAACCTCCAGGGAAGGACACCCCTCACATCAGAACCGTATTCAACTTCCCAGGCTTGTTTCCAAGATTCGGTTGCTGAATGCTTTGGGGAAGAGCTTGGAGCTGACATTTTTCTGGGAGATATTAATGGAAAGGAGGGAGTGAGAGGTAGATGGTTTCCTTAGGAACACAAAGACCTTAATAATTCCTGTTCTGCATTCTTGTATTGTTTGCCTGTAACATTTTATCTTTATTTCAATATTCTTTTGCATTCACTGTGCTGCAATAATTAAGAGATTTGTGAGCATTTGACTAATGCTCTGTCATCTGACCCGTGTTACCATTAAAAATCCCTGGACTGTTTTGCATGTCTTGGTTTGATTATCAGAATGGTTCTTAACACTTGGTTTTTCTAGAGACAGCTGTGCTAATCAGTTTTTCATCTTATTTATAACAAAATTTAAATAGCATGCACACTTCTTCTTTTAGGTGCTCCTAGCACTGATAATTTACTTGAGTTTGATAGTCAGATTTCCTGTGGCTTCTTTTGTGGGTACTGAAGTTATAAGACCATTTTTGTAGGTAAGACTTCAGAATCAGAGAAATGCAAGCTGTCAAGGAAGGTGTGCTGTGTGCAGAAATACTGCTAGGAATATTGTTTGTGATGGGAGACTTACCTCAGCCTCGGTGACTGCCTCATTGTACTTAGTGCAATGGAAAATTGATGCTTCTGGGTCGGGGACAGCTTATGTTGCCATGTGACATTTTGGTAACTGAGCCTATTTCCCTTTGTGAGGGAGGCTTTCAGCTCCTCATATTTCATCTTAGTGGGTGATACTGAAGAAGGTATCTTCAGTGAATAGGACAGCTTGGGAGGCTCTTGGGTGTCCTGGAGTTAGCCTGATTGTGCCCTTGTTGCTCTAGCTTGCAGAAGGGAGGGTTGCTGAACCATCAGGCATGCTGATGGGACCTTGCCTTTGGTACATTCACATTCTAGATAAATGTCCAGAGTTGATCAGACATGTCTGATTGTTCTGATTTTGTTAGTTAAATGCCCCAAGTCCTGAGAATGTTGGAGATTTCCTGAGTGAGAGTTTCATGAACTTCATGAATTCTCAGATTTTAGAAATGGTACATTCTTATTTCACCTTCTGAGTATGTGATCCTTACTGATTAACAGAAGCACCTTGGAGTGTCAGTTGTAGGGGTTGCTATCCGAGGGCAAGGGCTGGAATCCATCCTTGTGTTGCTTGACAAAAGATGTAACATCAGTGTCACACTCGATACCTGAGCAGTAAAATTACATATCCTGTTAAAAATTTCCTTCAAGAGTTCAACCCACCAATAGAATGTTCATGGGGCTTTTTAGAACTGGAGCTTCTCAACAGTCAGCATCATTGCAATCAGCATAGGCAAACAGCCATGAAACTGGGCCTTGAGCAGAAGCCTGACTCAAAGGAACTCTTGGCAATGTTATGCAAATGCCAGCCTGACAAAGGCTTATAGTTCTTGTGTTCTCATTGTGACTTGAAGCAGACATTGAAAGGATGGATAGAGCTGGGGTATGACTTATTTTATTATTGTTGTATAGCCCTGCATGAAAAGTACTTATTTCTTCCTTGAATTACTTCCTCCCAATCTCAACTGCCACTCTTTCTCCTTTATGTGCACACTGTCACATCAGGCCTTGTTAACACAAACAGCTGTGGTTGTGGGACCTGAGAGGGATTTTTAAACCAAGGTGCTACTCATGTGCAAACCTTTCAGCAGTGGTTTTTTGCAGTTCAGCTTAGACCTATGGGGAGCACTTTCAAACTAACCTGATCTACAATACTTCCATAGAAATCAAAGCGTCTGCATTTGTTGGGTCTTAATATTTCCAAATGGTGGGACTGCTGGGAGATGTTCCTCGAGCTTTTAATGCACATGCATTGAGGTTTGCACCTGCTTAACTAAGTCCCTTTAAATTAGCAAGATCAAAATTCTGTCTTTTGCCCACATTTGAAAAATCCGATACCTCTCCATTTTCACGTTAAGTTTTGATACAAGTGGTGAGCCTGGAGGAGTCCCAGGCCCTGGAGGTAAGAGAGGAAGGCTGGAGAAGGGAAGACTTCTCCTTGGTTGTAGAGAGTCGTGTTAGATCTCAGCCAGGCAGACTAAATGCCCATAAATCCATGAGCCCCGATGGGATGCACCCAAGGGTGCTGAGGGAGCTGGCAGATGTTGTTGCTAAGCTGCTCTCCCATCACCATCTCTGAAAAATCATGGAGAAAATGGGAGAGGTGCCTGACGACTGCAGGAAAAGTCTGTGTTAGTCCCATTTTCTAAAAGTGCAAGATGAAGGACCTGGGAAACTTCTGGTCAGTCAGCCTCACCTCTGTCACTGGAGTGGTGGTGGAACAGATCATTCTAGAGATGAAAAAGTAAAGCAAGTAAAAGCAAAGGTCATCGGGAGTACTCAGCATGGATTTACAAAGTGGAAATTGTGCTTGACCAATCTGATGCCTTTTATGATGACACGGTAAGATGGGACAGCCAGGGGAAAGCAGTGGATATTTTCTACCTTGGCTTCAGCAAGGTTTTTGACACTGTTTCCTGTAACATCCTCGTGGGTAAACTTGGGAAATGTAGCTTGGCATAGAATCCATTGGAGGCCTGTAGTCAGTGGCATAGCCCAGTATTCAGTGCTGGCTCCAGCCTTGTTCAGCCTGTTTATCAGTGCCCTGAGCAAAGGGATAGAAGGGATCCTCAGCAAGTTTGTATACAAATGCCACCAAATTATTTCAGCTACATTCTTTTCATTCTAAAAATGCTGATGTTGATGTTCATTGCCTTCTCTTCCTGCCTGCCCAATTTTTTGGGTTTTTTGCATTGTCAGGGAATTTAAGTAATTCCCTGAGTGTCCATACAAAGCATAGTCATTCTAGCAGCTGGTATCACCTCTGAAACGTAATAATACCTGTTTTTATCTCTTCTATTCTCCACCTAGATTATAGATAAGATATTTCTGTCTTCATTACAATGGAACAAGATGTGAATGGAGTTTGCTACTACATTATCCTACCACTGGTATACTTTGCAGAGACAAGAATATGGTTTGAGCAACTAGCATGTTGATAATCAAGGCCATGTAGCAACAAGAGCCCAGGGATATTGTAGAATTAGTGATTTCTGTAGGAGCACCTGCCATATACAAAGCAGCTGTAAATCTCTGCAAGAGGCTTGTCCTTTCTGGTGTACATTGTATGAAGAGTCTGAGTGTTCTGCAGAAAAAATGCCACTTCCCAGCTCATGCAGCCAGTTCAGACACAATCTGTCAGCCGTCAAAGATGTTTTACAAAAGCCAATTCTAAGGGTATGTCCTACAAAAACTATCAAAAACGTAACATGATGGGATACAGGATGTAGAAACAATAGCTTGTGAGATATTCAGACAGTGCAGAATTGTCTCTGGAACATGCTTCAGTAGGACAAGATGTTCTTACCATGACTGAAGTTTTATCTGGTGAGTTTGAGCATTTAAAACATCCTTGCATGGCTCACTGGTGTTACATGGAATAAACCTTCCCATAGTTAATGGTCACCATAATGAGCCTTTGGAAAACAGAGCGTGTCTTTTAAACATTTGTTCTGTGTGTGCCTTATGTGATAGAGAGTACTTTATGCTAATGTATGTGAATGAACCTTTTAAAATCTGGTAATGTGAAAGTTTGTTTGAAGGAAAACAGCTGGAAAGTGTTCCTCTGTTACTGTTTTTTTACTGAATTTGAAGGGTATCAGTGACTGCTGTGATGACTCAAAAGGAAGAAGGACATAGGAGAGGCTTTTTTTATGAACTGCTCTTAGTTCCTGATTGGCATGTGAGAGTCAGCAAAGGAGATGGCCCCTCAGGTGAAGTAGGAATTCCCTGGACATTTTAGGCAGAGAGCTTCTATTACCTTGCAGTTCAGCTGTATCGGTTTCCATCTCTATGTACTTCAGTCATACCATTTTTATCTCTGAAAGCTTTGCTTTCCAGTGTGGGGATATTGCAATGGAAAAACAATGATGCAACTCAGACTTAATTGCTCTTGGTGAGTGGAGTGCTAAAGAGAAAGGATTCATATTTGCCAGCATCTTTGGATGTTTCTGTGGTATATGTCTCAGTGATACAAGGTATGTGCTGATTACTTTACCTCTTTGCTGAATAATTTTGAATAGCTCAACTTCCACACTGTGCTCAAGAAGCTTTCTGGTGCCTGCTTTCTTAAGGAATGCTTAATCTGCTCCATGCAAAACTGGTGGTGGCTGTCATGAGCAGGAGGTGTTCATGTGCAAGAGAGCCCCCTTAGCAGGAGATGTACATTGTTGTGTCCATTTGGGAAGGTAACAGTAGCTCTGTGTTGTTTCTCATTTGGTTCCATTAGGTTATCCTGGAAACATTGGTTAACACCCTTAACTAAAGTCTGGTGTTTTATCCCTGGCTAGGATGTGAATTTTCTACTCTGGTCTCCCGAGACCCCATCTAGAGTACTTTGTCCAGCTCTGGGGCCCCCAGCACAGGAAGGAGGTGGACCTGCTGCTCTCTTTTATTTTTAGGAACTACTCCTTACGTCTCTTAAGAGATAGGATAGATGGGCATTGTCTAAATCTGTACATTATTTATGTTGTCATGACAAGGATGAAGATAAATGATGCTGTTTATGTTTTGCAAATGAAGAAATGCCAGTGGAGAATCCAAAGGGATTTACTGTGGGCTGTTGGTAGATTACTCCAGGTTATAAACGGCACCATTATATTGGCGGGATTTAAATTCAGGAATTGCTAGTTTGTCATTCTGTGTTTAAACTTAACAACAGGGAATAGACTGACACTAGAGAACAATAAAAATTAAGCCCAACAGTGAAAGACAATTACTTTTCATCAATATACAAATATTTTTCTCTAAATAATCCCATATATTCTGGCACGGGGTTAAGTAATTCCCTTCTCTTGGGCTAGTCATGTTGATTTAAGAAAGCTGAAGTCTCTACAAACAATACACAAGAAACACAAAGAATAAGAATAAACTGGACTCTCATGAGAGGAGCAAATAAGAAAAATGTTTCTTTACACATCCTGTGAAATTCTTAGCCCAAACAAGTCTTTTGTTGGGAGGAATGGGTTAAAACCAGAAGATTTGGCAAGGAGGGAATAGTTTTGCTCAAAGTGACCTTACAGCTGAGAATGCTGAGTATCAGTGTGGGGAAACTCCATTTATTATGCCTAGTGTTATTCATCCTCTGCCTGCTTTGAGAAGTAGAATTCCTGTGTAAAGATAACACACTCTCACGGACATGCTTGAGCCTCCTGCTGGGAGAGAGACAGATCATAAAAACACAGCCTTGTGTTAAACTCTGCATGTGTGAAGTCCTTTATATTGGGGCAGGCAGGGCCTCCCTCCCCCCGCCACTATCCACTGGGGTGAGCTGAGCAGCGTGGAGGCTGTGTGTCCTTGGGTCTGTGGCCCGGGATGAGCTGAGCCCAACACAGCCCGTGTGCCTGTGTGTCTCTGGCCCGGGATGAGCTGAGACCAACACAGCCCGTGTGCCTGTGTGTCTCTGGCCCGGGATGAGCTGAGCCTAACACAGCCCGTGTGCCTGTGTGTCTCTGGCCTGGAATGAGCTGAGCCCAACACAGCCCGTGTGCCTGTGTGTCTCTGGCCCGGGATGAGCTGAGCCTAACACAGCCCGTGTGCCTGTGTGTCTCTGGCCTGGAATGAGCTGAGCCCAACACAGCCCGTGTGTGTGTGTGTCTCTGCCGCCCAGCCTTGTTAGCAATGTAAGGAAATATATCTACTCCTTGCATTTTGGGCGTGGTTTGGTGGTCACCTTGGTTACCTATATGTGCCAATTCACACTTTCTTGGACACTCGGGAGAGGGAAAGTGTAGCGAGGGTTAGATGAACTCAAGATGGATACACGTTTGTGTACTTTTTAATATTAAAAATCAAACCCTGGTAAAAGCCACAGATCGTTTCTATAAAATCAAAATCCTTTTTAACCAGCTGTAAGTTGCATTGGTGGTCTGATATGCAAGTCATGTCCCACAGGGTCTTACTGACAGGGAGTTCCCATATTAAATGTCTTTCTAAGAAAGAGGTTGGTGGTGAGTGCTTAGCATGACATTTGGAGATCCAAATGCAAAGGCACCAAGACTAACAGTAACAGATCCTGCCAGATCCTAAACCTAAGTGCATGTCTTGGAGTAATGAGAACCAAAAGACATAGATGAGTCAAGCACATCTGGTGTCTTAAAAAGACCTCCATGAGCTGGCACTGTGGAGCCAGGGTGGGTTGTGTTCCCTGTCCTTGTGAGGCCTGGGAAGAAACTGTCCCATTAGGAGAAAAAACACCTTCTGATATACAAGTGATGCATTTACTTTCCTTTACATTCCTTTTGCCACTAAACTAGAACAAAACATCCCATCACATGTTATAAACCTAAAAGCAAGGATGTTATAACTGGGTTTATCGAAGAGTGAAAAAAGAAGCAATGGAGTGGAGAAATCTTGGCAAGGTGTGCCAAAATGTTCCTGAGCAGTGCTTATATTCTTACCGTCACTTATTTTATCGTGTCAGAGACACGTTTAATTCTGTTAGGTCAAAATTAATCAGTTATTTCAGAGACAGCATTTAGGCATATTCTAAATTTTAAGCAAGGAACCTCTGCAGTCACTCCCCTGAGGTGCAGGCTCATTAGCACTCCAGTGCTATCTTATGCCAGGGCACCATGTGAAAACTTGCAAGGAAAAATTTGCCTTCTGTTCACACACCTCATTTCTTCACAGGTCTGCCCGTCTCCTTCCCCCATATTCTCTATTGTTCCTTCTGCTGTTTCTGGAAAAAATTGTTCTTTCTGCTGAAGGAAAGAAGTTTGAATTCTGGGAAGGAAGTTGTCACTCGTGCTGTACCTCCTTTTATTCGACCCTTTTGGATAATTGTGAAATGTGTATATAGGTGTCATAAAACCATTCTCATGAGAACAGTGGGTTTCAGTATCTATAGCATGTCTTTGTTCATAGCTGTACTAGGATTTCTTTTTACTTTGTTACCCAGTTTCTGATCAAATTTCCATTCATAATTACCTGAAAAGGCTTAGGTTTTACCTGTATTAATATGATCAATGTTCTGTTGGTTTTACAGAAGTGTTTGAAATATTCTAGTGTTTTGCAGAGTTTGCTGGAACCATGCCATCTCTCCCTTACAAATTAACAGAGATTTATTTAGCTTTTGTAGGAAAGATAACAAATCCAAGTAGCACTCAATGCGGATTTTCCTAAAATAACCCTGTGGTTATTTTGTTCCTTCAGCATTCAGACATGAAAAATTAAATACTTAGAAAATAAAAAATGTCAGCATCATCTCTGATGGAAAAAAGGCATTTCCTAGAAATTACTTCATTTGGGTAATAAGGCCTAATATTATTTGTTATAGTAGTAATGTTATCTTTAATTAAGAACAGTGAATTTTGAAGGGAATGTTAGAATAATGGGATGGTTTTGTAAGTAATAAGCACCATAATAATCATCTAGATTCTGAACAGTCATTGCTATTGGCTTCCTGCCTCCTGTATGAAGTGCCAGCAGCGCTGTAATGCACAGGAGGACCTTGCATCCAGGCCCTTGGGTTACATCTCAGAAGATTTCTGGCATCACTTCATGTGTGGGTCACTCTTGTAAGAGTCCTGCCCTAAAGATGGAGTTTGGTTTGTGACAGTTCTGTAATTAGAAGCCTTGCTGGCAGCCCCAGGGCAAGGGGTAAGGTAAGATGAGGTACCAGCCTGCCTCTCCAATCAGTAATTGACAAGCCATCGGGAGCGATGGGACAAAAGCCGTGTAAATTAGCACGATGATAACGAGCCAGAAATCCCATCAGTACCAAGGGACCTGTCACTTGAAGGCTGAGGTCAGAACTTCCTAATTCTGTGGAATTACGCCCATTCAAAAAGCATGTGCATTTGAAACAGGTTGGTGCTTTATTGTATGGTGCCAGCGATAGAAGAGCAACCAGCCGAGAGTCAACACAGTGAGCAGAGTAATATGTGTGGTCTGTTTCAAACCAAATGGTCATGCATGGCTTTACTGTGGAATTCAAAAAATAAAGAGGCTCTGCACAGGTTCTATACTTAGCAAGCAGTCATCAAATGCTTTGCTTTTACTGTTTTCTGCTCCATTTGCTAGAAGTAATAAAACAAGGAGTAGCATAGAGACTTGTGGATAATCGCATCTTGCCTTATAGAACAGTAAGTGAAGCCAACAAA
Source organism: Acrocephalus scirpaceus scirpaceus (assembly GCA_910950805.1). NCBI lineage: Eukaryota > Metazoa > Chordata > Aves > Passeriformes > Sylviidae > Acrocephalus > Acrocephalus scirpaceus. The sequence continues at coordinate 15,357,902 of OU383787.1, forward strand.
CGTTTGGATTGTTAGCTGGAGAGAGCCAGGAGTCACTGAAAAGGGCTTCGAGCAGACAGCAGCCCTTTGCCATTGAGGGATCTTGCAGTGCCTTGAGGACTGTCCTACTAGGGGAGAAATAAAAGTCAAAACAAAAACTCCAGCCACCTTGCCAGAATATATATAACGGGATTGCAATGCTTATAGGTTCCACTCAAATCTGGAGGCACTAATAGCATGACAAACCACATTTTTCATTGAAAAGACAGTAAGCATCAGAATCAAATCATGCACAGCCACCTAGCTATAGTGGTGATGTGCTCCCAGCTGTGAGGAGCTTTCAGTAGAGCACTGCTCTGAAGATTTTAGGTTTTTTGGAGGTGAATTAAAGAATAAGTAAAATAAATATAAATACTTCTTGTGACATCCTATGCTTATTACTTCCTGCTGTGGTTTCACAGTGTTTCTCGTGGGTGTTTTGTATTATCTGCTTTCAGTCCCAAGTGGCTGACAGTAAGAGCAAGGCCCTGTGCTTTGGCATGGCTGTTTTTGTGTTGTCAGGGATGTTAGTGAGAGCTTTGTGTTGGTTTTTCAAAGTTCAGTTAAGTGCCCTGGAGATTTTTTATCATTTCTTATTTTGCTCCTCTTCTAGTTCCTGCTAGAAGACTAGCAGAGAGTATTCTAAGCTTTCCTCCCAAGAAAACCACAGGACAGCTTTAAGTGTCAGTAGATTGAAAAAAGGAGGGTGGGCTTTTCCCAGTTCAGAGGAGTGATTCCCAGAGTGCAAAGGGCAGGACACTCTGCTTAGGCTGTTAGCAGAGAAGGAAGGGCTGCAGTTCCAGTCTTCCTCCTGTTTTTGTTTTGTCCACCATCTGTAGTGCATTTAAACACAGTTCCTTAATTTAGTACATGGCTAAAATAAAAAGGGTTTTGGTAAAGGATCCTGTATTGATGTGACAGTTGATGGAGCATCCAGAATTTTCTTTACTGTGCAAAGACCGAAACAGTTCACTAGAAAAGATGTTGCCTTTATAAGCTTCTAAACACTTATTCTTAAAAAGCTTTTAGATCTATTGCATTTTCTGTGAGAATGACCAACACTTATTTAAGATGTCTGGTGTCTAAATTCAGCTTTGTGTGTGTGTTTTGCCTTTTAAGTTGGCTAATGCAGTTGTGCTTAGGTATGCAAATTGGGTGTGTTTTTTTTCTCTGAACAGTCAGCTATTTAGGCAGAGTAACTGTGAAAAGAAATCCACAAATGGAGCCTATTTATAATCCACGACTTCACACTTTATTTTGTATAAGTAAAATTGGTTACTGTTTTAATACAAAACTGGGTTGAAACAGACATTTATTTAATTGGCAGAACTTTAAATTCCAGCTTTATTTTTGTAGGGAATTCCAAGCATCTGCAAAGATGCACCACAAGTCACTGGCAGTCTGAGAGCGTTTCTTTTATTAAATTCTGTGGTGCTTTTCCACACTAAATATTTTATTACAAATAAAAGCCCTGCTCTGTGTGAGCACTCAGTAACTGGCAATCAGCTGAGTTCACAGATGCAGTTGGGACTCTTGCAAAGGCGAAATTCAATCCAGTGTGTAAATGTGGTAGATGAGGTTTAAACCAGCTATTTGCTTTGGCCCAGCTTGCACCTGAGCTTTGGCAGTATATTTTGAGATTTGTTCTTTGGGCTGATAGAGATGGATCCTTGGGGGAAGTAGTGCAAGCAGTGTCTGAGGTGGCTGGCGATGGACCTGGACTGGGAGCTGCTGCAGTGGCAGATGGATGAGTGGCAGCAGTACTGGCTCTAAAGGGAACTCCGTGTGTGAATTTCTTTGCTAGATAGTAGGTGCTATTAGTCAGCCTCTAATGAAAAGGCAGCTGGAGGGAAGTCTTGCAGAAGAGAAGATGGCAGCCTGAATGAATGGTTTGCTAAACTCACCAGCCAGTGCACTGGCATGCAGGCAGTGTGGTTGGTGCCCTTTCCTCAGCAGGGACAATTCCTGTGGCTGGATGGAATGGTAAACAAAGTCATACCTAATCCTAACTGCAGTTCTGCAGATATGAGATACCTACTTTGAAAATAGTTGCTCAGTTTCCGGAGGACTCCTGGTGATAAGTCCCCAAGCTGCTTTAATAATTGTTTTTGTAGTGCAGGGGAGAAAGCTGTGGCAGTTCTGAGAAAGGGGCAGGTTGCAGAAACAGATTGAAGATTGGAGAGATGTGCTTCATGTTTCCTAGCAATGTAATGCAGTTGGCTTCAGATGAAGGAGGGTCAAATTTTATCTGGTTTTCATTTAAAAACATCATAATACTTCAAAAAACCTGTTTTGATCACAAACCCCTTTTAAAATTAAAATTTTAGTAATTCCTTTTAAGGTTTCCCATCTTTTTGCACCTCTGTAAAGAAAGAATAAGTGTACATACCAAAGCTATGTTTTTAGCTTTGCTCTAGACTTTGCATAGATTAGAAACAAAGCTGCCAGCCCTGCCCTCGTGCCACAAGCCAGGACACTGGAGCCAGCACCGATGGCACCAGCACCGATGGCACCAGCACGGCCTCGCAGACCCTGGGCCAGTCCGAGGCCATGGGAAGGCTGGGCAGGGCTGTCTGCCTGCTGGAGCCCTTCAGTTCAGGGGCTACAGCAAGCTTCATCAGCTCAACTTCCCCTTTATGTTTGAAATATAATGGGCTCATTCTTCACTCTGTTCCACAGGAAGCTGGAGTTTAAGACTGTATGTGATATGATTGTGTTCTGCAAGAACGTGTGTGCAGAGAAAGAATGCCACCATGAGAGAGAGGTTTTCTTCAGTCTGTCACAAGAGAACAAACGTATTTGAAGGGGAACTATGAAACCTGGCTCTGGGCTGGCTTGGGGCACTGGGACAGGTGGTATTTTTAGACTTGTCTAGCTCTTAGACCTGACAGAATGGCATAATTTTCCACTTGTCCAAGAGGAAATGTGACTGGTTACCATTGAGTATTGGTTGCAGTGAAGAGTTTAGGTCTGTCTGGGCACCCCAAACGAGTGTGTGAATAGCCTAAATGTTCTAGGTGTGTAAAGCTGGGCAGGAACCCTGACATGAGTAAGCCTTTCTGAGGTGCTCTATGGCCAGAGGTTGGCTCTAGATCATTCTGCAATGGCCTCTAGGTCTGTAGTGCTGTTTCTGAAAGAGAAGAAAAAACTGAGGCCCATTAATTGCCTTCAGGTAGATTTCTGTTTTTGTTAAAATTTTGGCATTATATTTCATAATTAATTAAGGATTTTCTCTTGCCTGTTTTTTCCCAGTCTGTGCTTTCCACTGTATTGCAGTATAGGCAATCTGGTGGAAAAACGGAGCCACTCTCATGAGCACTCAGGTGGTGCACACTTCAAAATGGTGCAGACCAGTTAGGAAAAGCAGCTCAGGTCAGATGCTGGACCTTCAGCCAAACCGTCTGTTCCTGCTCTGGGGGAGTAATAAACTGTACTTGTGAGGTTCATTTATCTCATTACTTTTTTAAACCAACATGTGAAAGATGCTCTTCCTTCCCCCCTCCCTCCCCCCCACCTTTTTTTTCTTGTGTAAATAATTGCAAATACATCAAGGCAGGTTTTGCAAGTGCAGCTGTGCGTGCAACCCCTCTGTGTGTGCAAACCCAGTCACGGCAGCACACTCAAAAGCGGTGTTCTTTTCTTTCCTGTGATAGGAAGTGTAAATGCACTGTGTTGGAGGTTACGATTGCTCCTTTTGCTTGCTTTCTTTCTCTCAGGGAATTTTCTCCCCTCTGTTGCTGAGGGACAATAACGACCGATGCTTGAGAGAGACAAAAGCACGGCCGGGGTTCAGGGGAAGGGTGCGGCTGGCTGCTCCCTCAGCCGAGGGGTTTGTCCTGGGGGAGCAGAGGTACCGGGAGGTTTGGGCCGGGGGGCAGTGGCCGGGGTTCAGGGGAAGGGTGCGGCTGGCTGCTCCCTCAGCCGAGGGGTTTGTCCTGGGGGAGCAGAGGTGCCGGGAGGTTTGGGCCGGGGGAAGGGCTGGGCGCAGCTCCCAGCTCTCTCGCTCTCTCGGCCCCGGAGGGGGACAGCCTTTGGCTGCTGCGGGGAGGATCCGCCAGCACTGCCGGATGTCCTGCCGCTGCCTTCTGCTGCCGTGAGTGAAGCTCTGCTCCTCAGAGCGGCCGCCGCTCTGGGGCCTTATTAACGCCGCATGTCCGCAGACAGGGACCCTTGGCCATGTGCGCGGGTGCCTCAGGGGAAACCCGGGACCCCGGGCCCCTTCCCCTCCGCGGGAGCCTCTCCCGGCCGTGTCCAGACAGACCTGCCCGTGAGAAGAAACTTCTGGAAGCAATCGCAATATTTAGATCCAACGTCTGATGCTAAACTGGCTTATGAAGACAATCTTAAGTAGGTATCATCAGGGCATAGACAGCGTTCCTGGGGAAATAAAATCCTGGGATTTTGTTACATGTTTGCGATGTAGATGAAATTTGTGGGTCACCCGAGATAATGCTGTGTGGACCCAGGGTAGATTCACAGGTAATTTATAGAGCACGTGTCAGCGCACTGATGGCAGTCAGCTGAACTGGTTTGCTTCAGTTAGATGAAGTCCTAGGCTGTGTTGCAACTAACGAAGAATATTCCATGGACTTTAGGGGACTAGATTTAACTTTAAAATTTTCCTCTGTGTTATCTATTTACTCTTTCATCACTGGAAAGAGTAGAAGAGGAAGAGAATAGTCTTTAGAGAGGTAGCTAAGTTCTTCAGCTTAGAGTGTTACCTTGAAATATTATTTGAATAAATTCTAATTTTTGCTGTAGTTTCATTATCATCTTGATTTTACTTTTTTTGGATACCACTTGATGTTTCTAATCTCTCTGAAGCTTCTACCTCCCTCCTGCAAAGTGTCGCTGTCTAGAGCCCTAAACCTGAGTAAATACCTCCTGGTGGTGGTAGGATCTTAGTAGCTGGAGCCGCCTCTAATGTAGAACTGGCTGCGATCTGCAGGCATTTCTCCACTATGAACATAGTGAATATAAGTAATATGAGTTGAATCCTGAAAAATTCATGTATTGTTTACTGGGGCCCTACTTCTGAAACAAACTTTTGTTAAAGTACCTAAGCAGACATAGACTTGTCCGTATTTATTTCTCTTCCTAGAAGTGGAATGAAGTAACCCACACTGTTCAACCAAAGTTTGTCCAGAAAGCATTTTGAAGAGTGCCATGGTACAGTAAGATGATTGAAATCATCTCATGATTGTAGAACAGGGAAAATGACATGAAGAGGCCAGTAAAAGGGAGAATATTCCAAAGGCTTGAGAGAATTATGCATGTGGCTTTCTTAAATTCTTTTGAAAATCCAAACAAATACATTTTCTATTAATATTAGAATGGGGTGGAATCTTCCAGGGATAGATACTCACAAAAGGGCGTGCTTAAGCTAAGAAGAGGAGGGGTTTGGTTTTTTTTTTTTTTTAAAAGTCTACAATAATGAGATTATTCAGAGCGATATAGAGATAAATTGTACAGGAGGGAGAGCATCAAGAGGAGTCAAGAGAAGTCCAGGTACGGGAGATATGCAGAAATTAATAGCAATGAGTCCTGAAGGATTTCAGAGGTGAGAAATGTAGCTTTTGGGGCCCTGAAGTGAATTGGGATCTTCTGACCTGTCTGAGAATGCAAATATTAGTGACTGGGGGGAGGAGGGGCTAGCAGAGGTCAGGGCAGTGATAGAGAAGAGACAATGGCCCTTCTGCAACACCAGCCTGTCTTTCACTTCACAAAAGGTTTTTTGTAATTCAGATGAAAACACTCCTCCTTAAGAAAGGGATCTGTCTTTGGAGTGAGAAACACTGCAATATATTTCTCTATGACTTCCCTTCAGTTCCACCTCCCTCCATCAGACAACGCATGAATTTGGTTTGACTGGTTTTTTTTGTTGGAGAATTCCAGCGTAACCAGCAGTACGCTGGAAGTGCAGACAATGGTTCGGGATCTTTTTAGAGCTTTCTTTGTAGAAGATCATTTCTGGGAAGTGCTGCTGGATCAGTTCACTTGTGATTAGTCCCGGAATACGACCGTCCTGAGAATGTCCGTGCATGTGAATTTTGCATCTGTCAACTTGCAGTGCCCCCATGTCACATCCATGAGTGACTGAAACAGTCCTGCTTCACTTCTAGAGACGATTCAGTAACACTCACTGCCCTGGAATTTGAACTTGCCGATGCTGTGAGAGGGGTACAGCAGAGGAGTGGTCTGAGCTAAATTTCTCACCCAGGCTAACTGAATGGAAAGAGAAAACCTTTCTTGACGGTAATTCAGCCTGTCTTCTTAAACAGCCTCCTAACGCACAGTGACTCATCTTCTAAGTTGCCTGCTCGTTGCTTTGTTGTAGTGGGAGCCTGGATCCCTAACTCAGGGAAGGCTTCAGCTTTCAGGGGTGCGAGTAGATGAGGTGAATCCTCATTTAAGCCCCAAAGGTTTGTTGGCCAAAGCCATTTTGTGCTGGACCTCTGTCAAAATATTCAAAGTGAGAAGCAAGCAGTTGGAATGTCTGAGTCCTTAAAGCACAGCTGAAAGTCCCAGTGCTGTGCAATGACAGTATTTTGTGATTGATTTAATGTTATAGACAGTGTAACAATGACAAGATAGATGGAAGATAAATCAGCCAAGTGTAGTCATAACTGCATGAACCTTCAAATTCAGGATTGGCTATGGAGAAATCAGATTTTTGGAATTATCTCAGGCATGTACGTCATATTAGCAGTAGCTGTTTCTCTTATTTAGTATTTAAAGAAATAATGAAGTTTATTCATTGAAACATTTTATTCATATGTGCACTTATGTAATTTTAAATAGCATTTCTGAATGCTCCTCTTATTTCAGTATTTATCAGCATTCACCATACGTCAGATTAAGAAGTGGGGAAGACGTTTCAAAGTGCCATGATCAGTGCTTAGTTGATGTTTATTAAATTGCCAGTATGAGCGGTGGTTTTGTAATATGGGTACATGTATTTATTGCTTATGTATCTATACAATTACAAAAAATACCCATTGAAAATATGCTTCAAGTCAAAGGATCTCTCCCTTGTGACATATCTGAAGCTGCAGCTGAAGCTGCGTTTCTTTTCTGAGGGTCTTTCCAGTTTCACCTGAGTGGAATCTGCTTTTTTTGTGAATGGTCATGCTGTGGGAAGAGATGGTGCCTCCTGTAAGTCCTGTGCTTTTGTGTGTGTGAAATGATTCTGCAGCTTCTGCAGCTCAGACTGAGCTGTTTGCAGAGAATGTTTGATACTCCATCATGTGTGTGGCTTTCGTATTTTTTTTTTCTATTTATTAATCATCTTGGTTAGCTAATAATTTAGTTCCTCTTCAGGGGATAGAAAAAAAAGTACCAATAAGCTTTGAGGCTTTAAAGCCAGTTTGATACAGGAAGCCTGAAATTAGGGCAATAAAAGATATTTCTGGTGCTATTTCCTCTTACTAAACACCTCTGTCTATCAGGCAAGTCCCTGTTCAGGCTGTTCAGGCGTTTGCTGATGAATTAATTGGCCTGTAGATCTCAGCTACAGTTGCAATGTTTTTACAGAGTTGCTCTCTCTCACAGCTGTGGCTCTGTTGTTCAGGAGAATTTTAGTATAATGCACTCATCTGATGCTTAAGTTCTTCCTCCCTTCTCCAGACACTGATAATTTAAAATGTGTTTTTATAGAAATATTGATATAGCAGCCAGTAATTGAGCAATGAGGGAATACTGGATTGCCAGTAAGAGGTACAGTAATAGGGTCTTTAAAAGTAGTAAAGTTGCTTCAGTATTGCTCCATTTTACAGGTGTAATGCTAGTAATGTCAAAGGACTTGCTTCTGATTTCCAATATTCTAACAATTTCATAACTGAAAAGCCTGAGTCCAAGAGATGTTGGAAAACCAGTCATCTGTATTTACTCAAGAATTACTTCATCTGTCTTTGAAATCCAGCTGTGTCTGGGATGGACATGAGTAGATCCTGGTTAGCAGTGCAGGCCATGGCAGGAGCAGCAGAACTGGAGCAGGTTCATCCCAGCTGAGGTGTCTCACTCTCAGTGGGTGGTGACCCCAGGCTGTGAGCAGTCGGTGCAGTGCTGCAGTCAGGTACTTCCATATGCTCGAAGGGAAATGCTGACAGATGTAAATGGCCTTGTGCAGTCATTGTTTTGTTACTTTGAGATTATTTATTGCCTTGTCTTTCAGACCTCAGTGCAGGTGAGAATTGCAGTTGACATGTGGGATGGGGATGCAGGATATTAGTTTCCTGTCATTTGTGTAGAGCTTTAGCTTATGAACTGCATATCTGATAGAAAGCAAAAGAACATGATCAGAATGACAAGGTTCAAAGCTAACAATTGAGTAACATGAGCAAGGATGCATCTGCTCGTAAAACATGAACTTCTGCAAACACTTCTTTTAATTTGACCAACTGTTTCAGTAAAGCTGTGTTCCCACAAGACCTTCAAGCTGCTTTGCTAAAGACAGTAGGGTTTTTTGGTATGGAGGCAAAGACTTCTAACAGCCACATTTAGTGACAACACTAATGCAGGTGATGAAAAAAAGAGAAAATTATGCTTGCAAGTTCTTATTCATGTGTATGACCCCTGTGCTGTAGCTGCAAGGTGAAGATGCTAATGATGGTCAAATGTTGGAATTTATTCTTCATGTCCCCTCTTAATTTGTCACTGTGAACACATTTTCTTGGAAACAAGATATCTGCATTTGCAAGAGGTTTTAAACAATTGGTGGCACAAGTGTAAAGCAATTTATATATATATTTAAATTTCAGGTTAATATTTATTAATATTAACCCTGAAAATTCTAGGCTCATTTAGATCCCTGGACCCTTGTTCTGAATCAGTCCTGATCACTGATGAGTTTAACAAAATTGTCTCACTTGTCTCTTAAGTGCAATGTGGCATTCCAGTCAGCTGTTCAGGAAACAGGTTTTACAGGATTGTGCTTTAAGTTGTTGCTTCTCCAGCGACACGGGGACCAGTTGCTCACTGTTGTCTGTTTCTGTTCTCCTTTTCGTTTCCCTCAGGGGCAGGCACACTTTGCCTGCCTTGCTGTTTAGTAAGAAGTCACTTCCTCAAACATTCAGAAATAGCAAGAATCTGCCTTAAACATGAATTTTGAGAAGGGCCATGAGCAAACTGTCACTGCCTTGTCCCTAGTGTTTGCCTTGTGTTACTTCTGCTACATAGAAGATGGAATATCCTAATTTTCCCTAATTAAAGCTAATTCAACAAGGCTCAACAAGTTCAACAAGGCACATATGAAAAGCATTTGAGAGAAATCCCAGTTGTTTCATGTGTGCAACTGTTTCATGTGACAATAACTAACAATTAGTAGATTCTTTCCTTAAAATACACTCTGTGCTTTTGTGGTTTAGAGGTACTGCAAAGACAATCAAAACAATGAGATTTCATTGAAACAGTGGAATGTGAGGAGCGTGAATAGAAGAACAAAACACTTCCATATAAAAGGGGCATTAAAAAGTTCTTACTTAATGAAATGAACTTTTATACTTACATTTCATTTTAGATTTGTAATATGTTTCTATTAGTCTGTATTGGGAGGAACTTGTCCAACATGATGTGAAGCAGAAAGGAAACATTTCACTCTGCACATTCTAATTTGTCGTAGATATGCTTGAATGCTGCAAGGCCTGGTACTGTAAGGCAGACTATAAATCGTGCTTATGCATGACATGAGCAGCATCAGCTGTGGCCTGCTGAGTAGGACAAGGAGTCACTGCACAAATAAACATTATGTTATTACAGTAGAATTTTAAACAAAAACAAGTCCTCTGTGGACTCTTTTCCTAATACTGAGCACATTAAAATGGAAGATGAGATCTTTACAATCTTTATCAGGAGAATGAAAACTGACCAGCCTGGTTTTTCATTTTTCCCCTGCCTTGTGCCATGACCTGTTCTTGTTCTGGATCCGTGGGCTCTTCCAGCGCTTCTCTCTTCCACTGCTGCCCACGCAAACAGCTTGGGTTGCTCAGACCTGGCCCAGTGTGAGCACTGGGAGTGGCAGGGGGATAAGGAGGAAAGATGTCGTGCTGTCAGCTGCCTTCTTATCTCTGCTTTTTGTGAAATCATTATCCTTGTAAGTCCTGACCAGGATAGGACAAGAAGATAGAAGGAAGCAGAGCCTACTTTTGTTGCCTGTTCATCAGTTTCAGCTCTTCAGCAGTCTCAGTGATCTGCAGTTGGTTGTTGTTTCAGTAATCCCTGATAGTGTCAGAGAGGAGGAAGCCAACAGCATGCCCCAGTAGAGATTTCTGCTCTTGATTGCAATGGAGGGGTGGTTGTGATCATCTTGCAGTGTCCTAGGAACGATTTTCAGAGTGCCCGGGTCGTACTTCCAAGATCTCCAAAGAAAGCTGACCCCCATGCTTCCACATATCCTTGGAGGCTGGTTTCTACAGAGTCTGAAGGTGTTGTAGATGAAAAGGGTTATACTGTGGGGTCCCTGAAAGCTCCTTGTGAAAAATGCCAAGGACCAGACCCATTGAATTTATATATGAGTTGTGTAGAGTGTGAAGAGGTTGGAGCAGCCAGAGAGAATTTGTGTCAGTAACTTCATAGGTGGCCAGACAAGCATTTACCCTTTCAACTACTTCCTCTTTTATAACAAAATGTTTTGGAATATAAATAAGATGCAGGCATGGCAAGTTTTTTAATATTCATCCACCATCACCTTCTCTCTTGGCATCAGTTTTGTCATGTCCTGGTCCAAATAACTCTGATTATCCAGCTTAATCAATAGGTCTGATGAAAGATCACAGCACTCCCTTCCCCCAAAGGAGCTGCACACTACTTGTGTAATAGATCTTGGACTCTGTGTCTCCAGGTGGTTAGAAGGCCAGTGCAAGTACAGATGAGCTTAGACCCTAATAAAACAAGTAGCAAAAAATCACTGGAGAAGTTTGGGAAATGCTGACCTGAATGTCAGAATAACATCTCTGGGAAAAGGGTTGCTTTTTCCAAGCAGGAAGTGGTTTGGAAGAAAGTGGGGTTGCCATGTGAACAGGGCAAGCAGCATTATCTTCGTGAGCTGCTGTTTAATAGCTTGTGGGTTTTGTACTTTTTATTTGAATGACTGTGTTGGAAAAGATTCTTCTTTTCTGCACCTCAGTAGGTATTGAAAAATGGGGAACAAACTTATACTGCATCTGCTAAGTTTTGACAATTTGAGGGCACTTGTATTTTGGAAAGTAGACTATTAAATTTGGAAGCCCAAAATCTCTTGTAACTGTCTTGTTTTGTTATTACTGGAGAGACTGCTGTCCATGCACATCAAGGCAAATCAGAGGCTGTAGGAGATTTGAAAGACTTTCTACAAAGTTGACTGTCTGTTTCCCTTCTAGGTCTTTCATCCTTCTTCCTCTCTCTGCTTCTATGCCTTTTTTAATTTTTGTTTGATTTTCCTGTTTTTTCTCCCTTTCTTGTGCTCATATCAAGTGGTTTTTTCAGACAAGCGTCACAAAAAAGCTGTTTTTTAGATTAACACAGTCTCCACTTTTTTATTGAGTGGCCTCTAACAGCTGATGTGATTTGCACTTCTGTATACAGCTCTCTATTATTATACCCTTCATACTGGGACTAATGTGCAGGTAACTGTTAGTCACCAGTGGAGCTGCTAATTGCGTAGATTAATTGATCATTTTGGTTGGGATTATTGTCACCAGACATGTTTGTGATTGAAGCAAGGGAAATCACAGCCTGACTTACCGTTAGTGAGTGAGTGACTCTGGACTGATGTGCCACCGTGTGTAACTCAGGTGCTGGTTACTAATGCTCAGCTGTCACACTCAGCACTGAAGTGGGAGTGCAGCAGCCATTCCTCCTGTCATCAGTCCTCATCTCAGACAGTTCCCTCACTGCTGCCAAGCTGCTGAGCACTGCAGCTCCTGGCCAGATTATTGGCAGAGTGGATTGGCTGATCCTTACAAAATAACTCTTCTGCCACTGGCACGTGTCCTGTTCCTTTGATGCAGGAATCTATTTTTCAGACTTCTTAGTCCCCACAAACTCCTCTGAGTTCTCCATATCTAGCTGGAATCTAGCTAAGGTCTTCCTATTTAGCAATACTGGAGGAGCGCAGTGTGGTTGTGGTCCCACAAATTCGTTCAAAAGCAGGTTGAAAATCCAGAGCTAAAAACAAATGTGGGTGTCTGGGCCTCATTAATTAATGTCTTTTTTACTGGTGCCTGTCCTGTAAAGTGTGAATGGCTGATGAGCGACAGAGAGCCATGCCTAAGCTGCAACAGAGATGTGCTCCTTTTAGAGCTGAAAGTCAGTCAGAGGAACATGTTCACTGTCTGCCAAGCAAAACACCAGAGATGAAGGCATTCCATAAGCTCTAAGCTTGGTTCAATGACATTGCTTCTTAGGAGGTTGTAAGCTGCTGCTGATCCCAGCAGGCAAAAGGGAAAAGCAAAAGCTGAGTATGCACCAGCTGACATGGACCTTGCTCAGGAATAGTTCATCTTTTAAAGGCTTTTCGTTATCAAGCTGAACAAAGCTGCTTTTTGTCCTAAATAAAGACATGACCGACTTCCCCTCACTCTCTCAGGTGGATAAGAGAAGTTGTTTCATCCTTGCTCACTGCACTCCCCAGGGCTCTCTCCTTTCTATGGGATCCAAGTTGCAAACCACTGACAAGACCAGGGAGGAGAGCCCTCTTCCCTTTGCAGAGGTTATGTAATTTACTGCAGCAGGTTCTGTCCTCACTGGCTGCCCTTGGAAATACCTCCTGCAGGTATTTCCATCTCTGCTGATGCCTGTGGATAGGAAAATTCTCTGCTCTCAGTTCAGAAGTACCTTTTAGCCAATAGTTGCTAAACCAGTGGAGTCTTGAGATGGAAATCCCATGCAGTTCTTTCCTAAACCCTTCCCACTGAATCAGATCGGTTTGTGGGTGTGTTCAGTGCAAATGCAAGTAGGTCCTCCCAACTTCCAGTAGCCAGAGTTATGCTTTTCAGGCTGATACTCAGATCACTGCCCATTTGTATCTGGCCTGGACCTTTTTATTGGTTTGGCTGTTAAAGCCAGAGTTGTGCAGAGCTGAGAGAAGAGGAAACCTGAGCTAAGTGAAAAGTTCCAGCATTGCTTCATCTGTTTTTAACCAACTGAAATAAAGTGAACAGGACAGTGTATCACAGGCACTGTCTGGTGAATTCCATTCCCCTTCCCTGCATACTGAGACTGTTGGACTTGGCCCAGCCCCAGCTGATGGCTCTGAGGTGCCTCAGCTCCAGCAGTGTGACAGACCCTTCCACGCTGGAGACACAGGAAACCTTCAGAGGAGCAAATGGACCCGGCTGTAGTCTACTGCTAGTAACAGATAATTAAAGCTAAAAGCTTCAGCAAAGGGAAGGCACTTATTGTCAGGCAAAGCCCAACAGCGTTGTAGGAAATGTCTTTGTTAGTGCCTGCACAGAGCCTGGACATCTGTGGTGGGGAGTTCATAAATGTTTACATTCTTTCAGTCTTAAAGGTGATCAGCCACACTGAGTTGATGGGAGCCTAGAGGAAATAAAAGAATGAAATCAAACCATTATCAAACTTTTTGAACATAAATCTTCTTTCATCTCTGCAGGCATTTCTTCACCGGATCCGACAGAATGCAGTGGACAAAGCTGAGAAGTACATAACAGAGGAGAATGTTAAGGTATTTCTTCTGTCTTCCTTGTTTTCTTGGTAGGGAAAGTGATATGCAATGGAAGGCTAGATACAGGGATATGAATATCAAGTATCCTCTTGTCATATTGATGTGTATTATTAAGTTGGTTCCCTAAGGAAAGGAGCTCATGTTGACAGTTTATCTGTCAATCTGTTTGCCCATTCTTATAGCTGTCATCTTGTAGTAATTTTTCATCTCACTGGCTAATTTTAGTAAAATTTGACAACAGTGTAGTGTTGCCAGAGATACTAACTTTTGGCAAGATTTGTGAAATGCTGAGTAGAATACAGAGGGGCCATTTCAATGTCTTTGAGAGGAAAGGCAGGGAATCCACAGCCCTTGTCTGTTTTGTTTGACAGTATTCAGTTAGCCAATTTGCATCTGCTCTTTTCTACTAATAGACATTTAACAGGGCTTATGAGAAGGAGGGCAGAAATTTTCCTTTGTGTTCTTGTGGAAAGGAATTTAGATTCTTAGGAGGTCTACACTTTGTGAGACCCTTGTGTGAGGAGGTTCCTGAATGAGTTTTGTACTGGAAAGAGTTAAAGGACATAGAGAACTGTGAGGCTTCTCTAGTGCCTGTGGTCACAGGGGTGCATGTTGTTGATTAATGTCATAAATACACAAAACACTTTCTTGTAGTTATTTGGCTTAAAAACTCACCTTGTGCACATAAGCATGTGAAACCAAACCCCTCCTTGTACACCAGTGCTAGTGGAACCCACTGGTGAGTGGGACAGAGCGTGGTTTGTTTGGCACTGATGGTGCTGTACTGCACTTGTGTTTGGCCCTGGAGCTCCTGAAGCAGCAGCAGCCTTGCCCTGTAGCCCTGAGGGTGCAGGGCAGGCACAGGAGGTGTGGCACAGCCGCAGTGCTGCTGCAGCTGGCGCGTGTTTCCTGTGCCAGGCTGCCCGCAGGCTTCCAGCCCCACCTTGGCTGTCATTCTTGGGGCCAGCCAGGTGTGCTCTTGACTGGCTGGCAGCAGAAGGGGCTGGGAACAAGACTGCTGGCAGCTTTGTGGAGATCGACCTCTTGCTGTCTTCAAATCTGGAAATCTCCACTCTCCAAAAACTCACTGTCCAGCATCTGGGGTAAGTTCAGGGGTGACTGAAGAAAAAGTAGACAAATGATTAGTGACAGTAGACCTTGCGTACACAGAAGTGTAAAAACTAAGCTCTGCATGAATATAAACTTACACAACTATTTGTTGATGTTGATGAAAATTATTATTCTATCATTCATATCATCAAAATTAATATTAATTAGGACTGCCACATAATTAGATGCAGTGCCTACAAATCCTATACAGCAGAATTTGTATTTGAAGTTTCTTCACACTCCTCTGGGGAAATACCATTTTATTTTTGTGTCATTCTTGAAATGCCTGGGGGGTCTTTTTGAGGCCACTGTGAGACCTCATTTATTACAACACCCAGCTTTCAATAAGAGAGGTTCTCTTCAGTAATAAAAGGCTTATGCCTATTTCTGGTGAAACAGAATCACAAGGCACAGTTTCCATGTGTTCATAGTTTCCAGAGTTAATATTGTCTCCTTCTTCCACCCTCCATCTCCTGCTATACCAAATATTTTGTCTTTCCTGCACTTGTTTTTTATTTCTCGCTCCTTTATCACTGGTAGAGCCAGGAAAAGCAAGGTACTGTTGGGACTTCTGATAATCTGCCTGCTGATGTTTTGTGTCTAAGTCACCAGAGAGCTGAGATGCCCGACAGTAGAAGAGACTATAAAAGTGGTTTGGCAGCGTATGTAAGGAGAAGCCTGTCTTTGCTCTCTTTGTTCGTGTGGCAGAAATGCAGAGAGGAAAATACATGGCATTCAGGCAGTCACTCACCTCTGAGCAAAAGGAGAAAGTGCTTTCTAAGATGAGCTGGGTTATTGCTCCTAGTATAATTTTGCAGATTTCTCCTACAGCTGGTGCTAAGCACCAGAGATTTCAGTAATCTTTAGCCACTGTAGCCCTCCCCAGAAAGGCCACATTGAGTTCTGTGCCAGGCCCAGATTTTACAAGTGGACCAGTGACTAACAGCTGCAGCAACATCATAAAAATTGGTTTGAATTTATTGACTGCCTCGTGTGGGAATAACTCTCCTGATGTGTTAATATTACACTACGCTCGCAGCAGGCACTGCTGTCACTTCACTGATAGAGCAGTTTGAAGGCAGTGCAGCTTGAGGGTGTGCACAAGGCTGGTGACTGGATTTGGTACAGGAGAATGTGCACTCAAGGTCTGTCTGCTGTCTTGAATTTTAAGTGACTCTTACCTGCAAATTCTGCTGCGAGCAGAGCTTTACTGATCACCTCAAAATTCATTAGCTTGCACAGATATTCCTTGGATCAAAAACCACCCCTGAAGACCGCTCTTGAAGGATAAAATCATCCCTGACAGATGTTTTCCTCTTGCTTGTTAATCCACTTCTGGCACAGCTTCTGGCGAAGCAATGCAGGCAAGGGCTGCTGCATCATCACATCACTTTCAGCCACGTGACAGAACTCTTGCAGGCCCCACTTGAATTAGCACAGGATGTTTTTAGGGAGCAGTGAAAGGATCCTAGCTCCCTGGCCTTTTTTTGGGTCCAGAGCCTGCCAATGCAAATTCAGTGTGTTGGAATCTTTCAGTTTTTTGAGAGCTAGAAAGGAGCTCCGAGGTACAAGTGGACATTAAGGATGGTGCACAGTGCCATATCTCAGAATTCCTGAAGGGAAGAGGGAAGCAAAGACAAGGAAGATGCAACAGGCTCTGCTCTGGACATGCAGTCAGCTTGAAGGAGGAGTTTGAGAAAAATACTGTGGCCATCCTTGTGAATAACAGTCAAGTTGAACCTGGCTACCTGCAGAGAGGAAGGCCTTGAATTCCTGATCTTGTCTACCCCTGCCAAACCAGAGAGAAACTGGTTTTAAACCAGGAATTGAGGTTTCAGTCCTAGCTTTAATGATTAGACTTAGTTTACAGATTATTGTTTCTCTGAATTGCTGCCACATCACCAACCACCAGGCTGACTCAGTGCTACATCTGGTAAATAAATTCCACTGCATAAGGTTGAAGAGTTCAGTGTTACAGTAAGGCATTTTGGAAGTGTTTGGAGATGTTAGGCATGATCACTTCCCACAGCAAATGCCAGGAAGATGAAGGCTGGTTCTGTCAGGCTGAATACTTTAGGGTCCACCCTCTCACTGAGCCAGATCTGGCAGGCTTCTTCCAATGTGAAAACTCGTTTGACTGCACTTCAGAACTTCTCTTTGCAAGTTGCAAGACATAGTTAAAGCAAAGTGATAGAAATATTGTCTGCAATATGTATGTCACTGCTCCAGGATTTACTCTGCCCATTTAGCCTTCCCTCCAGTGGCTGCCAGGACTGATGGCTGTCACCTCACGTTAGGACTTCTGCCCTTCTCTAGGTAGCATTCCATTTCCTACACGTGGATTCACACTTCCTTCTCGTCTTTTGTATGAAAATGACCAAGATTCATAAAGTGTTTATAGCATCTTTCACCCTGGCAGTTTATTCCCCTTAGCACACCCATATTCTAATCACAGGGATCATTTAACTGTCACCAGTAATACAAGGCTGAACCTTGTATTAATTTGAACCTTTTAATACAAGGTTGAACGAGGGGCCTCTTCCCCTCTACATGTGCCTTTTGGTATCACTGAGGTCAGTGAAAGGGAACTCTAAATTCTGCTTTTGAGGTTTGTGAGAAATGTGCATTAGTCTGTAATCTGGGCAGTGAAAGGCTGGATTCCATACAGCTGATTTTGTCTCCTGTTTACAGGAACACCCTTGTGTATGATACCTTCAAGTCTCTTTCTTCCAGAACGAGATTTCTAATGCATGGGAAGGAAAGGCAAACTACTCCCTGCTTCTGTCTCCTGCAAAATGTGTTTGGCCTTGTGGTTCCATTTACCTGGCTGTTCTCACAGGAAATATTCTCAAGATTTAAAAGAGGTTGCTTGCATTTATCATGCTCAGGGGTCTGCAAAGATAACCTTAATTTACAGCAGGTGCTTCAGTAGCAATAAAGATTTTTATAGGGGGCTAGGAAAGGGTCAAATACAGTGTAATTCATTCTTTACAAGTCCCTGTCTGAGCTTTGGATCCTGTCATGGTAAGTCTAGAGCTCCACAGTATTTTGGTGTTACTACTTAGCAAAAAACTCTTGAGATACATTAAAAACTAGCAATGTTTTTCTCCTTATATTTCAGATCTTATTTTCTAACATTGAAGACATTCTTGGTGTTCACAAGGAGTTCCTGGCTGCTCTGGAATTTTGTTTGCAACCAGAACCCCAGTCTCAGCATGAACTGGGAAATGTTTTCTTAAAATTTGTAAGTACAATGATTTAATGCTATCTGAAAATACAGTTTCCTGTCATAAGCTCTCCAGCCCCTTAGCAAGCCCTATTGTCTAAGGCTTGTAGCAATACTATGACAATGTCTGTCTTGTATGAAAGTTGTAGGTAGGGTGGGAAAAAACTTGTGAATGAGGTTAGAACAATGGACACCACATCAAACGGAGCTAAACAACGATGTATTTTTAGAAACTCTTCCTTTTCCTGTTGAAATTTTTTCCTTTTTTCCTCACCCATCAAAAAAGTAGCACAATTTCAAGTGGCTCAGAAACAGTACTCCTGCAGGTGCTGGTCTGGTGTTGCAGGCAGGGATGTGTGCATCTGTGCTCCCTGCTCTGCAGCCCTTGCAGCCCCCTGGGTCTGTGTTCCCTGCAGCCCCCTGGGTCTGTGCTCCCTGCAGCCCCTGCAGCACCCTGGGTCTGTGCTCCCTGCAGCCCCCTGGGTCTGTGCTCCCTGCAGCCCTTGCAGCACCCTGGGTCTGTGCTCCCTGCAGCCCCCTGGGTCTGTGCTCCCTGCAGCCCTTGCAGCCCCCTGGGTCTGTGCTCCCTGCAGCCCTTGCAGCCCCCTGGGTCTGTGCTCCCTGCAGCCCCCTGGGTCTGTGCTCCCTGCAGCCCCTGCAGCCCCCTGGGTCTGTGCTCCCTGCAGCCCTTGCAGCCCCCTGGGTCTGTGCTCCCTGCAGCCCTTGCAGCCCCCTGGGTCTGTGCTCCCTGCAGCCCTTGCAGCCCCCTGGGTCTGTGCTCCCTGCAGCCCTTGCAGCCCCCTGGGTCTGTGCTCCCTGCAGCCCTTGCAGCCCCCTGGGTCTGTGCTCCCTGCAGCCCTTGCAGCACCCTGGGTCTGTGCTCCCTGCAGCCCCTGCAGCCCCCTGGGTCTGTGTTCCCTGCAGCCCCCTGGGTCTGTGCTCCCTGCAGCCCCCTGGGTCTGTGCTCCCTGCAGCCCCTGCAGCCCCCTGGGTCTGTGCTCCCTGCAGCCCCCTGGGTCTGTGCTCCCTGCAGCCCCTGCAGCCCCCTGGGTCTGTGCTCCCTGCAGCCCCCTGGGTCTGTGCTCCCTGCAGCCCCTGCAGCCCCCTGGGTCTGTGTTCCCTGCAGCCCCCTGGGTCTGTGCTCCCTGCAGCACCCTGGGTCTGTGCTCCCTGCAGCACCCTGGGTCTGTGCTCCCTGCAGCCCCTGCAGCCCCCTGGGTCTGTGCTCCCTGCAGCCCCCTGGGTCTGTGTTCCCTGCAGCCCCTGCAGCCCCCTGGGTCTGTGCTCCCTGCAGCACCCTGGGTCTGTGCTCTGTGCTCCCGGTGGGGCCGGGGAGCTTTCCTCACAGCACAGACTCTCCTGTTTCACTCAGGGAAACTGTGGGGAGCACTGCTTTGGTCTTTCATTTTGGGCAGGGCTCTGTGGTTGCAATGTGCTCAGAAGTAGTGCAGGAACACCCTCAGTGGTGCTTTTCCATTATCATCGAATCACAGTGAGTCCTGTGGGGAGCTTGCACTGAGGAAGTGACATAAGGCCCCTGAATCTTGAATGTATTGGTGTATCTGCTGTTGTGATCACCTGGCAAGGTCATTCCTAGTCATGACCACGAATCCAGTACTTGTTAGCAGCCAGATGTTAGCATTGGTGCTTTTCTTTAGAAACTCACTGTTAAAAATACTTCAAAATTTGTTTGTCAAGCTATTTGTTGAATGGCTTGAGAATTCTTGAAGCACTGTTTTATCCAGACACTGCATTTTTTACTAGAGCATGTTTTCTCTAAGTTTCTGTGTACCGTATGTCCTTGTAGCAACCCCCAGACTGACCATGTGGAATTCCATCAGACTGCAGTGCTTGGGTCCTCTTCATGAGATCTGTGTATCCTTAATGTCCTCTAGTCTACACAGGCCTGACACTTCCTGGTCTGTCTAGGAGAGCCTTACTTGGCAACGATCCACCAGCCTTCAGAAACAAACACTGCTTTTATAGAGTCATGGAATCATCAGGGCTGGAAAAGACCTTTAGGACCATCGAGACCCACGTCAGCCCAGCAGCACTACCGTGTTCACCATTAAAGCATGTGCTCAAGTGCCACAGTGACACCTTTTGTGAATACATCAAGGGATGGTAGTTGTTATGGGCCCAATATTGTCCCAAGGACCTCTAGTTCAGAAGGATTCAAGTCTTGAGTAGACCTAAAGCAAGCAGGCAGGTTTTGTAAGAATTCCAAAAAAGAAATTATTGCACATTGTCTTTTTGAAGTATTTTAAGAGATGATGAAATGTGCTTGCTCTGATATTCAGGTGTGAAAAATTGTTTTCCTTCAGAAGACAGACATTGTCTGCCCTACTGTACTCCATGTGGTCGGGTGATCAGTTCATTGTCTGATGGTAGGTGCTAGAGCTTATTCTGGAGCTGTGCTTCAGTGTGACTGTAACAGATGGGAAAGAGCATCCTTGAGTATTCATTCCAAATCCAGTGTACATCCTTAAACAAAAGCAGCATGTGGGATGTGTGTCTAATGTCAGAGAGGACGTGTGCGCTGGCCGTGGAGTGACCACACCTGGTGAGCACAGGGCAGGAAGGGTGTGACTGTGTGTGGAGCAGAAGGGCAGAGAATTATCAGCTCCTTTGTTTCTGATATTGCCATATTGCCAGAGGGTTGGGGATGTAATAGCTAGAAACTTGTTCTAGGGAAACACGTTATGCTCATTTTTTGGAGCAATGTTGCATGAGTTTTACTGTCAGGGATGTTGTTTTGTTGAGAATTATGTCTTCTGTTTAGGTTTTTGATGTTGACAAGGGCTGGTTTTAGCTTGCTTTGAAACAAGAAAATGCCATGCCTTGTTAAAAATATGTCCAAATAAAATGTTGCGGTTTTCCAAATATGTTATTTGCTTTTTTCTAGTCAAAACTGTTTTCAAATTTGCACTAATTTGTGGGCAGTACTAATGGATCCAAAATAACATATTTGGAGAATAAACTATTGGTTGAAGACTTATTTTAACCAAACTGAGAATAGTACAGACTTACTTCTGTCACCAAAACAGAAGGTCTAGCTGTGTATCCAGCAAATTTGCTGAGTAAGAAAGTGCCATTTTTATCTTGTCACATCTCTGACCATAATTGCACTTTAACCTAGAGCAACTGCAGGTTCAGAATTCCTGGGGTAACATCTGTAATTATGTAACTGATAATTTCCTCACCAGGCTATGGGAGAGCCCAGGACTGAGTATCACCCAGAGAGGAAATGAAACACTTGAGACAAGGAGTAATTTTAAGCATAGTTCTCATATTTGTGGGTCGCCAGCATGGGGCACAGCTGGGAAAGACTTGAGGAAAGCACTCTGGTGTGTGTATAATTATTGTACTGTCTTGAGCTGTAGCAAAAGGATTTTGTCATGATCTAAATATAGCCTCCCAAACTGCAGGCACTTAAAGCTGCAGTCAGAAACCTGAGCAGTGACATTTTGTGAGCACTGATGAAATGGATGATCTCGTGTTAATGGCTGCTGGTTTTAGTTTCAAGCATGGTGCTTGTGTGCATCCAGGGAGTTGAGGAGAGGTGAGAGGAGAAAATGTGGGAAAAACTCCATCTGTTTTACTCTGTAACTCTCCTGTTTTTATGGTTGACAACAATCCTATTGCCTTTTTTGCTATTGTGCTGTGGACCCAGGCCTGCCTTTTCCTGCATCTGGTGGTCAGAAGCATTTGTTTCTTTGCAGCTTCCCAATATTGCATCCCAGTAGCAACATGAACAGCTGCTGCTGAAGGATAGAAGTCCTGAACATCTGCATTCCAGCTCTTTGCACCATTCCCTTTGTGGCTGTTGTTTTATTTGCTTTTTACCATTGTTCTTGTGTTTGGAAATACATCTATTTATTCTCAGTTCCTTCCCCTGGAGTACAAGGAGGGGGAAAATTAATCAGGTTAGTGATAAACCAAACCCAAAAGCATTTTATGGACTCTGAACATGTATATCTACCATTGAACATCTGACTCCTAAACTAACAGAAATTCTTTTCCTTGTGACAACAGCAAAGGGAATCCCCAGTGACTGCAGCTGTATTCCTATGGTTTCCTGCTAGTAAACTTCAGCTGGCAGTAGTTTTTTTGTATGTATCACTGTTGCACTGTCTTTGGATCTGAAGATTGGTAGAGCAGAACTTGCTGACGCTGACCTGCCAGCTGACCTTCATTTCTTAATAGGGGATTTCATTCCAACATGTGCTGGTGGGGGTGACGTGCCAGTGTTAGTAGCTCAATCTTGCTGTGAAGCTACCTTTCCCCTCCTTTAGTGTCTGCAATATGTTGGTTATTTGGAGAAATTCTTCCAGTTACAGAAACTATTACATATAGCTGTTTTGTCTGCTGCTTGTTTCAGAGCACAAAGTAAACCAGCCAACCTACTGGGGGGCTGGCTGTCATCCTTTGAAAGGCAGGGGATTTCCAGCTGGCTGCTTTGTGTTATAGTTCCCCTCCAGATCACAGAGCTTCTTGCAGGCCTTGGTTCTTCCCAGCCACCTGGCTTTCTTCCTCCTGCAGGAGTGGTCAGCCCCCTTGCTCTGGCTTTGTTTTGCTCCTGGCTACTTTCATGGAATATCCTGACACACATGCAAGTATTCCCAAGACAGCAAAACCCCTCCTTTCAGGAAGGAATACCTGTGATCTCAGTGGAGCATTGAGAGGAAAAGTACTGGAAGTCTCAGTGTTCAGAAAAGTCTCTGTTAACTTACAACAGAGTAAGTCAGGAATCAGTGAACACTTGTGTACATTACTCACATTAGATGAGTGTCATATGCTTCATGAAAACTCCAATGCTAATGCCAACTGGAGTCAACCTCTCTTTGTAAAGAATCTGGTAACAGACTGGCAAAAGAATCTCTCTAGTGGTGTCTGAATCAATAAGTTACTTTGTTTCTCCTTGCAGAAAGACAAATTCTTTGTGTACCAGGAGTACTGTAGCAACCACGAGAAAGCACTCAGACTGCTGATGGAATTGAACAAGATCCCGACAGTGAGAACATTCCTGCTGGTAAGCACCTCCTCTAGCACTCTTGACTGAATGATCTGACTTTGCCCTGTACTCATAAGAATTCTTTGGTATCCCAGGAATGCTGGACATTTTGCAGGTATTACCCATTGCAGATATGGAGCACTCAGTACTGAAATCACTGATGAGTTGAGGCACAGAACTGAGCGCCACCAGCGTGAGTGATTGCAGTGGAAACAAGGAAGATTTTTTTTTTTTTAAAGAATCCACAGAAAAAACAAGCACAGATGATGAAAGGAGTAATGCAATAAGTCAGCAACAAGACTGAGGCTAGTTCCCATTCAATTTGGTTCCCTGCTCAGTTCTCTGACCAGCTCACCATTTGCAGGCTCATCAGAAAAATGTGACCTGCTTCTGACACCTTTTTCTCCACGAGTCCAGTTGTGGGCAAGAGATGTAGTCTGGATGATATGTTTTGAGTGCATCATTGCTGCTTAAATCAAAAGTAACCTAACTTCCATCCAAGGAGGGACTGTGGCCATACAGCCTTCAAATGTGCCTTAGAGGCTGGGCTGGGAGGAGAAACAATCAGTGGGCACTGCCTTCTACCACTGCATTCCTTACTTTTCTTTCCTTTCTTGATTGTTTCTCCTCCTTTACTTTCACCCTAATTCTGTTTGATTTTTAACTGTCTTGTTTCCTTGGCCATGGATGTGTGGCGTTTGTAACGAGGTTGGCACATAGGTGAGGGAATAATTCATCACATTAGCTTTTTTCCTAGTAAATTCTATGAAGTGAAATAAAGGCTGTCTTTCTTGCAAAGGACCTGCTTTTCTTTCTGCTCTTGTTTTTTTGCTTGCTGTGAAAGGTCTGTTCTTTCCCAATGTAGTACAGCAAAAGAAAACTTCCACACAACCATCAGTCACAAGCAGGGCCAGAGCATTCCTTTAGGCACAAGATACCTCAGAGGGAGCCTACCCTCATGCTGTTGGTGGGCAGAGTCTCTTTGTCATGCCTGTTTTAATGAACCTTGTCACACCATTACTTTGAATTACTAAATGACCCTTACCTTGTTCATGAAGTTATTTTGGGTGCTTCTGGTGAGGGAAACCAATGAGAAAGAGAAGGGAAGGTGCACATAACCACTGCCCTTCCTGACTTTCAGCATGTTCTCAACTTCACTGGATTGACAAAGTTTTTTGCTTGTGTTAGAGACAGCAGCTGGCAAACTGATTACGAGGGACATCAGAGATGTCACGCTGTCTGCTTGCTGCAGCACCCAAATCCAAGAGACCATTAAAATGGCAGTAAACATGGGAAGAAGGGCTGTACTGATGTGTCTACTTAGCTGTGGTGCTGTAGTTTCTTCCAGGCCTCCCTTCCCTTCTCCTCTGCCTCCCAAACCAGTGCTACAATGCTACTATGCAGAGAAGGCAGCACTAAAGTACAAAGCTTTACTTGTGAGGATAGATTTGGCCCGATTGCCCCCTCACAGCTGCTGAAACACGGAATGTGGGAATGTGTTTGAAAAGTCAGTAAGTGTTAAAGGGCAGTTCTGAGCCCAGAGCTAGAGAGAGGGCTGAAAGAAGAGATAGAAAGGACTGAATCACTTGAGACGTGGAAATTGGACAGGGAGCATTGTGAGCTGGGTAGCCAATGCCACAGATCTAGAATAGCCTGGGGACAGGTTATTTTACAGACAATTGTCTGTAAAAGTTCCAGTTAGGACTAGTGAGATTTTATATATGATGTCTGTGAACATTCCTTGAAGAGAAGAATTGTAGAGCTACAGCCAAAAGACTCACCAAATTTCAGAGTGTGTCTGAGCCACAGCACAAATTTCACAGGGGAAAACGTTACTGGTGACGCCCCAAAGCAGGCACTTCTTGGCTGAACTGCCTTCAAAGTTCAACTTCTGTGTGGACAGGACAGGTTTGCAACTGGAGTGACTTTTGGAGAAAAGTCCATATTCATGGTTGGGCATAGGAATGTGGACTAGTTTATCTGAAGTAGACTTGAAGTCCACCTGAATCTACTGCCTCTCTCTGGCAGCAGCCAATACTAGAATCATCAGGGAAATGTGTAAAAAGCTTACAGTAGGGCAGTATTAATTTGTCATAAAGATTACAGATAATTGTTGCAAATTAGTGACAGATCAAGGACTATAAGGTTGTTGTTTTTTTTCCCAGTGCCATACCCTGTTCTTAAACTCCCTTTCTATATCAATCCTGAGAAATGAATTTTGATAATCTGTTGAGAGGTGCCATGTGTGCTGGTTAGCCAGCCAGTGTGCCCAGGCTGTTTGTCCAGCTGTGCTCAGGCATAACGTTTTGCCAGAGAATTGGTGGATGTTATGCAGATGACTCATTTGTTTCAATTCCAGGTCAATTCAGACATAAGCATTGGACTAAAGTTAATGACATGATTGCTAGTTAGTAGACTTTATTTTAGCCTTCAAGAGTTTTCTGGACCAACAGTATACAACTTTACAGAATGAACAGAAACAATGGGTCGTTTCTGTTGTGGGGTAGATGGGATTATTTTAGGTAATGGTCCATCTAGGTTTGCTGTTTGCCATTGTATTGTTAGGATGGTTTTTGAGTCACCAGCTGTATAATATTTCCCTGAGAAGGTACCTTTCTGCACAGCCATTGTTATCCACTACAAATTTTCTTCTGCTGATGCCTGCAGAACTTTTCAGACTTAATGGCTGTATGTCAGTGGTGAGTGAGGTGCTATTTCCTGTATCTTAGGTGTGGTAAAGTACTTTCTCACCATATAAAATCGTGTCAAAAATCATCTGAAAGCTTTGTGTCTGAGGTAACAATTGTTTCTTTTTCTGATTATAGGGTTGCATGCTTTTGGGAGGCAGAAAGACAACAGACATTCCACTAGAGGGTTATCTGCTGACTCCAATTCAGAGAATTTGCAAATATCCTCTTCTGCTCAAGGTAAACCAGAGAAAGTATTTCTCCAGATGATTGTTTTATTCTTGGAATGATTCTGCATTTTTTAGCCTTGACTTTTGTTGCCACTATTGCTTTCCTGATTTACTCTTCTGAGAGTTGGATCTTCTCTGAAGAAAATTGCTTTTTATGGGTACAGGCAAAAAGCTGCCTATTGCTGGCAGGCTGCTAAATGCTGTAATGGTCTGGGTAGAGCAGACAGGGTGACTTACTGACTGACCAAAGCCTTTTGACTTCAGTGCTCTTCAGATGTTTATTAAGGCTTGTGCGGGCTGTTCCAGCCACTTCCTGTAAAGCTGTGTTCAGCTAGAATTGTGCCAGTGTTCTGAGGGACTGGATGGCTCTGGGGGACTCTAAATGGGATATGTTTTTCATTACAAGGTCTCTAGTTTGATGGTGATCAGGTCAGTAATGATCAAAATCCTGTATCTTCTGACAGCTGTTTGGCAGCTTGTTTGAAAACTCTTTAGCTGTCTCAGTGAGTTCCCAATGGGCAGAAATTACGACTGGGAGACAGAATGGGACAGAATTTAGTGGTGTGTGGCACTAATTGGTCCCCTTGCTGGTATTCTTACCATAGAAGATAAAGCATAGAAGACCTAAAAAGAGCTAACTTACCTCTCATCCTTTCTGGTAGGGCTGGGTCACCTGCCTGGTGGGGACAAGGAGAGGGAAAAGGAGAAAGCAGTTTCTGGGAGAGCTGGCATCCCCCAGTGGCCTCGTAGATACTGTGTGGCTAACAGCCATCAATCTTCCATGATGTCAGTCTCTTCCTCAGCCAGAGTCTCACACTGTGTTTACTAAAAGAAAAGTAATTAAAAAAAATACAAAGACTTTCCCTCATATTTTGAAAGAAAGGTCCCTTTATGAGTTCTGGAAGAAAGTAAGAATTCTGTGATAAATGTCTGTCAAAACTCCTGGGGACCAAACATCCTTTCTTTGAAGGCCAAAGCCAATACCACCAAGACGAAGACTGAAACAGTGCTTCTTGCTTTCAAGCCACAGTGGGGTAGAGATGAATTTGCCCTCCCTGTGCCTACCCTGAGCTCTGGGGCAGCCGACCCAGACCCAGGTGCACCTGCTGAACAAACAGCCTCGCAGGGAGGGGCCCGATCACACGCTCTTCACTAGTTGAAACTTTGTGGACAGGAAATAAAAGTTTTAAGAAAAGGCAAAGAGAAATTAAGTTTTCATTAGGCAACAAGTCTGCCTCAGTCAGTGAGATAATAACATAACTAGAAGTTGTTCAGTCAGAAAGTATAAGTGACCGTTTTAAAGTGTGGTTAATTCTGGTTCTCAAAGGTAGTGAATTCATAGCAAATAAGTCGTGTCCTGTTCAAGACTTATTTGATAGTTGCTAGCATGAAATTACCAGAGTGGACACAAATGTCTCAGACATGAGAACAGTAAAGGGACAACACAGGCAGATTCTGTTCGTGCTGACCAGGAAAATGGAGCTCTCAAAGCAAGGAAAAAAAGACATAGATTTAAAAATAGTGCAACCCTCAAATTAAGTGTTTGCTCTCCCTTTGCTACTGAACTTCAGTTCTGGCTCCTGAAATAGCTCTTTTGTATTCATGGGGATTGGATCTTACTTTATCTAATTCCCATGGCAAACAGATACTATTGTATTCCAGCTGATGAGAAAAGTCTTAGACCAAAGCTAGCCTACTTTCCTCTTTTATTTTGTTTTTAGCAAGAGTTTGTGAATATCCAGATTATCTGGTAACTTTGATATAACCTTGTCTAATGTAAGTATTTGGTGTAGCCAAGTAGGTGGGCTTGATAAAGCTAATATGCACAAGGTAATTCAGACTTGTTTGTGTTTGAAAGTAAACTGAAGAAGTAGGGTAAGGCACATATTTTAAATACTGTAACTACTTTTTATTAATAACACGCACACATATGTGTGTGTGTGTGTTCTTCAGAACAATAGCATCTAGCATCTGGACTTGATTTGGGTTACTTAATTAGGAATAATACACTAGAATATCTCCAAGTGCTGATCCACTTTAAGCATTGCAATAATTTCCAATGAAATATGGCATCCTGCAACAAGTGACCTTATGGTTTCTCATCCTCTGATGAAGCTGTTTGGTTTTTTTTAACTAACAAATGATGGAGACAGAACAATAATTCAGATGATGGTGATCGATAAATTTCAATTTTGTTTATAGTTCCCCAGTTTTTGTGACACGAGCACTGCAGTTTTGAAGTGCCTGACTGTAAACAGGTTTTTGGTTGGGATTTTCAGTTTGGGGATTTTCTCTGGGGGAAGGTGGGGTGGGGTGTTATTTTGTGGGTGGGGTTTGTTGGGATATTTTTTGGTTTGGTTTGGGGGAGAGGTTTAAGTTTTATCAATTTTGTTGCTTTTTCTCTGTCTAATTTGCAAGCCTTTTGAGTAGTTTGAAGGATGGGACTCACACCTAGCTATGGCATTTCATAATCTCTGTACAAATAGAGAAGTAACGATATTAATATTTTTGCCCCAATGCAGTTCTTGTCTGCTTCAGACAGCATGCAAGAAAATTAGTGTAGAATTTGTCAGTCAGTAAATGAGTTCCTTTTAACTGAGAAAAAGGCTTGGACTAGGCTCAAGCAAAACTAACCTCTTGGCTGTGATGGGCATTGGTTTTTGGGAAGAAAGAAGGTAGCAGAGGTGAAGGGACACCCAGAGAGCATAAACCATGTGAGCCGCTGAGCCAGCACGGGTGGGTGGCTGCAGAACTCGCCCAGCAGATGCTTCCAGCACAGGGGTTTGGGTGAAGGCAGCTCTGTCTCACCCGTGCTAACTGTGGGACTCGATTAACTAGTGTCAACCCCAGTGCTTAAGAGTAGAAGGGCTGTTGTGTAAACCCAAAAATAGTGTTTTCCCCTTAATAAAGAGCATTTCTGTCAGCAAGAAGCAAACCCTGGGGCAGTGGTGGTCATGAGTTAATCACACCATCGTGTGGGGATTAGGCACAGTCACTTGTGTCTCCTTCCTCTGGCACAGGAGGAATGTGCAGCACATGACAGCCGCACCCTGTGGCTCCTGAGCCCAGAGCTCACGGGGCTTGGGCCTTGCCTGAGGTCTGCTCTGTTAAGGATTTGCTCAGACTCCAGCCAGAAATGCACATTCCACCTCTGATCCTTTAAAAACATCTGAGGATACACAACTCCATGGGCGATTAGGGCAGTAATTATGTATTGCTTCATGTGGGGAAGAGTCATTGGCCCTGGGAGGGGCAGCAAAACTTGTATGCAGAGAGCAGTGCCCAGGGTCAGAACCCCTGCAAAGGAAGGCCCGGCAGTGAGGCACACCAGTGACTTCATGAGTCACTGCCTGCACTGGGAAAGATGAGAAGCCACTGGTGTGCATACAGAACAGGATGAAGGAAGCTTACCTTATTGTTTCCCTCATCTCTCCATTGCTCTCATAGCTGTTCGAGAAACAGGACCTTCTATTTGGCCAAAACTGAATGTATTTATCTTTGGGGGATTGGCCTTTTCTTCCCCCCTTCCCTCCTCCAAGAAAAGTTGTGTTGCTGTCAGATTCATGATATTGTGTGGTTGAAATCCAACTCTGTGTAGTGTAATATTAAAAACTGTCTATTCCCTAAAGAGCTGTAAGGAGCACTGCCAATTTATAAATCATGCTTTTGTCTTCCACGCGTATATAAAATCACAAATAACTGCTGATATTTATAAAATCAGAAACGTGTTTCTATTGCATTTTAAATTAGTATATGTTGTAGGTTCGGTGGCATATTGAAGCTGATCTATTTTATCTGATCTACCATTGCTTGTCAAGTGTTTACCCTGCAGAGACATTGACATAAATTACCAATTTTAACAATATGCAGAAAAAAAAAACTATTGTGATTTGCAGGTACACTGGGGAAGTCTGATGTAACATTTGTTTTCTGGTTAGTTTAAGTGGGAAATGAATTTTATACAGGCAAACATTACAAACTGTAAAATACAAATATAAAACTCTGAGGAACATATATGTTTACAGAAAGTGGTTTGGGTTGTTGTTGCCTTTTAAAAAATTTTTAAGCACATTTGGAGCTGAACTGTTGATTAACTGTTGATTAACACAACGTTTTGAACTGATAAACAAAGGAGTACATTGTCTTTTGTTATCTCTGTAAAGCCGTGTTGCTCGGCAGGCCAGCGAGGGCCGGGGCTGTGGCACAGGGCAGCCTGGCAGCAGCGTCTGCACCACTCAGTGCACAGTGTCAGCATCCCCTGGACAAGGTCCGTGCCAGGCCATGTCTGAGTGTCCTCAGGGGAATAAAGGTAGGAGGAAGGAATTTCTCAAATAAAGAAACGTGTAACTTTCAGCTGCAAAGTGTATTTGCTGTCAGTTTGAAATACACAGTCAGTATTGTGTGACAAGGGAGGACATGGGGAAGGATGTCAGAGCCTTCTTAAAAAAAAAGAAGAAAGAAAATGTCTTTTGTGAATTATTTTGAGAAACTCTTGGCAATAAGTAGTTTTCTGCAAGTGGCAGCAGCCTCATTTTCTGTCCCTAGTAGTGCACAAGTTGCAATACAGGAGATACAGTTCCAGACAGCAATGTCTGTGAGCTCTGTGGAGGACAGGGCTTACCCAGGGATCGCCACCTGGGCAGTCCTTCAGCTGCCTTTCAAAATGTTGTCAAATGCTCTTAGGAGTTTACACATCATAAATGTGTCACTAAAAGAAATAAGAGAGCTCTCTCCCTGTGTTTCAGAAGTGCCAAGCTCTGCTCTTTTGGGAAAGGGCAGTGCCAGGGCAGCAGGGCTTTGCCTTGGATGGCTTCAGACAGGGCAGTGGAGGGGCGAGTGGCAGCCCCAGCACCCTCCCTGCAGTTCCCAGCCTCCTCTCCTGCTCCCGGGCTGCACAGGCATGGGGAAGATGCTGTTTGTTGCAGCAGGGTGTGCTGTGAATGAAGAGGTCTTTCTCTGTATTTCAGGGATATTTCTGCATGGGATGTTTAGACAGTGCTAGTGTGTACATACCTGTTTCCAGTGCAGTATGGATGACCCTGGAGCTGCAAACCTTCACTGATTTTTAGTGAGACTCATCTGTGTTGCAATCATGAAGCAGGGGCTAGTGTCACCAAAGCGTAGCACCTGTCTCTTTCTTTACTTTTTGAACATTTACTTTTCTTGGCCTCACTCTCAGCAAAAGTAAAGACTTCTACAGAGAATTTCATTTCGATATCGACTGACATTTGTAGCAGGAAGCCACCTTTTCCTGTGCATCTGTTACTCAGTAAATCACAGATGGAGGGAAGCAATCTAGCTCCACTCAGACCACAGTGCTGGGCAGGCTCTTGCCTGTATCCAGACTCATTCTTGTGTCTCTTGCAGAATGATGCCATTCAGCAGCACAGGACTTTTAAACAACCAAATAACATACTGAGGCAAAAGATAGCAAGAAACTTAAGTATTTCAGTCTTAAGCACCATATTATGTATCAAGGTAAAATTTTCCAGCCATATTTTAGATTACTTTAATGTATTCTTTTTTAAGTGGCTGACTATGATGTACTATTGGTCTAAAAAAAGAGATGAATTATGAGTTGACAGTGGTTGCCCCTTTTGCCAAACTCATTAATGTTGTCAGGTTCTGAGTTTTGCCTCTGCTGTTTTTCAGTGGATGGGGCTTAACTGGGCTGTTGTGCTTTGACACGAGTGAAGCAGAGACTCTTACGGACTCCTTGAGAGCAGAGATTTGTTTGTCTCTATGTCAGAACACAGGTCCCAGCCTTCTAAACATCCAAAGTAAACACATCTGACACAGCAAAACATACTTGGCTTGAGCTCTCCTAGTGTAGCATATTTCACATGAGAATTGCCTCATTTTTTTAACAGCATACATATTAACCCAGTACAGATGAAGAATCGAGAACAGCATCTGCAGTAAAATTCCCCCAATTTCTCTTTAATTTTGCAATGATTCTGGCATTTTCCTGCAGGATTGCTTGCTAATGCTCATACCTTCCCATGAACCACTTCTCAGTTTCCATGTTTTCTCTTTTTTTAAAAGGAATTAGCTAAGAGGACACCCTCTAAGCATCCTGATCACCCAGCTGTCCAGAATGCACTGCAGGCAATGAAGACAGTCTGTACAAATATCAATGAGACCAAGAGACAGATGGAGAAACTGGAAGCCCTGGAACAGTTGCAGTCTCACATTGAAGGATGGGAGGTAGGATACAGGGCCAGCAAGCTCCATGGAGGCAGTTAACTGCACAGTTTAATGACTCATGCTATGTACAGGGATTTATTTCTGTTTCTTTTGTGACGTGTAAACACTCTTGAAGGTGTGGGCAGCATCACTCTGAGGAATTTAGAATTTAGAGTTTATTTTGTGCGTGCAGGCTGCTGCTAAATTGTAGCAGAACAAGTGGATTATGAAAGAAAGGAAGGTATTAGAGCTGGAATGGAACTGACATTTCTGATGGGCAGATCTCACTTAAAAGGCAAATAGATCTGGGTGAAATCCTTATGAGTGCAACATTATTTCACAGTATAATGGCAGATAAAATGAGAGCATGTTAGTGAAAGACCTTCATTGTCCACTCATAAAGGATAGTTAATCTCTCTTTTTTGTGTTTCAGGGATCAAATCTGACAGATATTTGCACACAGCTCTTACTGCAAGGGACTTTGTTAAAAATCTCAGCAGGAAACATCCAGGAGAGAATGTTCTTTCTATTTGATAATCTCCTGGTCTATTGCAAGAGGAAATCCAGGTGAGTCCCTCTGTATTTTCAGTTTTACCATTCAGAAGAATTGTAAGTGGAAGCTGTGATCAATTACTGATCATTGACTCTATTCTCTGTTGCTTTGTAGGGCTGAGTCACAGGTGGAACTTTGCTCTGTTCTTGCCTATTTCTATCACTTAGGCAATAGGAGAGAGAAGTCACTATGTGGTAGGATAGATATTCCAGGCAGTATTGGAGTGCCTCTCTAAGAAGTGTGCAGTCCAAAGAGGAGTTAAAACTGTGTAGCAAAAGCTCTGAGTTCTTGCAGACAAAAAGCTCCTGAGGGCAGCTGTGTCTCCAGGAATTATGTGAAGGTGCCTACTTACATTGTGAAGTTATGCTAAGCTTAAGAGGGGGATGTGAAAAATGATAAAAAGCCAAGATAGGGGCAAGTGGAATACTAAGCAAACAAAATAGGTGCAGGGCCCAGGGGAGTGAGAAAGATGAATGTTTGGCTGTTGCTGTCAGCAGTTACAGCCCATGTGCTGTCTGTTGTCTTCCTTTCTTATCCTGGTAATTATTTTTGCATCCTCCCACCTAAGAAACCTTAAGTATTATTAACACCTGCTGTAATTAAAATAGCATTGGCAGAGTGGAAGGCAACTTGCTTCTGCACAATTATACAGTATATCAGTTCCTGAGCTTTTCACCTTCACAACACCAGTCTCATTCTCATGTCTTGGTCTGTTCTGAATTTACAATGCGTTCTCTGCACTCCCTTTTCCTTTTCCTCCCCTTCCTGTAATACAATCCCCCTGCTTCAAGTTATACTTCCTTAACTGGCAATAGCCAGATAGAACGGCCAGCCCAGTTAGGAATTCTGTAACACCAGTGTTCTCTCCAAAGAAGATTCTCATTTCTCAAAATTTGAATCTTTTTATCTTTTTTTTTTCCCTTTTTCTTTCTCTCTTTTTCCCACAGGGAAACAATGGAAATTTTGGAACCATTAAGCTGTGATAACTAATTTCAGTCATGTTCAGACTTCTTTTGTGTGTATAATGCCAAATCTATACAACCGTACAAATTATTAGGTGACATCTACATTCAAAATTAGATGAGTTATAAATGTTTACATTTTAAAAAAATTACACCATTAAATCTAAAATACTTAAAATGTTATCTACCCAAAGCCTTCTGACTCTGAAATGACACAAAGGAGAGGAAACACTTCACTTGGACGCTTCACCAATTACCAAAGTCCAAAATTCTGTATGAAACAGAGTTCAGAAATTTGTGCGTTTTCTAACAGAAACTATTGCTTTAAAAAACCCCAGTTAATTTAGTACTAATCTTTTACATCTTCAGAGCTCTTAGAAACTGTTTTCCTAAGGCTGTTTGTACTTGAGGTTAGCCTAGCTCCAGTGCTATCCAGGCAGTTTTCCTGGAACACTAAGATTTAGAAAACAAAATGTTCTAGTGCCCTTTAAGCAGAACTTTCATTTTGTACAGAAGGTGTTACCAAGCTCCTCTGTAGTTTGGCTTGATTTTGGAGGATGCTGCTGTAACACTTGGATTTCTCAAGAGATTGGTATTGTTCACCTTTGTCTGACAATGTAACTCGAACTGATGGGATGTTGAGGATCTGATTTCCACTAAAAAGCATAATATTTCATTAAGTCTGCTGGGAGTTGCCTAATGTACAAGATATATTTTGATCACTGAACTACTTTAATTTTGGATATTTCTGCTGTCTCACTGCTATTTATAATGAGTCTATAATGGTAATCAATGTATTTCCTTTGTGTTGGTGTGTCCATTTGGCCAGCTGTCTCAGTCAACTGACATGTTAGTGGGACACACCTTAAAAAAACCCCAAACCCCATTAAGAAACTGTCTCTGTTCCTAAACTGAGATAAGTGACTTAGTTCTCATCTCATTGTGTTATGCTAACTTGCAGAAATCAGTGGAGTATTTCTTGACTCAAAAATGCAGTCAGAATTCAGGGCTCAGTTGTTGATAAATAGTCAACAATGCAGCATTCTAATCTGGACATCATATTTTTTCACAATAACATAATTAGGAGTAGAATTGTCAAACTCATTGTAAGGTGTGTTTAGAGTCATAATTAGATCTGATATTTTAGCTCTGCATTAGCTCCTTTTGTAGACGTGTAGGGAAGTCTGGCAAACTGATGACATAGATTTTCAGGGCTGAGTATTGTTTTTTGGTTTTACCAGGATTGTAGACTGATGTCAGGAACAGTATGCTTCATGTAGGGAGATAGGCTGAACATTTAAAGGGTTTCCCTGGGGCTGCTAGGACTGGTTTTTTTTTGACTTGAGGAGTTGTCTTTGGGAAAGGATCCAATAGCTCCAAGATCACAGTCCCTGTCAGTCTGATTGGATGTAAATATGTGGTCATCACCAAATGTGTATTTGTCACTAAAGGTAGTTGTAAAAGAAAAAATTTCTGGAAAAAAATGGTGATTCTCATCTCACCTCAGTTTACTTTAGGTACTTCACTCTGACAAGAAATTCTTTCCCAGCTGATTTTTACTGCAGTATTTTTTGAATCTTATGAGGTACTGGCAAATTGCCACAGCAGAACCTTCACTGACTGGAATTTTGACACCTGCCACCTCTTAATGACCATTTGACCAGTTGTGCTTTGGCTTGCATAGCAGGGTTATTCTTGGATAGTGAAGCACAACAGGTGTCACTTGGATAGTTTTAAACCTACTGTAGGCATAAAAATCAGAACATAACTAGTAATGAAAAGTGCTTTCCTGAATTCAACAGAGACACTATAAAGCTTATGGATAAAGATGTAAATAAACCTGGGTGCAAAATTGCCCCAGCAGAATTTTCCCTCCAACAACGTGTAACTCACATGGCAGGCTGAGTGGCACTGGCCTCTTTAGGTAGTTCATTTCCTGTTTGAAGCTTGATGCATACCACAAACTGATGACAGCTTTAGGCAAACAGAGGGGTTAAACGTAATGTTGTCAGGTGATGCTGCAGCTGTCATCCTGAGGCCACGTGCTGTTCATGGACGTGTATTTCAGTCAGTCATCAAGAATGTAAATTTTGAAGCCACCCACATATTTGCATAATCTGGCAAAACAAGCTCGTTATTGCTGTATGAACACTGACTGGTACTTGGAAATCTGAATCAGTATTCCAGTTATTTAACTATATTGGAATCCTCCTTTAACAGTCATATCTCAGATGGATTTATTCATATATATGTTAGACCATTTGCTTATGTGTTGCTAACAGCCTTCATCCTAATTGCAGAGTTACTGGGAAGAAAACATCTAAAAGGACCAAGTCAATCAATGGGACCCTTTATATCTTCAGGGGCCGAATAAATACAGAAGTCATGGAAGTAGAGAATGTGGAAGATGGAACAGGTAAGTGACTAAATATTGTCTTTTAAGAGCACAGCAAGTTGAGATCTTGTGTTGGAAGGTGGTGCAAAAGTACTTGTCCATCTCCTTTAGTGAAATCTGAAGCAATCTATGGAACTTGTAGCACCTTCATTATTGGGCCAACTTACATAGTTGAAAGACTGGAAATGCTTTCAGGCACTAGTCCTTCCTTCTGAAATGATCTTATTAACAGTATGTGTTCCCAGAAGATTGTCTATTTTTTGTCCCAATCCAAGTTAATTTAATAAAAGTTACTTCTGTCTTCTTTCCATCCTTTTTTTTACATCATAAGCCATTACAGCTAAAATAACAGAATAGAATAGAAAATAGAATAATAGAATAACATTCATTTAGAATTCTACTAAATACTAGTCTTAGTATCCAAATTAGTAGCATGGAATGTGACCATGAGCAAAATATGGGAATGGCAATTCTGTTATGATTCCTTGTATCCACAGGCAGGAAGACTGGGTGGGTTTCTGATTCCATCCATAAGGGCCACACCACCACTGCTCCTATTGTAGTAAGTCAGGAATTAGTATTGTGTCCTTTAAACAGTCAACACATAAAGAGTTTCCGTGTGATGGGACAGAAATCCTTACAGTGCAGGAAGATAGCCTGTCCCCAGAAAAGTCAGAACAAAAAACCTGAACAAACATCATAGACTCTTTCACTGATGGCCTTGTATCTAAAAGACTTCAGCTCTTCTTCTGAGGTGCAATCATGGAGTGTCACTGTCAGGACTGAAGCATTCAGTCAGTTTGAACAGCCTGTTGATCTTGTACTTCTAGAGTGGTAAGTACAGCTGGGCAGTCAGTGAGCAACACCTCAGGGATCAAGGTCTTAAAGAAGATGATTTTACTGCAAGTGCCCCACACTGGTTTGGTTAAAAGAGCAGGCTTCCTGCTCACTGTGTGCTTTGTGCTTTGGTCTTTTGCAGCAGATTACCACAGCAATGGCTACACGGTGACAAATGGCTGGAAGATTCACAACACAGCCAAAAACAAGTGGTTTGTCTGTATGGCCAAGACTGCCGAAGATAAACAGAAGTGGCTGGATGCTATAATCAAGGAAAGGGAGCAGAGAGAGAGTGAGTGGATGATGTATTTTGTACTGCACTGAATGAACTTGTAGGACAAATGTATGTACACATACATGTGTTTGAGAGAAAGACAAAAGGTTATGCCTTTTCCTCCGTGGGCAGAATTAAAATCTGTCCTTAATGTTTTCCCAAAGCTAGGAAACAGCTCTGACGTCTCTGAAGGTTCTTGATTCATTGCAGTATCTTACCATAAAGCAACAGGATTTATATCTAGTTAGGATAAACTTTTCTTCCCAAAAAATGCACAGTTCTCCTTTTCTCCAACCTTACACCTATCACTTAAATTCTGCCTAATGTCGAT
Organism: Acrocephalus scirpaceus scirpaceus; assembly: GCA_910950805.1. NCBI lineage: Eukaryota > Metazoa > Chordata > Aves > Passeriformes > Sylviidae > Acrocephalus > Acrocephalus scirpaceus. The sequence goes on from OU383787.1 coordinate 15,395,385, forward strand.
CTCTGCTAAAATTGGGCATGGAAGTGCAGGACCACTTCAGGCTGCCTGTTCTCAAGCTAGTCTTGGAGGTGTCTAAAATCTGAGTCTCTTTTGGACTCCAGAGTTGCCCAGATTTGCAAGTTCTAGCATAACATATCCAGAAAAGATGTGTTCAGGCTGGAAGACAAAAAGCATCTACAGCACCAAATCAGCTTTTGCGAATGCTGTCCTCCTAAAGCAATTTGCAGATCTGAAGAGGGCCAGAAAATGTCACTTATGAGGATAGTTATAACAGACACCTGCTGTTTCCAGAGATTATCCCCCTGCCTGTAGCAATTTTCAAGTTAGCATGAATTATATACTTGGGAACTTGGATAAAGTGAACAAGAAATGATCTTTATATTCAGTTATCAGTCATTCTTTAAGTCATGCAGTATTTCTTTGATTTACTGGATAATATGATTGTCAAACACTATTTTTAGCTTAAAGGTACTAGTAAATAGGCTAATTAATAAAGGATGAGAAAATAATGTGCCTGCCCAATTTTGATTTATTCACAAATGTGAAATTGATTTCAGTAGTTTTGTATTTTTGCGTTCAAATAGAACATTCAAAAAGTCTCCTGATCTTCCAAGCGCTTAAATGCCTTTAACAAGTCTTATGCTTGAAGTTATTTCAGGTTCACAAGTGGAATTGCCACAAGAAATCAGTTTCAGAAGGTTGAGAATCACAGAGTCATAGATTGGTTTGGACTGGAAGCAACCTTAAAGGCCATTTAAGGCCATGGGCAGGGACACTTTCTGCTATCCAAGGTCGCTCCAGGCCCCATCCAACCTGGCCTGGGACACTGCCAGGGATGCAGGGGCAGCCACAGCTGCTCTGGGCACCCTGTGCCAGGGCCTGCCCACCCTCACAGGGAACAATTCTGGCCCAGTATCCCATCCAGTCCTGCCCTCTGGCACTGGGAAGCCATTCCCTGTGTCCTATCCCTCCAGCCCTTGTCCCCAGTCCCTCTCCAGCTCTCCTGGAGCCCCTTCAGGCCCTGGAAGGGGCTCTGAGCTTTCCCTGGAGCCTTCTCCAGGTGAACATTCCCAGTTCTCCCAGCCTGGCTCCAGAGCAGAGGGGCTTCAGCCTTGGGAGCAGCTCTGGGGCCTTCTCTGGACTTCTCCAGCAGCTCCAGGTCCTTCTTATGCTGGGGCTCAGACTGAACACAGCACTCCTGCAGGGCCCCACAAGAGCAGGGCAGAGGGGCAGAATGCCCCGTCCCTGCTGCCCACGCTGGGGCATCAGCCAGCCCGTGGGGGTTCTGTGTGGCAGTGCATGTGGCTGGGTCATGGCCAGCTTCTCATCCACCTGCACCCAGAAGTGTTTCTCTCCAGGGCTGCTCTCAATCCATTCTCCCAGCCTGTATTTGTGCTTGGGATTGCCCTGACCCATGTTCATCTTGCTTTGGACTTTCTTCACATTCTATAAACCATTCTGTTAAAGCATAAGTTAAAAGCTGCTTTTTAAAATGGAGAAGAAAAGCTGCATCTCAGTGGTGCTGAACTTACCAATGACAGTTTTGTACTCAGATAAAAAAAATACCTCACTTACCCCTTAAATGGAAAATAAGTTGATCAATTTTTGTGTTTCTACCATGTTTGCTGAGGCCTCAGCTTTTGACATTGAGCAAACATTTTATTTGGTGTTAAAGAGCTGAAGGAATTTCTGCTTTATATTCCAGGTTTGAAACTGGGAATGGAGAGGGATGCATATGTCATGATTGCAGAGAAAGGAGAGAAGCTGTACCAAATGATGATGAGCAAGAAAGTGAACCTTATCAAAGACAGGAGAAGAAAATTAAGTACTGTTCCCAAGTGCTTTCTTGGCAAGTAAGTGACATTTGAATTGAAAAGGCCTTTCACTCCAATTAATGGACTCTAAAATTTCTGGGGATGGCATTGTGACACAGATCAGATGTGCTTTGATGCAGCTTGATTAAAAAGACCATAAGCCCCATTACAGTGGTGATTTATTAAAAATAGTCATTGATTTTTGTTTCACACCTTACACAGGCTGAATAGTGTGACAGCTCACTCTGTTTTTCAGTAAGTCATAACAGCTGTTTCAGATCAGCAAAAGGAGTAAGAAAACCACCTTAAACTCCCACAAGCTCAGGGCTTTTGGTGGCCTAACCTGTACTGTCTTTTGTATACAAGCAAATGCTTTCCAGGTGATACTTAAATCCAGCAGAACTGTCCAAGCCTCAGGACTGTATTTAGAAGTTTCCTGTTTGTCAGTGTAACAGGCACAAATGAAATTTTGTGCATCATGTGACCTTTTATGTTTGTTAGAAGTATAGGACTTTATTGGCTGGAAAAAAGCTCTTTGATTCAGCTAGATGTTACAAAATAATGACAAACTAATTCTGAAGGATGATGCTGAGGCTGTGGAAGGGACTCCTTGGGCATCCTGGGTGGGTGATTGGCACTGGCAGCAGCGGGGCTGCTGTGTGGCACAGCACTCAGAGCTGACCTAAGAAGGCTTTTCCGCCTCAGCTGTTAATGATTCAAATGATCAGCTGTGGGCAGAAAAGAAGTTCTGAGGCAGAATGCATTCATTTCCCTTCCCTCTCTGGTCTCTGTTACAGCAGTTTGCAGCAGCACTGCCCATGCACAGGGATGGAAATGTCTTTCTGGCTGACAGAAGGCAGGCTGGTAGCATAGGTTGGTGATACTTCAGCTAGAAAAAAGTTTCTTGATATTGGAGAAGTAGTTCCTTTTTTTCTTCTTCTCACACATCCTCCAGCCACCCCCAGGTTGATCTTGTTGGATTAAGACTGAAACCTTTTAGATCTGATAATGGCAGTTCCTATTTTCCACGCAAAAAGAAGTACCAGGTCAGAAACTTACATTCTTCCAGTGCTGTAATGTATGAGCCTGTTGTGGGTTCTCTGATATGCTTGGTTTCAAGTCTTATCCAGGATTTCCTGCTACTACTTTTCCTTTTAAAATGTCTGTTTTCTTACAGTCTGTCCTGCTCAATGCCCTCAGTTTGCTTGACAAGCCACCTGACACTCCAGTAGCGAGGACTTGACCTACCTTTGCTAATGGCTAACTGAGCCCAGACTGAGATACCTACAGGTATCCTGATATCTGACAAAAGGATTATTTCTCCTAATGTTCTAGTTGCTCCCACAGCAAATAACTCTGCTGATATCTTTCCTGCATTCACTTATTGATACAGTCCTGGGAAACTCAGCTGAGTGCAACTCAGTCAGTACACCTCCAGTCATGACTGGCAGATTTTGTATCATTCCCAGGGCTTTCCCTGAACAATGCATATTGGCTGTGACCTGTTTATTTTTGCAGATACTCCTGCCTAAGAGTGTCACTGATATCTGCACTGCGATGTATTTAGTGGTTTTTTTGTTATATGCAGCTGAGAGCTACACCAAGACCACAAAAATATTTTTCTCTTGGTGTGTGAATATCAGATAGCTTCTCATAATTCAAGAGATAAAATGGTTTTTTTGGGGAAACAGCATGACCTAATCCTAATAGTTTCAGAGATATCCCATGCGTTTATCTATAAAGCTGTTTATTGAACTTGACTTCAGCAACTGACTGTCTTGAGTGGAAATCTATTTTCCTGATCACTCTTTGTGGCATTTAGGCAAGTAACTGATACAGCTGGAGTGATGTGTGTTGTTTGTGTCACTGTGTGTAAATGATATGCTGGTCATGCTTCTTTTCAGTACTGCAAAACCTTGAGTGTGTAAGAGAGCATCTGGTAACCTCAGGAGATTTCAACCATACCTGATCAGATTGTACAGTCCTGGATGGGTTGGATTTTCCTGTGTATTTCTTGTGTAGAGTCCCTTAATTTCCAAGGTGTAGCTGGGAGATGGTGTCCTGACCTGGATGCCAGATGAGAACTGAGCACGGCAACACTGGGAAGTGAAGATACTCTCAATTATCCTGGAGAACTGCTTCAGACAAGATGAGGAAACAAATCAAGCTTTGCCATCCACTCTTTGAGTTGACAACTTTTTAAAAACAGTTTAGCATATTCCTTAAGAACCTCTTGGAATATTTTTAGATCATACACTTTTCAGGGCTTATAAAGCCTTCTGATCAAATGATTACTGATTTTGCTTCTGAATCAAACATCATAGAAATGTTAAAGCAGCTCTTAAGAAAACCATCCCATGACTGGGAAGCTTCAGAGCTGTGAGGGTAGCATTTAGTTAATTTTCCTATTTCAGCTCATCATATCAACCTTACATTTACAATCCACATAAATTCCAGAGACAGTTGCAAATAAAAGAAGGAGGAAAGGTAACAGAGTAGCTTCCACTGAAGTTTTGGGCAACCATTTAAGTGCTGTGAAGTGCCACAGACCCATTGCTCTTGCTGGGGAACTCCAGAGCAAGGGGGCCTCTCCCTGGGGTGCCTCCTTGGGTGCAGTCCCTGGCAGCAGGTCCTGAGGGGCCCTGCACAGCGGGCCTGCCTTGTGCCCTCAGTAGTGAGCGTGGAGGATCATTCTTACTTTGCCTCCTTCTGCAGTTAATATTTTGTTTCAGCTTTTAAATACTTAAGAAAACAGTTCAGAATCACTGGGAAAAGAACATTCCTTAGGAGGTAGCCTGACTCATCACTACTCTGGCTTTAGGGGCTTCACAAAACTCTGCTGGTTTCCATGGGATTCTCCTGGCATAGTTGAATAGATTCTGTTGCTTTTTCTGCACTATGACAGCTGCAGAGTAGCCAAAGTTTTCAGCCCTGAAGTTGTTTTGTTATTCTAAAGGCAAAATGCAAATAATTCCTACAGCTTAGATCAGTCAGTGCTGATGAATACAAAAAGACTAAAAATACTTAAGTTAAAGCCCACAGGTGGAGACATGGATATAGATGGATTTGTAAAGCAGCAACCTTCCTCACATTGGCAAGCACCCACGTTTTATTGAACTCACGTTTTCCATAAGTTGCTCTACTTTCGTATATTCCTTTTGTTCTTCCCCATGCCTGTAACAGATTTCTAGCATAATTGCTAATTAACCTGGCAAAACCTGAGTCCCCTGGGGCTCTCACAGAGCTGGATTCATCAGGCTTGCTATGGCTGCTTTTTGTACTTCCTGTTTCTAATGAATAGCATCCTACATATCTATCCATTTTTTGGCCTTTATTCTGCCCGTATGTGCAGCTCTGCCCCTCAACAGAGAGGTTCTGTTTTTGTGCTGCATGAGCAGCAGATGAGACTTAGCATCTTCTGTGTATAAATGAGAAGCATGATGTATGTAATCTGCCAGGCACCACCTCCAGAAAATGACCTTAAATTAACTTGTCAGTGGGACTCATGCTGTTACTGCTCTGTGCTTGAATTCAGTAGGTTGAGTCTTCTGTTCTAAGTCCTACTGTGATTCCATTAAAGCCAATCCAATTACACCATGGGGCTGGGGACAGAAATCAGACCCAGTGAAGGAAGATGAGCATGTGTAATTAAGTCAAATCATGAACACTGCTTGGATAGGTAGCTTGGGAAGAAGTAGCTGGGAAGGGACGATACCCCACTGTTGAACTTGATTTAAGGTCCTCAGTTAATCTTGCTTGCTAATCTTTTCCCCCATGGATGTCTGGATTGCTCCATAAGGATTTGCATCATCCTTATAGATGCAGCCAGGTCATCTTTCCTTTTATGTGCACACTGTCTGTGAGCTCAGGGCAATGATGGGAAGAGCCTAAATCTTCTGCAGAGCATTTCCTCCAGGAATGTAGGAAATAAAGCCACTGCATAGGGATACCATTGCTTGCTTCAAGGAGAGTCTCCTGTGGCTGGCTGATGGCTCACAGAGGCAAGTGCCTGCTGCACTCAGAGCTAATTGTGTGTGTTCTGCTCCCCTTTGCAGCGAGTTTGTATCCTGGCTCACTGAGATTGGAGAGATAAGCAAACCAGAGGAAGGGGTCAACCTGGGACAGGCACTACTGGAAAATGGAATCATTCATCATGGTGAGTGTGCCATGCCATGAAAAGATAGCAGATTTCAGTAATGCCCTGGAAATAAGGGTGGAAAACTTACTGAAGCTGTTCACATGATGTTCAAATACTTTCTGCTGCCATACCCATCAAATCCTCAATATGTTTAGTGATTTTGGGGATTAATGAGTGGGCAAATTTATGACATGAAAAGAGAACTTGTTTGGTATGCAGAAAGTTTGTGTCTGCAGCTGCTTGATTTCTCTGCAACGTCTTAGTTTGGGACTCTATCAGGTGTATATTCCTTTGTACCATGTGTGTTTGAAAATTTTTTGCAGTTCATAAATACAAGTTTGCACATGAGACATCACCAATCCAGAGGACTGGAGCAGTGCTCTTTAAGACCAGGGCACAGGTGATGGGTCATTCAAATGACTGCTTGTCGCAAAAGGAGACGATGGAGGGTTTGTTGTGTTTCCAGCTCATTTGGCAGGAATGTCTTTCTTTAAAATAGTGAGGGACCATATTTCTTCATCTCACCCAGCTGATGACCTTGCAGTGTTGTGATGAGGGATATTCTAGAAGTGTAGGACAGTGCATACAAAAGTGCTGCATGACTGAAGTATGCTTTTTGAAAATTTTCTGTGCTACCTGCATTTCTACTAAAAGTCTTTTTCCAGATTACATTGTTTAAATTCAGATTTCTCCTGCTGTTTCCTACTGTTTCCATAATGTGTTATGCAGACAGAGCAACACAGTCCTACTCTAATTAAACAGCAAATATCTCAATTTCAGCATTCAGATGAGTTTAGCTGCAAAATGCACATCAAAGGAGTACTGTAGGTGGGTCTTAAGTCACCACTGGTCTACATTTTCATACAGTCTCTTTGAATTCAGTTTAAATAAGGGAACAATTTAATTAGGCTAGTCTTGCTTTAATCTCTTGGTTACCTAGCACCACAACTTGTCTTTCAGGTGACAGTAACACTGTAAAGAAATTATGTATGTTAGCTTCTTTTAACTAGCACACAGAGAAATCTGTTATGAGCAGTCCCATAGTCCCTCATGCACAAACACTTCCATCCCCATGTACGAAGATGTGCTTTCAGGCACATTCAGACTTTCAAGAGTTTTGAGCATGAGCTCAAAAGCACTAAAAACTTTTAAGAACTTGGTTTTGGAGAACTGAGGCTCTTTGGCTTCATTGTAGAGGGATCATTCTTTAAATGAGGAATGCCCTTTGGCACTCACACCCTCGCCGGCCTACATTCTGAGTGTGCACACGTGCACTGCTGGTGCAGAAAGCTCTCCTGAGACTTGTTATTTCATGTGACTGTTTACCTTAATGTAAGTTCATACTTTGACACTTTCATCAGTGTACACTTTGTTGTGCTGTTAGATCTATTGATCTCCTTATTCAAATGCCCTCATAAGATGCATCTGATTTGGTTTTAGTGTGACCTCAGGGCTCCTGATGTTCATGTCTTCAATGAAAGTTACTGTTAAACATTGGAAGCATGAAGGTATCCTATTTGTCTCCTAATGTAGCAAGAACCTATAAGCACCATAATGAGGCCCTTAACCCCATTCTGCACTAGGCAATTATAATTTATGCTTCATTTTCACTTGGCGTAACATTGTTGCTCTCTCAGCCTGCCTGAGAAGCAGGGCCATAGAACATTGCTAAATGCTGAGCACTGTGTGTTTTATCCTGAAATTTTCCCCTTATCTTCTTTAGTTCTGGCTATTTTATCTGGGACTGCTGATGGGAAAGTTCTGGTTCCTGTCACAGGGCGCAGAAGTGATCAGAACCTGATCTGTGTGCCAGACACAGAAGATACTTTCTGCTAACTCAGTTCTCAGTTGGATTTAGTAATACAGAATCAATTTGATTTAGAAATTCATAAATCCAGAGCCTGCAGACACTTGAAGGAGTCAATAACTTGCACATCTTAGAGAGTCAACTGGAGACAAAAGGGGATACATTGAATTTGCAATTTTTTTTTTGATCCCGTGAAATTAAGGGGAAATATCATCAAAAGCAGGAATCTGAAATTATAGACCAGGATGTCCTGTGTAGTGAGGGAAGGTCTTAAGAATTTCTGGTGTCTGCCCTCTGAACAATTATCCCACCCACTCTGCACGGGACAGACTAAGTCTCAGACTGTTTCCTGGTACTTTGGAGTTTGCCTAACCCAGGAGATTGTTGTCAGTCATCCAGAGGAGCCAGTTTTCTTAGGTTAATCAGACTTAGGTTAAGATGCATCTTAAATTGTGTAAATCCATATTTTCTCTCAGTTCATCAAATGGTGCATCCAAAGTATTCAGGAGTGCTCTGGCACTGAGACCTGGTCATGGTTTTGGGATGTTGGCAAAGGCAGGGAAGAGTGCAGTGCCTCAGCTACCCTACCTTAACTGCTCTCCAGATTTCCTCCTCTTGCTCTGTATTGTTGGAACTGGCTTCCATTAAATTAGGGTGGGAACACTGGCATTTCTCTGCTACATACTGTAAAATCTGCAAGATACTCTATTACTTAGTTTTAATTTGCTCAGTGCTTGGCACTTTTATACTTAAATTTCCACCTATTTATGACTCAGTGAAGCAAATAACTTCTACTGGTTACTAAATTACCATCTTCAGGATGTGGATTTCACACTTCCACCTTCTGTGGAAATAGTTTGCCTTAGAATAGAGACTGGATAAAGGTACATGTAATTGGATGTAGACTTCAACCATCTTCCAGTCTGACGCATTGGATAAATCTGAATCTGGGTATGTTTTTAAAGTATTTTCTGATTTTTGCCAGTGCTTCTTTTGAAATGGCTCCTGATCACATTGAAACATTTGTGTCCTCGCCTTTAAAGCTCATCAGCAGATAGCATTACCCAGTAAGATTTTTACTGCTCTGCTGTGGAATGGCTTTTCTGGGTGAAAAAAACAGTCTAATTTTTAGAAGGAACTCACTGCTAACTCTAAGAACCATGATAGAAGAATACCTCTGACAGCTGTAGTCACCAGCATGCTTCTGCTTTTGGAGTTGCAGAGTTTTGGGCTACTGCAAAAATAGCTTTAAGTGCTGTGATAACTATTGTGGGAATTTGCAACACTTTGTTCAAAACTCATTGAGAAAGGTCAGATGTTCCCAATTCCCTTCACTAGGACTGTTTCCAAAGCCTCACATAAACTGAATGTGATGTAAAATTTTAAAAATTCAATTTTTACCAACTGGCCTATAAAGAACACGGTGAGAACAAAAGGCAATTTTAGTTACCGTGCTGATGTTTTAGTTTCAGATAAGCACCAGTTTAAGAATGAACAGGTGATGTACAGATTCCGCTATGATGATGGAACATACAAGCCAAGAAGTGAATTGGAAGACATCGTGTCCAAGGTTTGTATTACCATTCTTGTTGGAACTTTGTGATTTGCCCCAGGAGGTTTGCTCTCCCTCTGAACGTCACTGACCTGCTGTGTGGGAGGTTGCTGTTGCTGCTGATCCAGGTTGTATTGAGCTGTCCATCCTAATGCACAGGAGACGTTCACGTTAGGGACAGGAAGCAGAGTTCAGCAGTGAACAACAATACAGCTGTGACTGCACCCAGGACTGCAGATTGAAATCCAACAGAGTAACAAAAGGTCTTAAAACACTAGGTGGTAACATGTCTGCTGCAAATCTGGGCATGATGGTTCAGAGGGATAGAAGAGATCAATATTTAACTGTTCCTAATAATTATCTGTCAAATGAGTTCTGTTGATCCATATTTGTCCACATACCTTTTAATAAATCTGATTTTTTTTCTTATGGACCTTGGTTAATGGGTTCATTGTGAGGCAGGATTAACAGAGAAGGTGTTGTAATAGAGGTGATTAGAGGTAAAAACAGATTTCTGGCTGTTGGAAGCCAGGAAAGAAGAATGTTTGACAGAGAGGCTAAAGGAACTTTTTTGAGTATCAATATTAATCAATAGAAAATTCCAGCTGAGTAGAGACATCAGTGCCCAGGTTTTGTTAGCATTAGCTGGTCAGTGTTTCTTTGAAAGGAAAACAGCTGCTAACGCTTTGCATCTTCCATTCTGCAGGGGGTGAGGCTGTACTGCCGACTGCACTGCCTGTATACTCCAGTGGTAAAGTAAGTTCCCCTTTGTTCCCCCCTTGTATTTATTATCTGACTTTGTTAAAAGGATGGTGTTACTATTGAAATCTTCTTGTTTCTTACTATAAACAATAATTTTCTGAATTTTCTTGGCTCTTTTACTGCCCATGCTTCTCCTCAGCTTAGATCTGTAGTAGCAGTGCTGCTGCTGGAGGATGTTGGAACTGGGGATTCAGGGAGAGTGTGCAGCTGGGTATGATGACAGTGACTGATTTTCAGGGCAGATCATGTGGTGGGGATTGTAGTTGCTGTATTATTTGGGTTATAGAAAATGTCAACGGATGCTGAAGTGATGTAAACAGATTCCCGTGTGGTGCTAGGATTCTGTCATTCAGAGCACCCTAAACAAACTAAAGCCAGTCTGAAGCAGAATAAAAGCTGAAGCTGTAATTTGAAGAAACTCTTTAAGTTTTGTGTGGAATCTTAAGAACTTGGCTCTGTATAAATAACTGCTGAAGAACTGAGATAGTCTGCTAGTGCTAGGTAACTCTCATCCTAGAGCCCAATAAAAAGTTCATGGTTCTGGATAATGTTCTATGTTTCATGTTCTGCTCCTGTTCAGGGTAGATTAAAACGGGGAGAAAAGAGAGTGAACTAACAGTGATCCTGACCAGCACGGACCTGCAAGCAGGGAAAGACTGAGCTAAGGACCAAGACTGATGGCAGCTTATTTGAAACTGTCAGCATTTCTGGGAAAGTTTTGGGAGTTACTTCTCATCTGGAACCCCCTACTCATTCATTAGTCCTCGATATTTTAATGTTTTCCTTTATTGTGCTGACATTTCAAAAGCACGTTTTCCCAAGATACGAGTGTGAGAGAGAAAAACTGCCCAGAACACTCCTACAGATTTGTGCTGGATTTAGCATATTACTGGAAGACAAGTTGCAAACTGTGTGTAAGCACTATGAGGAAAGCTGTTTTCTGAGGACACGTATTTTTGGAAATGCTGTCATGTTTTATTGGTTTTTTTTCCAAGCTCTGCAAATCCCACTTCTCTTTCTAATTTCTCACACCCTGCATTCTGCAAACACACAAACATTTCTGCTGCATTTACTTACAACAGCCAGTCACAACATATTTGTGTCTGTAGAGGATTGGTAAAACGAACAGGGTTGGGTAGGATGGGTTTTGGATAGTGTTTGGATATTCGATTCTTAGGGAAAAGGCAGTATCAGGTAGTGTGGTGCTAATGAAAGAGGCTGATTTGACAGAGCTGAAGAATAAAGTGTTGCCTTGCCCTGCCTCATGGATCCATCCGGACTGTAAAACAGCCCCACTGGCTGTGCTTCCTTGCAGAGATGCCAGTGGAGCTCAGGCTTCAAATGCAAGGACCACCCCCATGGGTGAGAGAGGCATTAATTCTTCATAGCCCATTCAGCATTTGGCCTCTCTACTGAGACTCTTAATGAGAGGGAGCCAGTTAATGCAAATTAATTGTGCTAATGGCTTTTGTGATGTGGAACTAGGAACTGGATCAAGACCATGAAACTTATTTCACATGGGCCAGTAAACAGCCTTAAAATGGCTTTTATGCTCTTCCGAACTGGATTAAATCCAGTGACCTTGGAGGTAAAAGGTGTTAGAGCCCAATGTCGTGAGCCACATAGTTCTCTTATATTTGTATTGAAATTCTTTAGAAATATTTCACAAAAGACTAAAACCATCAATTATCTCCGTGGCTTTGACAAGAGAAATGGAAGAAAACTGCAAAAAGCAACAAGTTACAATAGGGTTCCTTTTCCTTCGTGCAGGAACAGTGCTGCTCTCTGCAAGGGCTGGGTGTGAGCTGGTGCCAGTTGTTTTAAGAACTAAACCCTTCTTATTTACAATGACTGGAATGATCTAATTCCATAAAAGGATGCTGCATATTCTATTTGTGTCTGGCTACTATGTGATATTTTACTAAAGGAAGTAAAATCTGAACAAGTGTGGAAAATGTCTCTTGAAAATATAGACTAAAAGCTGCCTGATTCCATGAGCCTCACAAAAAGGAGGCACAGAGGGAATGTGTAGAGTCCCTCTCTATGAATACATTAATAGGTAAACACTAGAGAAGAATTATTGAAGCTTATAGATAGGACTGGTACTGAGCCAAAAAATGTAAGCTGGATGTGAATGGATTTTGGATGATTTCCAGCCAGAAGAATGTGATTTTTAGTGGAACTGCTGGTGGCAGCATTCTAACCTAAGTTACAGCAGCAGCTTAGGACATCTGTGAAAAGAATCTTCTGGTTGCCTCTGGCTGGAATGTGAGCTCCCTGAAGATGGCTCAAAAAAACACCTAGAGAAATTTTAAATAACACTGCTTTGTGTTGATCTGAAGTATCTTCCTAATTCAAGTTGCTGGAAAAGTTCAAAACTTTCTAGAGAGAAAGGATGGCTGCTTATTAGTAGTGGGTCACAATAGTATATCTAGGTTTAGAGTGTAAAAGAAATGTTTACCTTTTTGTCCTGATTTTCCCTGAATTCTCTTTCTTAATTAGAGACCGTGACTACCACCTAAAGACGTACAAATCAGTGATCCCTGCAAGTAAACTTGTGGACTGGCTTATTGCACAGGTAAGAAAAATTTAAGATACTCTCTTTGCTAAGAGGCACTTCATAATCCTAAAACTTTCCATTTTCAATGTATCAGTGGAAAATTTAAAAGTGGTTTGGCTGCTGTTCTTAGCTGTGTGCATCTGCTTTCTTTCCTCCTCCAAGGGAGCTGGAAACACTCTTGGTCTGAGACCATCTTAATTGCTGGGTTTACACATCCCAAAGCAACCAGCCACCATGATTAGGGCTTTAGACATCACATCATTACCAAAACTAGACAGCAATCATAATAATTCTAATGGTGGCAGTAGTAATAAGAGTAATAGTAATATGCTCTGGACATGCTTCTTCACTGTGGTACTGACTGTAAACTGTGAGATTGTACAGAATAAACCAAAGTTATCACATCAAAACCAGTGTATCCAGCTTCACACCTGGTTTCCGTATGAAAAGGCTGAGACACATTTTGTCAAGGTCGATGATTGTAAACTGCTCTATTTTCTGAAGGTTTTCTTACTGCCTTTATTGTATTTGGAGAAATACCTACATAACGTTTAGAAGCACTTAGTGAGCTGAAAGAATTAAAGCTATATTTTCTAATTAGAGAATGCTATTTTTTAGGGGAATGTTTTGAGGCCAAAGTAATATTAATGTCATCAGGAGCAGCCAAATCTGGTTTAGACCCTTCCTATGGAAAGATTTTGTTGCCTAGAATAAACATAGGCTGCTGAAGGTTTAAGATGGTAACATTAGGAGGCATTTCTCCTCCAGTTTATTTACAGTTGAAATAATAAATTGGATTTTTAAATCCCAGTCTCTGTAAAATAAACTGCACGTTTATTCCATAAAATAGCACAATGTGAGCGTTGAGCATTGTATTATGACAGGATGTTGAAAATGAGAGAAGACTTGGGAAGACTTGAAATGAGTTTATAGTAAAAGTTAAACTTCCAGTTTCTTAAAGCTATTTTCTTGGCTTTCCTTGTGTGATTACATAGTCGTGCAATTCTTTTAGAACGGCTTTTTGATCCCTTTTCTACCAAGACAACAGTATTTAGTTCTTAATTTGTAAATGTTGTGCCTTGTCTGCTCTCAGCCTCTTTAATATAAGCTAGTAGTGCTGTGGATTGGCCAGAGCTGATCCTGTTTTATCCTGTATTTAAATAATGCTGATACACCATAGTGATGGGCTTTGCCAGCATTTGCTTGGCAAATAACTCCTGCTCTCCTTAGCAGGATTTGAAGTAGGACTGATGTTTTGCTGACAAGATCGGAGGGTGCTTGGTTGCTTAAAACTAAGTCAATACACTACCCTGCAGCTGCTGTGAGACTTTCAGGTATCAGTTCTTCAGATGGAGGGGAGAAAAGATGTAATACTTGCGTAGGATACAGCTCCCCATTAAATAGGATTAAAGTAAAACACTGAAATTGCTTCTGTTGCCAAAGCAGCAGGTGCCCTCCCTGCTGGAATGAGCTGAGCAGCTGCTCTCACTGGGATGGCAGACACCAGGTTCCTCTGTGGCTCTCTGCTCATCTCACATCAAGGGACCTGTGTTAACCATCTTTGTAAGACCACCAGTGCTTTCTGATTTTTACTAGCACTATTTAAAGCTGACTTTAAAAAGTAAAACCATGTCTGTAAAGTCTTCACTTGTGGCTGTAAATCAGCAGATACATGGAGAAAACTAGGCATTTCTTGTATTTAACTGAGTTGTAGATGTAAAGCTTAAGGCAGCCGTTTCAGGGAAGTCTGTAAATTTGCAAGTCACCTTTGGTACCTGTTTTGAATGACTGCACTCAAGGTGTCAGGTAATGATAAACTGAAGCCTTGTAATCTGCTGTGGAAGCAAACTGCTGCTGTAGTTTTAACCTGTCTGACCTTTGGAGTTCACATCCTTAACTTTTTCTCCCTTGAGCGGAATATTGATGGGATCTTTCAGCTTCAAAGAAGGAGTTTTATTATCTGTGACTAATGAGTCCTGAAGTCCAACACTCTGATTTCAAAAAAAAAGTCTTTACATTGAGATAATAAGGTATCTTTCCCCAGTGCTGGTCCTTGTTCCCCTGGCTCCTGTAGGAGGGAGAGATGCTCTCTGCAGGAACCAACGGTGTTTGGGCAGTGGGATACCTGTTTTAATGGCTTGCTGTTGTTCCCTACACAGATCATCCTGCTAATTTCAGAGCCACAAGCTATGTGGTGGGGAGGGGAGAATAATTTATCCTAGAAAATCATCTGAGGTGTAACATTATTCTCCTGTTTCTAGGGAGACTGTCAAACTCGGGAGGAAGCTGTCGCACTGGGTGTGGGACTCTGCAATAATGGCTTCATGCATCATGGTAATGCATCAGTTTTGCTTCCCCCAGGCAGTGAAATGAGCTCCTACTTCATTCAGATTTGCTTTCCCAGGCTGTGCCATCCATGCTGTGTACCCAGTGAGTGGTTCTCAGCAGGCATTGCTGCGGGCTGTTCTGGAACACACTCCTTGAGCTAATACATGGCTAAGCCTGGTGCCTTCCCAAGGGAAGCCCCTTGCTGATAGTTATGGGAAGCACTGAAGGGACTAGACAAGCTAGAAGAGTATGTTGTTTCACTGCATCTCTTCCAGAGCCATCTGAGCAATGCACAGGCCAAGTACTGTCCTGAAATATCACAAAAAAAAATCAGATGTTAAGTAAAATTGCCTAGGTCTTGCCTCTTGGATAACAAACACAATCCTCAGTGCTGAGGCATCCAAATCTGAAGTGCCAAATTGCCAAGTTAGACATCATCTATCCTCAAACAAGGGAAGTAAACAAATCACATCTGTATCAGTATGAAATAGAACATACAAGTCCTAAGAGTAAACATAGTTTGTCAAATGAAACATTCAGTTTTAGTCATAGATAACGTTTACTCACTGTATTTTGAATAGTGTTTCTGAGAGCAGATTATTGTAAATAACTAAGTTTGCATAGTAGTTAATAATAATGTAAGAATACTTGGGGTCTTTTTAAAAGAATTTGGTCTGTTCTGAACCCATGCAAACCTCTGGCATTTATTGCATCCTTTGCCAAGGAAGACCTTCACATAAGTACGTGTTGAATGTAGTTGTTCATCACTTGCTGTTTTTATTTGAAGCCCCCAGGTCTCGTGTTTGAAAAATTGGTAAAGAATTTTTCATGCCTTCTAGAATTTTGTAGATCTCATTTCCCTCTCAACTATTTTTAAGGTTGAGCCTTAGTCTATGTGGACACCTTACATGCTTTTAAACAGCCCCTTTACCCCTCTTTGCTCCTTTTATAGTTTTACCATATTCATTTGAATGTAGGAAAGGAGTGTGAGGTTTTGAGTAGCATCTTCCTTCCAAGAGAATCTTCTGCATTTTATATAAATTCTGCATGCCAGGGAGGTCACATCATGAGGTCATGAGCTGCTATGCACTGTGAAGAAAATTATTTTCCTAAAATACAGAATTAGCTTAAAAATACAGAGCTGAGGAACTGACTGATAGAGATGCATCTGGTCTGTGTTCTGTAAAGATTGGGGAAATATTTAGGATTTCCTTTAACTTTCTTCTCTGTTTCTCTCTTTTTTTTCTCCCTGTAAATGCATGTATATATTTCATATATATCATTTCCAGTCCTGGAGAAAAGTGAATTTAAGGATGAATCCTTATATTTCCGCTTTTATGCTGATGAGGAGATGGAGGGCACCAGTTCCAAGAGCAAGCAATTACGTAATGACTTCAAGCTTGTGGAAAACATCTTGGGAAAGAATCTTCTGGTAAGAAATATGTTAATGTAAACCTCGACGTTTCTGCTAAAATGGTATTGTTTTATAGTAGAGGAGAATAATGAGAGAGTAGAATTAAAATGGGCAGTTGTACACGTAGCTAGGTTTTTCTTCACTGCATAAATGCTAATTCTTGATCTGCTTTGCTGTATATCTCCAACTTCTTTAGTTCTGACTTTTTAGTTCGGCAGACTGCATAATTTATTCTAGGAGCACAGGAAATCCTTATGTTGCAGGCCCCTCTCTGGAGCTCGTGACCATCCTGCTTTGTTGGGAGTTCTGCATGTACAGTTCACACAGGTGCAAGTGCACACAAGCTCCCCCTGTTTCCAGGGCACAGCTCAAGCCCTTTCTATGCCCAAGAAGCCCTTGCAAGAGTGTAAGGGAGCTGGAGATGTTTTAGCAGGTACCACAGTGCTGACATGCTGGAGGAAAACGTAATGGGCTCTACGCTCTTGGAACAGATCTGCCATCAAGTTGAAGCACAGATTGAATTCAAACATGCTTGTATGTGAGGTAAATTCAGATGCAAGTTAAAAGATTGATAACACAGATATTTCAGGGCATCATTCTCTAAGCTATATGAGTGCTGTTGTTGTAGTTCTGAAGTGCATCAGGCACCCTCTGTCAAAATGCAGTTCTGTCTCAAACAGAAAACAAATGAAGAGCACATGCTGAGGAAAAGATCTCCTACTTAGAGGCACAGATTTGTCAAATGTGTAGTAGTCATGCCTAAGTCATGAGCTGCTTTCATTTGCATGCATAAATTAACAGTCCCTTGAGTGAAGGGACTTGTGAAGACCCTGCAAAAGCAGTACAGTGAATTCATTACACTTATCCACAAAACAGTTGTGCCTGACTTTTGCTTTATGCTGTGTTTAGCAATTATGAGCAGCTGTAATCCTGAGGCTTTGCTGTCTGTGGAACATCTCTGCTTGCCTCTACACTCATGATAGAGCATTAATCCTTCCCATGCTCTGATCCCACCACAGGAGGTTTATTGGAATTTCCTCAGCACTAGTTTTTGAAATATGCTTTCCAACTGCCTAGTTGTTTAGTGGATAGGTTTCCCCATCCCCTTCATCTGAGTTTGCTCTGTCACAGGAGAGTTTGCCTTTGAAAACAGGAAACAAAAACCTCGGAAAATACTTGTTAAAAATGCCAAGGAACAAAGTGCTTTCAGTCTGGAAAACCATGATTCAAGCAAGATCTAGTATTTATTTGTTTGCACAATTATTTCCCATTGAAGGACATAAATCTTGACAAACTGAAAAAATATACAACATTCTTTGCATAGCTGAAGAAAATTTGGATTTTGGCCTGGCTCCAGGCATTGTGATTTAGTTACTGCAGTGTGCTGTGAACTTGTGATCAGCACCTCTGCTTGTTAGCCCAAACTGACTACATCATAAATCAGAGCTGGTTGCTTGGATCTGGGTATCAAAGGAGAGTTTCCTGTAGAGATTGGCCACAATCAAGAGTTGAGTGAGAGGTTTAATTGCACACATGATGATGGATTCCCAGAAGACTCAAAAGAGAAGCATTCTCAATGATTTCTGAAGATGATGGCTGTGTAAATTTTCTGTACTGTTCTCAAAACTCTTGTGCTGACTTGGAGATCTGGACTGGAACTCTAAACGTCATCAACTTCCCAGACCTGTGATAACTCCTGCATTCCTCCAGGGTATCTGGCATTTCCTATCCTCAGTGTGGCAGTCGTTGCCCAACTCTGCAAAATTTCAGCAAAGAGCGCAAAGAAGAGCTTTCCTTTTGTTCTTCATGATGCTGGTGTACCATAATCTGTTGTAGCTATAGAATTAAAGTCATGGATTTAAAACACCTTGGGGAAGAAAGCCACTAAGGTGCTCATCCTCTAGGGATTTCTGATCCCAAGGGGACAGTCTGGGAAGTCAGTGACAAGAGGCATTCATCACCCAAGTGTATGCAGCCACATAAGGGCTTTGAGTAGGTTTGGATACTAACACTGAACTCCGAAGTGAAAAACACCTTTTAGGCTTTAAGTCTTTGATGGTTCAGAAGGAACAGTTTGAGTTCAGTGCTCAATTTCAAAGCTCACAAACCAGAAGAAACTTGGAGTCACACTGTATGTATTTAACCTGTTTTGCTGATGCTGCAAAACATACCGTTAAAGATTATGGTAGGGGTGGCTTAGATTCTGAAGCTGCTCATTGGAAAGAAATTTTGTCTTGTGCCCCAAAACTGTGGACTTGTGAAAAGCTGTGGAGACTGGAACAACCTGGGAGATGGGGTGGCAGGAAAGTAGCTGTCTTTAAATGCTGCTGAGGGCCTCAGAAACCTCCTCCATTTTCTGAAATGTTCAGATCTGACATTGTCTGATAAGTCACTGCTCCTGAGGAGATTATTATCCGAGTCAGGCTGTTGAGGTGTGTCCAGCAGAGAAGGGTTTTGCTGGAGAGGTGTAAGGAAGTATGTGAGAGAAGATTGTGCATCCTGGACCCAGGTTCGGGGAGTGGTGGTTGATCTGCTGTGCTGCCTCTCCTGGTGTCAATGTCCCCAAGAGTTTAGGGTGGGAGTTCCTGCTGCTGTGTGAGACAGATGGAACAGACCATTCTTGGCACACCTTTTCATCTCTGCAGATCCCATTGCCCTTGCCCCTGCCAAAACTTTCTTTGAATGTGTTCTGCGTACATTTGCCCTCTGTTTTTGATTAAGCATGCTTGTTGTTAAAATGGTCTCATTTGCTAATGTGATTGTCTCTCAAGACTGAACAGCTGCTGCCTTACATTCCAAAAACTGATTGGGCTTCAGGGGCATAGAAATAGTTCTTGCAGGTGGCAATTTAGTTAATAGCCTTGGACTCCCTAGGGGTGAATGGGGTTCAGCTGTGGAATGGCAGGGTGTTCCTACTTCATAATAAAGAATCAATCATTGCCTTCTCCAGGTATTGCAAATGGACTATTAGCCATAGTCTGCCTTTTCATAAGGGGTGTCTCCAGCACAGGAAGTTCCTAATGTTGATGCATGTGGGGTTTCTTAAAAGTGTTTTAGTTCTTTGCTTTCAAACAATTCGTATTTGCAGGACCAACGATCAGAACAAGGTAGGCTATTAAAAATAATAGCAAATAAAAGATCTTCTTGCACAGTAATGATAGCTGCACCCTACGAGACAGGTAAGGTTGTACAGCTGCTGGCAGCTGAAGCTGAGCCAATCAAAGCCTCCAGCTTTTCACAGGTCTATTTCACAAATGCTTTCAAAATTCAACAAAATAATCTGAATAGTCTCTTCGAATGTAAAGTGTGAATGGGAGGGGAGAGGTAGCCTAGAAATTTTCCATTGAATCCCAAATATGAAGTGACAAAAGTACATATTATGTCATTCTATTTGTAACATTAAAAATCTAACCAGCAATTTACCTGATTTTTCCAAGGTCCTTTATTGAACAAACACTACTAACATTGTTTCTGAAAATACTTAAAAATAGCCAAAAATGGGAAACTTACTTACAGTCTTTTTACTTTCCTGTGTATCCTCTAATGTGAACATCACCTGATAAGGACTTTTCCCCAGATATTTTGCCATACATTATTTTAACTTGACTGTATGGCTCCTGCAGGATAGAATTATTCTAATTCTTGATATTTTTTCCCAAGGTGATTTCTCACAAAAGGTCAGCATTTATAATCTGATGGAATTGACTTTAAAGGAAAAAGGGACAGTATTTTAAAATAGTCCAAAAATCATCAGAAGCAAGGAAACAATTCTGAGTAATTTGCTTTTCCCCATGGTGTGCTAGATTATGAGAAGCTTTATTTTCCCTCTTAAATTAGTTCTGTTTTATCAGATTGTTCTTAAATACATGTTTACTGAAATGCAAGATGTTTATCAGTTGGATTTTCCACTTGTCCATTTACCAGTGTCTAGGCTTGGTTTATTTTTCTGTAGTGGGAAGTGAGTTGTTAAGTTGATTGATTTTTACTCATTGTTAATAAACCACTAGAAAAGGATGGGTGAAATGTATATTTGTCATGATTGATAGGATTTTAAAGAATATGTATAAGGTGGGTCTCTGTGACCTCAGTGCAAACAAGAGGAAGCAGAAATTTAGGAGCAAGAATTATGAAGGCTTCTGTCTACCACCTAAAGTACAAACTGAGCACAGGGTATGGAGCTGGGGTTTTTCCCCTTACACAAAGCACATGTGCCTGTCTCTAGAGGAGGGACTTAGGGATGTCCTAAATAAATAAGAAACAAATGAGTACATCCAATCTGTAGTACGTTCATCAATGGAAAATACTGAATAATGATGAATTCCTTAATCTGGAAGTGAAAGAGCTATTGAAAGATAAAGGGCTAGGAGTTAAAACCAAATGCAGTTTCCAAAAGAGGAGCTGATTAACCATTGGAACAAACTCTTAAGGGTGGGAATAGATTCTTCACTTCTTAAAGACTGCAAATCATACCTGAGTAACTCTGGAAAATCTGCTTTAGTTACATACTAAGGGCTTAATGCAGAAATAACTAAGAATAAATTTTACAGCTCATGTTATGTAGGCAGTCAAACCAAATCGTCTGGTAGTCCTTTTCCATTTTAAGACCGAAGTCCAGATCAGTTGTGGCTTGCATTGAAAACTCTAATTTCTCATCTCCAGTCTTCATCTTTTCTGTGACTCCGTATTTATGAAGCATAAATATGTGGAAATATTGTGCTCTGTTTAAGATTTTACCAGAAGAGGATGACTATGGATTTGACATAGAGGAAAAGAACAAAGCAATTGTGGTGAAGTCAGTTCGACGAGAGTCTTCTGCCGAGGTAGGACCTCACATTCATATTTTGGTGTCTGAGAATGTTTCAATATTTAGAAAAGTTACAAACCATCCTTTTAAAATCTGCTACCTTTAAAAGCAGCTAGTAGAAGATGGCTGTCTTCTACAATTCCTGGTACTAAGCTGTTTCTGTAAATTGCTAAGTCTTTTGGCACTACTGGGGGACTTGAATACTATTCATAAGTGATAGGATGAGAGCAGTATCTGTGATGATAGCTTACCTCAGGTTCCCTAACAACTTTAACTTAAGGACAGAGAGAAAGTAACACTCTTTTGGGATAGCAAAGATGTCCAGTGGGAAACAGCTGTATTTTTAGATATGTATTTTTCCCTTAAAAAGCATGCAGTCGTTTCTCTCCATGGTATTTTTTAGGAGTCCTACAGAATATATTTGCTTTGTTTCTTTGAAGCACATAGATGTCATAGGATCTGAGAATTTCTTAATCACCCATTTAGCCCTACAGAATCCTTATGTGGGTAACACTGTGTGATATTCCATTTACCAAAATAAGGCACAGATAAACTGATGAAGATAAGAGAGGACTAAATGACTTGTCAAGGGTTTCACAGTACATTGTGGCAGCACACAGGACAGAGCTTCGATTTAAAAGTCCTGGACCACAGGACTTTTACACAATTTTTAAATGTCCACGTTAAAATTTGTGGGTTACTCCTTTGGACTACAAATAACTCCTGGATAACTTGCTTAATGGAAATAGCTGAAGTTTAGTGTTAGAATGAAATTATTTCAGTATTCCTGATTCTCACTTGGTTTATGGTCACCCAAGAAACCAATCCTATGCTTTATCTAGTGCTCAAAATCAACACAGGTTGGCCAAAAATGTTATTAATCTAAACCCGTGCTGTGAACCATTGCCTGCCAGATAAAATGCTGCCCTTCTTTTTGGCTGGAAGCTTGGGGAATAGCCTGCAAATCTGTTGTGTTTGAGGACAATGGCAGCACACCATTTTCTAAAGAATCTTTTTCTTCATCTTTCAAGGTAATTTTTGACCATCAGCCCATCTTTTGAGCTTGATCTAATAATACTGGTCCAGCAAAGAACGAAATCTGCATCTCCCTAAGCCAGAGTGTACGTGAGAGTAGTGCTGTGTGGACCTCCTTTTTCAAGTCAAGAAACCTGTCAGTGGATTCCAGGCAGAATAGAAAAGGGTTTGCCACATTTAGAAGGAAACCCAGCTGCTGAATCTTGAAGTTATACAAAGTGATTCTAATCTGGGGGCAGGGTTTAATAATTTTTTTTAATGGTTCCTTGATACCTAAAATCTAGTCTAAATGTTCTTACATTTTACCTGGTGTGGATCATCAAGGGGTATGTTTGAGGCTATTTTCCAGTGGGCAGAGTAGGTGATTTCTTGTCATTGGATCTGACCATTGCCAAACAACTAAAGTTAGGTGCAAAACCTAGGGATTAAAATTTTATGGCTTTTTAGGCTAATGAAGAGCAAAGCAGAGACAGTTTTTATCACCACTTCAAACCTGGTTACATTTACTGACATGACTGGGTATAGGTTGGTTTTGCAAGGCTGATGGCTGAAAACTGTCCACAGCTCCTGTGCCCAGGGTGTGGCAAGTCACACTCCTGCATCTCACTGGGTATCACAGCCAGTCTGTTATGGGCCCATAGTTTTCAGTTTTGTCTCCCCAGCCTTGTTTTTTTATAGTCTCCTTTTTCAATAGTCCCTTTAAAATTTGTAGCAGAAAAGTACTAAGATTTATCCATTGCAAACTAAGATTCATCTGTAGAGTGGCATATTTCTAGGGATATTGGTAAAATCTTTGTTTTCTGTAAATGCAGAAAACTTTTAAGGGCAAGTGACAAATGAGCTGATGAACCAACACTACTTACAGAGTATCTATTCAATGTGAAAGTAATCCTGCAAATGTCCATAAGTAGTGAACAGTTGAACCTTGAAGCCTGAGCTTTCAGAGTTGCTAAAAGCTGCAGTGGTCCAAAGTGCTCTGTGGTGTTTGTTCCCTTTGCAGATGGCTGGCCTGCAAGCAGGAAGAAAAATCTATTCCATCAATGAGGATTTAGTATTCCTACGCCCATTTGCTGAAGTGGAAGCCATCTTATCCCAGTCCTTCTGCTCACGAAGGCCACTTAGGCTGCTGGTAGCCACCAAATCAAAAGAGTAAGTGCCAAGATGAGCAGAGAGAGAAGATTATTGAGAAACATCAGTTACTAAGTAGTACTTCTATAGTTGTAGTGAAACCTGTGTAAACACTTTGCTGTGCAGAGGCCACTCAATAGGAAAACATGACAGAAATGAGAGGTACAAGAGTCAAGGCTTGTTTTTAGTGATGACCCTTGGGCTGTTAGGAGAAGTTGGCATGTGTTCTCTTTATACTGCAGATAACTTTTGGGTTCCTTGTGCACAAACAAAACTGAATCAAAAGGATTGTCATTCTTTCTCAGGTGTGAAGCTTCTCACACTATTATGTGCATGGGAAAATGATTTCCACTCATTAAAGCTTGGCGTATTTTTGGATGAGTCTAACAGTATCAGCCCTTACAGTTTTTCAGTCTGTTATTGTTTCTTATAATGAAAGTTGGCCCTGTAAGTGTCTTGTATACTGTTAGATTCTGTAATCCCAGAACTGAACGTCGGGGATGTAATGTGCCGTAGAACTGAACGTCTCAGTGAATATTTGTTCCTGAATTCTAGTCCAGAATGTCTTGTCCAGTCTGTTTTGTTTTTTAAAATTTTTTGGTGGAAAACAATCCTCTACTGGTATAGGTCAGCACAACTGCACTGAAGTTTGCATAGAAATGGAAGTGAATATAAATGCCTTAGAAAGTTTTTGTCAGCTGTTATTCACTTAAAGATGTAATAAATTGAGAAGTGCCAAATTTTAATTAACAAATAGAATCTCCCATCTGCCTTGGAGATTGAAGATGGAGTATATTTCTTCAGGTCTGTTTATTTGTTACTGATTTGTTAACACTGTGGATGCTTTCTTTCATCCAAACCCAGTTGTGAATGCCAAGGAAAGAGGCTGTTAAGAACTGCCCAGAGCTCTGGCAGCCTAATTTAAAACCATGTTTTCTCTTCCCCTTGATTTATCTGCAGGATTATCAAAATCCCAGATTGTCCTGAAGCACTTTGCTTTCAGATCCGGGGAGCAGCACCACCATATGTTCACGCAGTAGGAAGAGGTAAGTAGAAACTCTGTGCTACAGTTGGGAGTAAAACAGAATAGGCAGACATGTGTATATGAAGTGTGTGTATGTATATATATATTTCAACAAAGACAGATCCAGATTTCATTGTCCAGCTTGTTCTATACAAGTTCTGACAAATTTAGTGACCACAGTGACAGGAACCTGTGATAGACAAGAATCACAGTCACATAACCATAGAACAGCGTGAGATTTCCTGCCTCGAACTGCTTCCAATCTAAATAGGTTCTAAGACAAGTTCATTCTTATGACCTGAGTGCTGGGTCTCTAATCCCATCAACACAATACAAGGAAGAATTTAATTCCACAGTGGAAGAAACCTGAATGCTGCAGTGCACAGTACCATGGACTCTTCAGGAGGCATTATCAGTTTAGCTCTTGCAAGCTAGAAATGGACTTGCTTAGTGACCCTACCCTTGTTTCTTCAGAGACTACTAAGGTAAAGCTTAACAGCCACAGGGAAGAAAAAAACCCTAAAACTGAGATGGTTGAGAAAAAGTTGAGGGGTAATGCTGTCTGTTGTTTCCTCAATATTTTTGGCTGCAGTCATCCACAGTTTGGGTCACTGGGTTCTGAAGGTGCTGTAGGATCAGCAGGTTGGTAGACAAGTCATAACACGATCTGGACATCACAAAGTATGACATAAGACTTGGAGACTACTTCTCACTTTACACAGGCATATATTGCTACAAATTACCAGTACAGAGACAAACTGCTCTCCTTGATCTTTTTAAAAGAAGAAAACACAATTTGACAGATATTTACTACTTCTGTACCTGACATATTAACTGAGTTACAAGCAAAGCACAGCTTTACCCTTTATGTTAAGCAGATACAGAAAATACAACTTTTTAGACATATACCACTTCCTTCCTTCAGAGAAAATGTGTATCTCCAGCTGAGTGCAGTCAGCTTAGGCAGCACTCACAGCTGGTGTTTCCAGGGACACACTTTTATTACACCCTTTTACAGCAGCACCTAGAACCGTTTTTCACAGTTTGGAGTGCAAACTGAAAGTTGCAGCTAGGAAGACTGTTCTTTTTTGGGACTTTGCCTGGAAAAGACAAATTACATTTGGCATCATAGTCTTTTTCTGTGGCAAATTGTGTAACATTCAAGCGTTCTGTCTTCCAGTTGCAAGAGGCTGGAACAAATATAACAGTGTGTACTTAAGCAAGACTGCAGCTAATGTAACCTTAAGGCTAAAGGAGAACCATCTAAGAATCCCAAACGATTTTCCACAGAAATGTCAATTTCTGGCACGAATGCATTTTGGTCTAGGAGACTGCTGTTTTTCCCAGCAATGCTGGAAACATAATGGATAGACACATCACGTTACCCTGACACAACAAAGCTCTCTGAATAGTAGCAAAGGCTTAGTTAGCAAAGGCATGACAGGACTGACCTAGCTCTTCCTTTTCTAATTAGAAAGCTTTTGCAAACTTATTCTCATCCATAGGCAGATGGCATTTCTGTCTAACTTGTCTCCTGTTATTTTTCAGGTTCTGAGGCTGCAGCCGTAGGCCTTCATCCAGGGCAGTGTATTTTGAAAGTTAATGGGAATAATGCAACACACGGAAATTACAAGGAAGTTCTGGAGCACTTCACAGCCTACAGGACCAGGCAGCAAGAAGCACTGGTATGAACGCACAACCTCAAAGGAAGGACATTAATCCCCGCCCTGCTTCTGCCCTCCCCTTTTCCTGCTTTTATGCTTACTAAATATTCAGAGAAAGAACATCTCCATGTTTGCTTTGACTCATTTCCTTCTATGCCAGGGCCCTGCTATCACTGAGGGGACCTGATTCCATTTGCCCATAGCTGTAAAACACCTACAAATAATATGAAAGCCATTTCATGCATACAGTACTGAAAACTATTAACTATTACTAACCACAGAAGTCTACCCAGCTATTGATCTAAATTTTATGTTCTCTGAAGTTCAGAAAAAAGCTGAGGGAATGTTGATATTTCAACCTACTTAGAAGATATAGAATTGACGGCTAGATTCACCTTTGTAGTCCAAATATTTGGAGATTGGGCATTTTGAGGTCCTAGCTGAAGCCTGTATCTCTTGAAAGGGGTTGTACCAGTGGGTGTACAGAACACATGAAGATGCTGAAGAGGACAGAGTTCAGCAAGCAGCATCCCCTGCATGTTTGAATGGCAGTGGCCCAGGCTCCAGCAAAGACAACTCTGCACTAGAAGGACATGCAGCATTGGAACCCCTTCAAAGCAGCCTACAGGAATCAGGTAAGATTCTCATGGG
This sequence comes from Acrocephalus scirpaceus scirpaceus, assembly GCA_910950805.1. Lineage (NCBI taxonomy): Eukaryota > Metazoa > Chordata > Aves > Passeriformes > Sylviidae > Acrocephalus > Acrocephalus scirpaceus. The sequence continues at coordinate 15,422,066 of OU383787.1, forward strand.
GGAAGAAAACCTAGGGACAATTCAGGGGCTTTCAGAAGGAAAACCACAGTAGAAATATGAAGTATAATTATTATTGTACAATATCTCTTGTCTTAGGAAAGCTTTGTAATTGAATAAGGTCTGCCAGAGAAAGTATTTCTTTGCTGCAGTTTATTCAGGGGAAGAAAAAATTGAGATACACATGGAAATCATGCACCTGTGACTCTCTGTTCTTTACAAGAAAGCCAGTTATGGGAACGAAGAGAATGAGAATTTTTATAATCCTTTGGTAGACCTGCAAACCATGCATTTATGGGCAGTAGCTGATAGAGAGGGAAGGTCTGCAAGTAACTCCACCTAGAATAATCTGTATTTTCTGTTATTTTTGATTAAAGATTAGGATGTTAAATTACTTCAATCTGAAGCAAGTTTTCAAGGCATGCAACCACTGTGTCAGGAAAAGGTGCGGATGTATTTCCTCCAACTTTGAAAGCATAGCTCAAAAAACAGTTCTACTTTCATGTTGAGGGCTTATTCAGAAAAGTAGATGATAAGGGAGACTACTAAAGCAAAATTTAATGCAAAGAACTGAGCCCAGACTCTGAATGCCTTTGGCAACTTCTCCAGGAACAGAGGCACATCTGTGCAGATCCCATGTAAGGTCTGCTGATGCTGTAATCTCACGGTCACACAACGGAACAGGAGTTCCACAGTGGAACAGCTGGAGCAGCGCCCTGGTAGAAGTGTGTGAGCAACTCCCTGGAAAATCTCAGTCTGGTCTCTAGTGACAATAGAATTGCTTTGTGTTAAAATTGTTATCTCCTCACCACATCCCTGCCCTCACATCTCAGTCTTCCAGAGGGTTACTGCTGACAACAGGACCCCATAAGGGAAGCTTCTGCTAGCATCATTGAACAGAACTAGAAGTAGTGTCCTGAGCAGGGATATGTGCACATATACACGGGAGAACATCAGAATGGGGATTGGAGCATGTGTATTACTTAAAACTCTGTCACTGTCTCCATTATTGGCCAACAGCAATTGTCTTCCTAAGAATATTCTCTGAGTCTCCAGCAGCACATAGTTCAAGACACTCCTTGAGCCAAAGGTTGTGTGTCTGCATTCAATACTCCTTCTCAGCAGATTTCTCTTGCCTGGGCAGGTCTGTGTTCACATGTGCTGCCAGACACCTCTAATGGCTTGCTTTGGTTCCAGCCCAGACACCACAGACTGTTATGTCTCCACTGGTCGTTGGTGAAGAAACCCCTCTCATCAGCCTGACTGTGGATAACACCCACCTGGAGCACGGGGTGGTGTATGAGTATGTTAGCAGTGCAGGAATCAAATCCTTTGTCCTGGAGAAAATTGTGGAACCAAAAGGTTGCTTCAATCTCACTGCAAAGGTACCAAAAACCATACATGGTCAGCTTTGTTCCTAAACAGAATGGGAAACCAATAATATAGCTTATTATTGGCTGCTGTGGGCTTGGCTCTTCAGTTGAGGTTGACATTGGTCTTCTCAGCCCTGCTTAGAGATTTGGTTGTTAGAATGCACTAAGTTACAGTACTTGGTTGGTATGAGAGAATCAGCAAGTGCTTCCAGGACTTCAGCTGTTGAGGCAGACGTAGGGGAGCCCTCAGCTGTGGAATTCTTGCTTTTATCTGCCTGGTAACATACGCTCTGCTGATATTTAATCATTTCAGGCAGGAATTTGCTTTACCTTGCAAGAAAATCAAGCAGCTTTTTCCCACCTGAGAGGCTGAATGGGTTGCTACAGGAGTTGAGTAGAACTGCTGCTATTGGAAAGCAGCAGAGAATGCTGAGTGGCTTGGTCATCTCTGACAAAAATGAGCTAACAGTGAACGTTTGTCACATCCCAGTAATGTTATTGTTATATCCCATGAAAGCATGCTAGAGCAGGTAACGTGGACAGTGGATGTTTTGATCCACTTCGTGATTCTAAACATTTTTAAGGAATGTTAGATGACTCTGAGGATTAGAAACATGAGTGGTTCTCAGGCAGTAATAAAGGCAACTTGTTCTGGAGGCAGCTTTATTCAACCATGGGTCTTTGCCACTCAGTGAGTGGAAGAAAACTGTATTTTCCCTCCCTGTCAAACCTCCTATCATTGACATCTTGTCTTTTTGTTTAGATTTTAGAGGCCTTTGCTGCAGAGGACAGTAATTTTGTAAGGAACTGCGAAAGACTCATATCCCTAAGCAGTGCTGTGGCCACCATGCCCCAGTATGAATTCCGGCAAATCTGTGACACTAAGCTGGAAAGCATTAGCAGGAGGCTCACGAGCTACCAAGAGGTACAGCACTACTAGTTATTGGTGAAGTCTTGAGACAGTACTTCATTGGATTAAGTGGGTCTTAGTATTCTTATTAATGAACCCAAATTGTTTCTGCGGTGGGTGTCCTTGAGGCATGTGAACAGCTCTGCAAGTTACTGTGAAATTGCAAGTTTTGAGTGAAAAATACCTTGTCTGTAAATCACTCCATTCTGCTTGCCAGAGCTGTGGGTTAAATGAATCTGCAATAATAAAACATATTATTGCAGATTCATTTCCACTGTATTAATGAATAAATATGAGAACAGACTGATGCATGTCCTATTTAATGTGAATATAACTACAGGCATCATGGTGTAAACAAAGTGTGTGTGCTTTTTTTGTGCAGTTACCTGAGCTGCTTGAAAAGAGAGTGGTAGGAGGTATAGCTAATTGCTTTCCTTTGTTGTTTTATGAGTGGTTTTTTAATGTGTTATTCCAGCTGCAGCAGAAATCTGAATTGCTGGATTTCTGAAATAGGAGGCAAGAAGAGAAAAGAATTGTCTGTATTCCGTCAGATTTTTTTGAAAGTGCAGTAGCACACACCTACTTTATTTCTCCCAGTTTGCAGATGAATTGAAAACAAAGGTGAGCCCAGCCTTCAAACAAGCCGTTATGGAACCACATTCCCTCAACAGCATGGATTTCTGCCCCACCAACTGCCATATTAACCTCATGGAGGTATCATACCCCAAAAGCACTACCTCAGCAGGGAGATCGTTCAGTATTCGCATTGGACGGAAGCCTTCTATTATTGGTCTTGATCCAGAGCAAGGTGATAATTAACTTTCAAGTCATACTGATTTAATCTGTATAAAAAGTTGTGTTTTTCCACTGCTCAGCAAGGTCAAGTATAAGTTCCAAGGAAACGTAGTCTTACCAGTACCCCTCCTTCCTCCTTAAAATTTCATAGTTAAATGCAGGTTTCTTGTGTTGTGAAAAAGTAATGGCTTCAAGCATAGAGGGGCTTCATGTGCCATGTTTCTGCTAGCTAAAGTGTTTGGGCATGATCTCATGGTAGTTATGTGGCCGGGGTGCTGTTGCCCTTAGTAGAGGTGACTTGCTGACTAAAAATGATTGGAGACTGATGGCAATGCTAGTGCTTCATTCAGGGGGAAAACTGAAGTCAATCATGTTGTAGTGCTGCTTTCAACTCTCATTATTAAATAAACGCCATGCACTGGAGTTGAAAGTCTCTACTCTGTCAGGGGATCTATTTTCTGATAAATTGCTGCTAAGCAGGATTTCTCCTACAATCTGGTTGTTTGAGTTCCAACATTTCTTTATCGTGATCTCACTTCACAGGCTTCTGATTCATTGCCTTGTGAAGGTCAGAGTGCAGGAATGTTTGGAAGAGGGAAGTATAGACTAACCAACCTTCCAAACAGTGGCATTGACTATTCAGATTGAGATCTATAAAGGAGCCCTGCTTACTTGGGCAGTAGCATTTTTAATGTGAGCTAAGGTAGTTAGCAAAGTATTGCACCAAAACTGTCAGCAAATCTAAATGAAAAAGAATTAATTTGTCTTCTGTAAGGACAGAATCCTATCCCTTTATATGTGTGTGTGTGTAAGTGTAAATGTCTATAGAGCCGGAATAATAGCACAGACTGACTCCTGAGAACCCAAATTCATTAACTTTTCAACAAATGCTTTTAGAGAGCTGCTGTGTTGTCTGTATGAGTATACATGTGGACATAGGTTGCTACTTCCATGATTTAGCAGGTTTCTGAACTGCAGTAAATTCAAAATATCTAGTTGGCATGCCAGAAAAAAAGCCCAACTCCTTTGGGGTTTTCTCAGAATGATTTTTGTCACAGAATGTAATTATATAAAACAGTTTTTCCTGTTAAAACTCCACTTATCCTAAACGATCATCACTGGGATGGAGTGGGGAAAGTCAGGAGAGCCATACTAACTAGATCCTTTAATGTTTAGTAGGTACCTTAAATCCCGTCTCATATACTCAGCATTGCATCACCACCATGGCTGCACCATCCTGGAGATGTCCAGCCCCAGAAGATGGAGATCCTGATGGTAGCTTTGGCCAGCAGAATGGAGGAACAATTTGGGAAGAAAGGGGACTCAGTTTTCTGCTGAAACAGGAAGATTGGGAGATGCAGGACTCCTACTTGCACCTTTTTAACAAACTTGACATTGCAGTGAAGGAAATGAAGCAGTATGTTGTTCAGATAAATAAGTGAGTACAAGATCCCGCATGCACTGGAGAAAGAAATTCTTGTAACATTGAGGCAGGAACTTCCAAAACCACATTGTGTTGTCAGTCCCAGCTGTCAGCCTCCACTCGCCTCTTGACACCTGCCCTTGTATGATGGGTCCTCACTGGTTGTGTCAAATCTACTGGGTAGATCCACCAGTGTTTGTATTATTGTCCTTTACTTCTGAAAGTCTACCTGAATATGATAGCCACTGTTTTGCTTACTATTTAAAAATAATATATATTTTTTGTCAAGAGCCCTTGAGATTTTGTCTGTCATAAGGCAGACTAAGCAAAACCTGTAATTGCAGGCCAGTTTCTCTGTGGAACCTATGGTTTCCTTTTCTCTTTTTGTCTCTTTATCATCACAGATCTCCTAGTAGCAGTAATGAAAGATGGAGTAGTGTGTCTGGGGTTTGTGCATAGCAGGCAAGGTTTTGGTAGCAGGGGCTGCAGGGATGAGCTGGGTGGGACGAGGCCATGCCCTAAGCTGATGACAGCCACCTCCAGGAATGCCAGTAATGAACAGAAACCCATCGTGTGGTGTCATGGCTTGACCCCAGCTGGCAACTCAGCCACACACAGCCATTTGCTCAGTCCCTGCCAGAGGGATCAGGAATGGAGTCAGAAGAATAAAAGTGAGAAAATTTGTGGGTTGAAATAAAGACAGTTCAAGAGGTGAAGCAAAAGCTGCACACAAACAAAGCAAAACCAGGGATTCATTCACTGCTTTCCGAGGGCAGGCAAGTGTTCAGCCACTTGCCAGAGAGTAGAGCCCCATGCTGTGGAATGGTGACTTGGAAGACAAACACCATCACTCCAAATATTCCCCCTTTTCTCCCCACTTTATATGGTGAGCATGGTGTCACATGATCTGGAATATCCCTGGCTGTGTCTCCTCCCAGTCTCCCACCACCCCAGCCTCCTCCCTAGTGTGGCTGTACGAGGGGCAGAAAAGGCCTTGGTTCTGTGTGAGCTCAGCAATAACAAGAACATCTCTCTGTGTTATCAACCTTACGTTCAGCACAAATCCATAACAGTCCCATACCAGCCAATGGAAAAAAAATGAAATGTATTCCTGCCAAAAGGAGCACATGACCAAAACTTCACCTGAGTGGAAAGCACATGGAGCCTTGGATCCAACATGTATACAGAAGGGTGGTAGCTCCTGGGTAGAGCCAGAGAGCTGAGGAGGAGAAATCCAGTGCCTTGGAGGAAGAAAGTGGGGTCTTTCAAGCCACTTTAACAAGAGCAAGTGCGAGGTGCTGCACCTAGTCAGGGCAGTACAGGCTGGGGAATAAAGAGACTGAAAGCCGATGTGCCAAGAAGGACTTGGGAGTGCTGGTGGATGAAAGACTGGATATAAGGCATCAGTGTGCACTGACAGCATCGTTCAGTCCTGGGCCATCTGTGTCCTGGGCTCTTCCCTGCAGTGTGGGCAGCAGGTGAAGCCAGGGGGGAATCTGCCCCTCTGCCCTGCTCAGGTGAGACCCTACCTGCAGAGCTGCCTTCAGCTCTGGGGTGCCAGCCCAGGAAGGATGTGGGAGAGAGTCCAGAGGAGGCCACAAAGATGATCAGAGGTACAGAGCAGCTCTGCTGTGAGAAAAGGCTGAGAGAATTGTGATTGTTAAGCTGGAGAAGAGGCTTTGGGGTGACCTACTTGTGGTCATCCAGTACCTAATGGGAGCCTGCAAGAAAGATGGAGAGAGACTCTTTACAAGGGCCTGAGGACAAGGGGGAATGGCCTCAAACTGAGAGCATGTTCAGATCAGATGTTGGGTAGTAGTCTATGTGAAATGCTCACAAAGTTAGCTCTGATTTCACACAGCTGCATTTAGCCTTAGTCACAACAGTTCATTTGTGGTACTGAGAGCTCTGTGTTGTACTTCTGCAGACTTTTGTCCACCATAACAGAACCTACTGAAGCTGGTGCCTGTGAGCCACCATCTGCTGAAGAGACATCCTCACCTTCCCTGGGAACAGAAGAGAGTGATCCTGACAAAGCTGAGCATGGTGGAATCAAGAAGGTCTGTTTCAAAGTTTCTGAGGAGGACCAAGAAGACTCTGGACATGACACAATGAGTTTCAGAGACTCCTACAGGTCAGTGTGAAGATTGTGCCACTTTTACCTTACTAATAGAGTGTTTCAAAGTTCTGATTCCAGTATGGATTTAATGAACAGGTTATTTTCCAGTCAATTATCTAGTATTCACTTAGCAGAGTATTCACTGCACTTAAGTATTCGATATATTTACTACCCTCAAGGCATACACAGCAAAAATACTTCCCCCAAAATAATGCCAAAATACTAAAGCTTCTATAAAACTGAATAAAATTAAACAAATAGGTCTAGTGTGACTTTCTGTATCCTGGAGCCAGAAACTACAGAAGTCTAGCAGAATTCTTAGACTGCTTGGTCTTATAATAGCTGGCATTAACATTTGGTTCGGCAGCCAATTTTCCTGGAAGTCTAAGACACTGATAAACAGAAATGGACATTGAGTTTTTTATTTTTAATGGGCCTTTGAAACCACAAATGTAAATGTTTATTCAGGTGTCTCAAAATCTTTTTGGGACATGACTGACTGCTGGTTCTCCAGGAATATTTGCTACCAAAGGAAATCCCACTCCCAATTCTCTCTGTTTTGGGGGGAAACATTTGGAAAATCAGCTTCAGAATAAGTGGGATAACAAGTTGTGGTCATGTCTGATCACTGCAATTTAACATCCTTAATAGGCCATTTTTACATTTCTAGTAAGACTGTAGAGCTGGGAGGATTCCAGGGACCTGAATGAATGATCTGTGTCTGTAATATCCCCGCTGCAGTCCTGATGCTTTACTTGCTGTTGTTGGGCACTCGTTCCAGTAGCAATTGGTGCCACCCATGCAGGACTGCAGAATGGCAGAAGGGGAACAGTTTGTGTTGGAAGGGGTCTCTGGAGCCTGCACAGTCCAGTCCCTTGCTCGGGACAGGGCCAGTAGGATTGGTTGCTTGGGGTCTTGTCTGGTTGAATATTGGTCACCTCAAAGGACAGCAAATACAAAGTCAATAAAGAAACAGAACAAGTACTTGCAGTGCTAACATCTGGGGCATGTCTGTTGTGTGAGACTTCAATCTTGGAGCTTTCTCAGTGAAACGTGCCGTATTTCACTGTTAATAGGGTATCCCTGTAGTTTAAATTTCTATAATAGAGGCTAATTTATTCTGGGTAACAAAGTGACAGCACAGTCCCTCTGGGTTTGTCACTTGTTCCAGAATTCTATACGTAAATTTGAGAAACATTATTCTGTCTTCTCTTTATTAGACAGAGGCAGAGAATTAAGCATATGTTACAGATAATAGTTACTTGAGGGGGAATGTTTTTATGGGTTTTGATTTTAAAGAGCACTGATTAGCTACAAACCCAAGCAAATTGCTGATAAGAAAATACCTTGTTTGCAATAGCCATGCTTCTTTTTCTGGGATCATTTGGAGGTGTAATTCATAAGGGTTTGTACTGCAGAGTAGTTGTCATAAGTATTAATCTTCCTGAGAAAAAAACTAGATTTCTTTGATAGTAGATATAAGAAAGGACAGCAAGAATCCCAATTAGGGTTCTTTCAGTTGCTCTTACATTTTTCTCTCATCACAGTTAAAAAGAGGCAGAGACAGTGGAGAACTTTTTAAGCTTTGTTTTGGGCTTGTACCATTAAAACCACTGTCATTGTCACTTCATTAGAAGGGGACAGCCTCTGATCCATAGTCTTTTTGATTACTTTCAGTAAGAGTAGTTAAAGTGAACTTTGAAGAGAGGAGATACACTCTAGAATTTTCCAGGTGTGCATGAGCCAAGATTGATATGGAGCTGACTGTCCTGACTCCTCTGCTTCATTATAGGATCTGCAGTGCCTGATTCTCCAGAGGCTTAGATTCCCTAAATTTTCTCTCCCACCTCCAGTATCTGTGCTGCTGCAGCCTCCCTATATGCTGGATTTGGATGCTGTAATACCCTGAGAACTGGTAGCAAACGCTTAGCGGAGATGTCTGTTTTCATCATTGCCTGAAGCAGGGTGACGTATTGAGCATTCAGTGTTAACTGCAAATACAAGAAGGTGTCCTGTGGCAGTCAAGCTCCAGAGAGTCCTTGCTTAGTGGCTGTTCTGCATGTCACTAGTTACAGTCATTCATTTGCACAGAACTCGGTTTGGGGAGACAGTGCTAATAAAGGCAGAACAGCAGTGAGGGTGCCTGGGTACGGGGTTGTTCAGTCCCCTCTGTGCTCTGCTTTGCAGTGAGTGTAACAGTAACCGGGACTCCGTGCTGTCCTACACCAGCGTGCGCAGCAACAGCTCCTACCTGGGCAGTGACGAGATGGGATCAGGTGAGTGATGCTCAGGTCACAGGCATCCTTTTTGTGCCCAGCCCTTCAGCAGCACTGACAACTCTTTGCTGATTATATTGCACATTTATGCACTTGCTTATTTAATTTGCACTGGTGATCTCTTCAAAATGAATCACAAGAACATAAAGATACAGATTGGCTTTTTTCTAGTAAACCACAGTAATTTTGGAACATGGGAGAGGTGTTAGGCAGGGATAAGTTTCTTTAGTTATTGGATACTTGCATTATATGAGAATAATTAGTATTTTGATCTAAGAATTGGAGATAAAGCAGCATTCATTATTTACTTCACACCAGTGTGAAAGTGTGCCCATGCTTCATCACAGATCATGTTTGTAAATTAAAAGCTTTTCATTTCTCCTGTATTAGGAGATGAGCTTCCCAATGATATGAGGATACCTTTAGACAAGCAAGACAAACTTCATGGCTGTCTGGAACACCTTTTTAACCAGGTATGTAAAGCATTATTCTTACACAGAATTGCTTTCTCTTTATCTATGTCAATCAAGAAATTGGAAGTACTAAATTGTGGTATGAAATATTTTGAGGAAGGCATACTATCGAGATTTTGGAGTGCACTGTAAGCAAGTATATTATAGGACAGTTTGATGAATCACTTTTGTCTTCATTATTAAAGTTGCCTTGTGATTTAAGCAAGGCTGACTTGCCCTACCTAAGGCATGAGACTAAGGGGAAAAAAAGCTTTTATGAGAAAAAGGGACAAACTTCGAATACTTTGTTTGATGTAAATGGATTACATTTGCAGATTTCAGGAGGGTCTCAGTGTGCGAATGTGTTTATGATGTGTAACCCCGGAGAGTTGTTTGTTATTCTCTTACCTCATCAGCACATAGATCGTGGCTGTGCAAAATGCTGTTAATGAATGTGAGAGGCTCTTGAAGGCAGTTTATGGCTACAAAGTCTGACTGCTGTGTGTCAGTCATTCCAAAATACAAACAGTGTAAGGGCTTCGACAGTTTCCCACAAGAGTTCTGTCCAGATTTTCTTCTGCAAGTCTGACACTGATTGATTATGTTCCAATTGTAGGTTGATGCAATCAATACACTTCTCAAAGGACCAGGAATAAATAAGGCCTTTGAGGAAACCAAGCACTTTCCCATGGACCACAGTTTGCAAGGTAAAGAAATAGATTGACTGTATTTAATAATGTGACTTCTAAGATGGAAAAGTTTAACATGAAAGCGTATGTGCTGTGGCCACACAGAGTTCCTTAACTCAGCAGTCTACTCAGTCACGCATTAGTACCATGTCTGACCATTGAAATTTTGTATCTCTAAGAGGTCATTTTCATGGGAATTCCTCCTGAAACACACAGAAGCCTCTTTTGTTACATGCTGCTCAGTTCTCGCAGCTCTTTCACAAGTTTCCAAATCCCCACTTTGATGTGAACATATTTGAGAAGGTACAAAGTGGGGGTAGCCAGATTGAAGGCGAAGGAGTGCTCTCATAAGCTGGTGAGGGGCTGACCGCTGGAGATCCAAGGCACCAAAGGTTCTGCCTCAGTTTGCTTAATGACTTACTCTGCTTTTCTTCAAGTGGATGATTGCCAGGGTAAACTCATCCTCGCATAACACTTTATTTTGAAAATGGATTCCCATAGAGAGCAAACAGATGATACAATATTTTCTTTTTCCTAGGGGAGCATGATAACTCTTTGGTATTAATGGTTTTGGGACTCAGGATGTGGTTTCTTTTCTGCCTGAAATACACAGAATTTTATTTTCTAAATATTTGCTGTATTTCCTTTCCCACTTGAAAACTGAAATATTCTCTACTACTCCTGCTGTAGCTCAGGTGCTGTAGGAGGTGAGAGCTCCAACCTCTCACAGGCTCTGGTTTTTAGTTATGGTGGCAAACTCTAGAACTAGAGAACTTTCCTTGCCTTTTTTTTTTTTTCTTGACTCCAGAAATAACTTCTGTGAAGTTCTATGTACTCATCTCTATGAACACATTCACATTTGTGTAGAATGTTTGCCTTTCCATGCACTGTTGGAATGAAGTGAAGAAATAACAGATGTTTCTTTTATTGTGCTTAAACAGAATCTCATTTATTAAAAGTAGATTAATTACTCTGACACAGAGTCTTTTAGTTAACTGATCACACTGAGGAACAGACAAGCCCTGTTTACACTCAGCAGCTGGAATGCTGGACCACAGTGTCTGTTTAATAGCTACCATAGACACCTTTTTGTGATGATGGACGTTGGAATACTCTCCTGGTCCTGTCCAGTTATTTGGCATAATTTTTTTTTGTTTCTCTGTCTGCTTATGCACTTCATCACCAACAGTGGGGTGTTGGACTTAACTACATAGGCAAGTCATGGAGAATAAATTTTCTACTCTACAATTAAATAGTTAGCTTTCATCAGGTAAAAGAAAGCAGGATATTTCAGAACTTCTCATCATTACAGGATGTGACAGTTGCAGCCAAAAAGTTGATCTTACTCTCTGGATCTACCTGGTACGGCTGCCTGCAGGTCATTAAAGGCAGAGGAAGCAGGGGTTCTTTGTCTAGTGAATGGGGCAGAGCTCCCTGCACTGTGCAATCCTGCAAGCAATTCAGGGAGACTGCTGATATGGGAATAGTTTTTGCCCTCTCTGTCGTTTCTATTTAGAGACCTTTTGAATTCCTAGTTACTGCTATTGGTACTGTGTCTCTGCTTTCATCTATTCACATTGTAACTCCTAAACCTCTCTTAGTTACGTGCCATTTCCAAAATGGCTAACACACTCCATGTTTTCTAGAATTTAAACAGAAGGAAGAAACCACAGTTAGGTGCCGGAATAATATTCAAGCCAGCATTCAGGAAGATCCTTGGAACCTTCCACTGCGCATCAAGAACCTTGTTGACATCATACAGAAACATGTGGAAGGTCTGTAAATACGGAAACATTTGTTACTAGCTTCAGGGAGAAGTGATCTTAATAAAATCTAGCCATTGATTTCATAATTTTAACACATTTTGTAATAAGGCTGTCCTGGGCTCTAGAGAGGACCAAGTAGAGCAAGTTATTGTTTGCAGAGTCCTGTGGCTTTATGGTAAAATTGCACCTGTGCAGCAGTTTAAAAAAACTTTTTCCCCCTTACTTTATTTTATCATCGCAGATTGATGTCAGACTGATCTATCTCCCTGTGCTTTTTAAACCCTTTTAGAAAATGAAGAGAGAGATGCTTGATATATTCCAAACTGTGAATTGAATGCTAATTAGATACTACAACATCCTAAACCATTGCAGTCTGATTGAACTGGAACAGGAGACGAAATTGGTGTTTACAAATCAGTGTGAAGCACTGGACAGAAATCACCTCATTAGGGATTCATCTGCACATGCAATTTGTTTCCAGTAATTCATGGTAGTTAGTAGAGCACGTAGCCAGTAGAATTCTTTGCTTTACACTTAGTATTTTTCAGTCATGAGCATGTCTGTGCAAGTGAGGGCTACCATGGTAGATAGACATGGCTGCGCAAGTGCCAGGGATTTGGGGGGAAATGAGGGAACTGTTAACCAGCTGCAATCACATCTACCTTGGTATTATGTTGACTACAGCATTTCTTTTCCTCACTGTTTTAGATGGGAAGAATCAGCTGCTTTTGGCCTTGTTAAAATGCACAGGTAAGGGGTTTTAATTTTTTACAAAACAACATACCCAAGAAGTCCCTAAGACAGGGTTTTTCTGTCATTTTTTCCTTTGTACAACCCTCCTTCTAAGATGGAAGAGAACCCTCCTTCCCTTTACTCCTTCCTGCTGTGGTGAGAACATGCAACAAAAATGAGATCCATTGCACAACTTTTTTGAGCCCGTGGACTCTGTCATTGTTCCAAACAGAGCAGGCATACTGAAATTACAGCCCAGAACAGACAAAGACCTTAAATGTGCAAGGAGAACCCAAATACCCTGGGGACATCAGGAACCTGTTACCACACACCAAACATTGTGCTTGCAGGGCAAGGGACAAGGAGCTTGGGCACAGTCTTTTTTAATTGTAGCACTTACTTGGTGTCCTTTTGTTTGAAAATTATTTAATACATAACTGGAAACTGGTGTTTTACTGTGCCACACTTGATTCTCAAATCTTCATAGAATGAAGATCAGAGATTTGTATGGCTGTAGCTTATCTCTCAGCTCCTGCCAGGGCTGGTGTGTGAGTCTGTGCAAACCAAGCTGTATGCCACTCTACTGACCATAAAGATTGGGTTTTGAGAGCAGATAAAATGTTTCCCAAAGTGTCTCTCTATGTGTGCCTCATCTCCTGCAGTGTTTCCATGAACATCCACTGCAAAGAAGGACGGCTCTCAGCCCTTAAGCTGAGACTATGGCCCAGGGCCTGGAGTGTGTTAGTCTATTGTGTTCAGTGCTTATGAAAATAAGCCAGAGCCTTCAAAGCCTCCAGCTCATGTCTTCAGCTTCTTTCCCTAGGGAACAGTGCCTTGCCAGTGAGAGGCTGCTGCAGCACTGCAGAGCCTGCTGGAGATGCTGGGATGCCTGGGAAGTGACTCTACTTATTCATGTGCCTTTCTGGCCTGCAACCCCCAGAAGTATGACAAGATTGATTTGACCAGCATATGGCTGCCTGGTAGGCGCACTGGAAGCAAAAGTAATGCAGGGGAAATTCTCCCAAGAAATAAACCAATCGGTACCGTATGGATGGACCCAGTTAATGCATTAGGCATATGAGAAGCCCACCAAATACATATGGATGGGGGAAGATTAATCTCTAATAGCCCAGGAGAGAAGTAATAACAGAGGCCTTCTTTCAATAATTCTCTTGCTCCTGTAAACATAAAAAGAAGGGAATCAGTCCAGGTATGCCTGTAACTGAGGAGTTAGTTACTTTCCAGTAGTTAGTTTCTTCCCAGTCAGAAGGAGCATGCAGATCGCAGAGGGAGTGACAAACATTCAATTGGACTAGAAAATTTTGCAACATGCACGTGTACCAGCTGTGCTGTCTTTATCTATCCACCCAGGTCACACAGCAAGGAGACGTTATCTGTGAAGTCAGTGCAAAGCTACAGCAGAAGCCAAATGTCATGTGCACAAACACACACACACTACTTTGCTGGCAGTGAGAAGGAAGATGAGTATATTCATGACTTCTTTATGCTTCTCTCCCCATCTCTGACAGATACTGAGCTACAGCTGAGACGTGATTCTATCTTCTGTCAGTCTCTTGTGGCTGCTATTTGCACCTTTTCGGAGCAGTTACTGGCTGCTCTCAACTATCGGTACAACAACAATGGGGAATATGAAGAGAGCAGCAGAGATGCCAGCAGAAAATGGCTGGAACAGATAGCAGCCACTGGAGTTTTACTGAACTACCAGTCTCTTCTCTCCCCTGCTGTGGTAAGATGAAGAATTGTGGTATCCTCAGGTCTGCTTACATTTGACTGAGTGATTCTGTGCCACTCAGCACAGCCAGAGCTGTTGAACCTCTACCTGCATTCCAGCAGATATTCAGACTCTTACTACTGCAAACTCTGGAGATTTCCACAGCTGACAACCAAGTGGCATATGCCTTATCCAGTCATATTCACCTCTTCACAAATGCTGGACCCATTGTCACACTAGAACACTATAGAAAACAGTCAGCCTTCATATTTGGAGCAATGCTCTGCTGCATTTAGAGAGGTTTTAGTGCCCAGCTGTTGGTGGCATGAGTATCCCCTGCCATCTCCTGGTATCTCCCAAACGGGTGAGGCAGTTCTGCGTATTGCAGGAGTTCAGACAAAGAGATAGAGTGCAGTCTTTCTCTCAGGTTTGTGGTGCTGGGGCTTGAGACACCATGTCTTAAGGAGAGGAGCTGAGCTTGCATAGTTCTCTGCACCTAATGAACAGGTGAGCTGCAGCTACAGGAGATCAGCTCCTGAAACTCTAAAAATGCTACGAAAAGAGGCATAAACCAAACAAGTAGCTCTGACATTATAGAGAAGGGAGATTCTTTTCTCTGCTTTGTAGACATTGTAGATTGAGTGGGGAGATTTTTTATAAAATAGAATCCAAACTGTCTATGCATGCTGTTTTTTTGCATTGCATAGAATGTATCGGTATTCATCTTGCAGTAATTGATCAGCTGTTCTTCACATTTGTAGGTATAAAGTCTGGAGAAAGAGATCCCTTGAAACTTACTCAGTTCTTAAACCTCTCTACTTGTGAATCACATCAAATGACATCTAAGCAAAGGATGGTTAAAATTGTATCACACAGTTAAAAAGCTGTTAGTGATTTCCTGGCTGGGATGGAGCTAATGGAAAGCTCTGCACTGTGCTTTAGGTTTCCTGAACCAAAACATGCCCATAACAACCTTCCTGTACCTTCCTGTCACTCATCTTCTGGTAGATAATAACCTATTTGTATCTGTGGCCTTGCTCTACAGAGGGAGGAGCGTACCATGCTGGAAGACATCCAGGTCACTCTGGCTGAAATAGACAAAGTTGCCTTTTTTTTCAAGCAGCTGGATGAAGGTCTTGTAGCAAGTGAGTATTCTCTGTTTCTTTGAGGCACTTTTTTTTTTTGGTATGTTCTATGGCTTAATATCCTCTATGATTGTAAATCTAAGAGACCATGTCACACCTGGAGAGCACTGGGCAGCTTCTCTGAAGCGCTGCTGTGTTCCCTCAACTTCCCCTGCGAGCACACAGCCCCTAAAGCAGGACTGGCACCATGGAACGGTGGTGTGTGCAGCTGTGGCCTGTGCCAGGGTGCCTTATCCGTGTGATTCTGTGCGGGAGGAGGAGACATGGCAGAGAATTAGCACCATGCTCCGTGTGGTGAATTCTCAGCTTCTCAGTGTCCAGTGTCTTACCCTGCCAGATCTCTCTTCATGTCTACTGGCTATGAAATGCCATGAAACAACATGGGATTCTAATTATTAACCATATTTATGGTTAATAATTAGAGTATTTACACTAATTTACTATAATAATTTACAGTATTAACTGTATTTGGATCAAACATACTAGGTCACACTAACTATGATCTTTTAAGTATAAGATTTCAGAGCATGCATTCTCTCCATAATCTCCCTTATTCACCTTATGGTGGAGATGTAATATGTCGTTAGGTAATCTAACAAACTCGGATAGCAGTGGTTTCACAATTCTCCTGCTGTGGTAAAGCAGCAAGTGTTTTATCTTTATTTCTCCAGATACTCATGTCTTCTACCACATCGAAGGAAGTCGTCAGGCCTTGAAGGTTATCTTTTATCTTGACAGCTACTACTTCTCCAAACTGCCTGCTCGGTTTCAGAATGGGGGAACCTTGAAACTGCACACAGTGCTCTTTACAAAAGGTGTCTATAAAAAGCTTTCCTGAGAAAAATAAGCTAACTACTGATTCGAAAGATTTAAAATAAAGAATAACCATGAAACTCTTAAAAAAAGCAGCTGAGGCCTACAGAATCACTTAGGAAGCAGATACTTCTATTTTAGGAAGCCCTGGGGAGTGCTAGACTTTAGAATTAGACACAGTCATGAGAACAAGATGTGCTGGTTTGGGGCTTTTTTATGCCTTGGCCATAGAGACATTATACCGGACTACATGAATAGTTTGATCTAGTGTAGGATCAGATGTGCCCAGGCTACAGAGGAGTGTTTTAAAAAGCAAACACCATGACAGAATCATCTGGGCTAGAAATAGATATATTCACACCAGAATATTGATACATTCACACCAGAATACAACACAGGAAATTCCTTTCAAGCGACCATTAATGAGGAGTAATTGCTGTCAGACAGAACTGCTTTCTGTGAAGCTCACCTCTGTGATACTACCACTGTACTCCCATACTGGGCAAAGCATTAGAGTAATAGAATCAGCCTTTACATGATCTAACAGTCATCTGCTGATTACACAGATAAATAAATGAATTTTTAAAAAACACTAATAACATAGCTTTAGTAAAGTGTTTTCTTCTTCAGCTCTGGAGAATACAGAGGGGCAATCACAACCAGCTGGTTCATCTCTAGAAGAACTGCCACAGCAAATTAATGGTATTTCACTTGAAAAAGTGCAGCAATACTACCGTAAACTCAGGTATTTTGTACTTCTGCTTTGTCTTAAAAAACATTGAAAATTTCAGAGCACTCCTTGCTAAGGGCCTTAAAATTTAATGAAAAAGATGTTTCGTTCCTGATGTGGTTTTTGCACAAGTGGGATTTTTGGAGATCTTCATTGTGAGGTAATTTTGGTAATTTTCTTCCAATAGTTTAGCCCATTCAGGAGGAATGTTGATTTGACCTCAGAATTTTGTGCAGAAGTAGAGTTACATTTTTCTTAATGAGGATTTGTAATATGTTAGTACAGAGACTGTTAATTACTGCAATCATGATGGTTCAATAAGGAAGCAGATCTTCAAATGCAAGATTTTTAGCATAGCTTTCTCACTGTTTTATACAAGACTGTATACATATATGTGCTTGAAGTGGGACAAACCCGACTAATGTAGTACCTGCTGGCCTTTTTGCAGGACATTTTACCTAGAGAGATCAAACTTGCCCACTGATTCCAATACTACTGCAGTGAAGATTGACCAGGTATTGTTTCTGCATTTATTTCTGCAATAAATTCTCTCATAAAAGTATTATTTCAACGTCTCTAAAATTCCAGTTGTGAGATACCTGTATGCCAGATCTATACAAACCCAAACAGCATTTTAGAATATTCCCAAACTTAAAGGGGGAATCTGAATTTCTCTGAAGCTTGGTTACAGTTCTTTTGTTGAGAAGACAATGTGCAGAACCTGGGTAGACACAAAACCCCTTCACTGCAGCACTAAGGAGACTCTGTGTGACCCTGCCTGCCCTTGCCAAGCACGGTGTCTGATGCCAGACAGAATGGGCTCATTTTCCTCTCCCACAGATGCATGAAAACGAATAAATGTTCAATTTGCAAGTTACACATTGTTCACTTTGTACTCTTTGTTGCAGAGAAAACAAGAAAATAGTGCTGCCCAGCATCTCAGGTATAGGCAGTCTGTTTAACTGGGCAGGCGACATGTGGATATGTGCATGTAAAGCATTAAAATGCTACTGCAGGCAACATCTTTGCAGTTGTAATACACATGGTAAACAACCTGTGTGATTTGTGATAAAAATTTGTCCCAAGCCTAAGTAATTTTATTTTGCCACTTCCAAAGTTCATATATATTGGAAATAGTTGTTACTGTGTGGCAGTTACTCTGGTGTAGGATACTGTGCTTAGACAAGAGGATAAAGACTTGGAGATGTCTTCATTGACTGAAGGTGTTAATATGCTACTGATTGCTTTTGTATTGCTTTGTTTAGCTTATTCGTCCTATCAATGCAATGGATGAGCTCTGCAGGCTGCTGAAGTCTTTCATTTGTACAAAGCCAATGCAGTCAGGATGTTCCAGCAGTGCCTCATCAGGAGCTGGCCTGCTGCCCATATCCTCTGAGCTCTGTTACCGACTGGGAGCCTGTCAGATCACCATGTGCGCTACTGGGATGCAGAGGTGAGTGAGGGTTAAACCTGTGTGCTACTGCTGTGATGGCAACTTGTCCTTTCTACAGATGTGATCCTATTCAAAGCAAAATAAGGTAAATTTTAAGGGAATGTAATAAGGACCTAAATCTCCTGACATCTTTACTTCAGAGTAGGTTGTAACTTTTAATACTTCTGTTAATAAGTAATATTGACACAAAAGATTTTTTGTTTCACTGACCAAGTGATCTCGTTGCATAGAACTTGTAGTCAGCATTGTCTTCAGTCTGAAGACACACTGAAAATGTAGGAAGTTGCTCAAAAATAGCTTTAGAATCTTGGTATGTGCACACATTGATTTTGAAACACACCACTGTTCTGCCAGTGTCTCAAAAGAAAAGATAAATTTGTGAATCCCTTTAAAATGAATCAATGCAGAAGAGCAGTGACACACAACTTTGTAGTAATGATGCTGGAGACTCAAACAATTGCAGCATCCAGGTGCAACAAGACTGGGGTCGTTTAATAGTTTTTTATGTAAGAAAACCTAAAAAAGTAAATAAAAGTAAATAGCTAATAGAAGCAATACGTAACAGGTGTCCTGCACATGCCTATTTATACTCTCTAAGCTGTGATCTGTGATTCCCTAACTCCTATTCCCTCGTTCAGGAGCACGCTGAGTGTGTCCCTGGAGCAAGCAGCCATCCTGGCCCGCAGCCATGGACTCCTGCCCAAGTGTATCATGCAAGCTACAGACATCATGCGAAAGCAGGTCAGTGTTTGTGTGTGTCTGCTGCATGCCACTCTTGTGCACTAACATCATGGTGCCAGCACCAGTTTCTTTTGGTGTGCCAATACCAGTTTCTTCGTGCACTGCAAACCTACATATCCCAAAGCCTACTAATGGCTGAATAACTACACCTGTGTGTGACAGGAACAAGTTAACTTTTGCATGTACAGCCCCTACAGCAATTCAAATCTATGCTTCAGTGTATATTGTGTGTGCCTTGACAGTTAGAAAAGAGAATGTGCAGCGTATTTAAGACAATTTGTGTACAGAAAAAACCCCAAGTCTCAATCATAGTGTTAAAATTGCAGAAATTACCTACTGCTAGGCAGCAGTGCTTATTAAAGTGCTTGGGGACTAATTTATCTTTTAAGTAAACATAGATGATAATTGTATCCACCCAATGGATTCCAAATCTTTTAGAAGTAGTTAATGGATTCCCAAATAGGAGCCATACTCCTATTACAATATTTTTTCCTAAGGATCATTTGCTTTATCAATACTGTTGGTACCATAAATTCTCTGTTTCCACAGGGACCAAGGGTTGAAATCTCTGCCAAGAATCTGAAAGTGATGGACCAAATGCCACAGCATGCACCTCGGTAGGTTATTATTATTAGGTTATTATACATTTTCTCTGAGTGCTGATTTTGTTTCTGTAACAATTGTAGAGTTCCTACTATAACCAAAGGTGATCTTAATAGATCATCTTTCTTAACTGGAAAAAAAAGAAAAATGTCATATTCTTTTTTCTCCCTGTACTAAACTAAGTACACACTGTAGATTAATCAGCTTTGCTGCTTATGATTTGCAGATCATCAGATTCGAGGATTTCTACATTTTCTGAATTAAACATAGCTGGTCTTTTTTGGACTGTTTCTATGAGTCGGCAAAGCTAGTGATGGACAGTCACCTCCGGAATGTTTAGAAAGAAAAATTCTTGAACAGCAAATTTGACTGCAGATATGCAAAGATAATACAGTAGTGTGCTTACATGAGTCTGATGGTTTAATTCTGGCAGAGCAGGTTGAAGAGCAAGCACTCCAGTCTGAGTAATGACACAGTAATGCAGCCCTAAGGAACCTCAGTTGCCCAGGGTTATGTACGTGTTTGTCTAGAAGGCAGCTTTGAAAAGCACTGTACATTTGTAAATCCTACTGCACACAACAGGAGATAGAGACGTTCATCTCTCCCTACTAGAGAATAATACCTTTACTTTTAAGTTAAGTATCTTGGGTCAGTTTCTTCCAATTTCACCTCTCAGAGAGAAAAGAATGTTCTTTAATAAACTGTAACACAGCATTTTCCCACAATGGCAGTAACAATTTGTCATGGTTTAGATGACAGTTTATACAGAATCTGTACAAATACCAAAGAAAATTCTGCTTCTGCTGTTGTTAATGACATTGTTCACATGAAGGCAAACCAGTTGTGGCTCACAAGAATCAGCATCAGAAAAGGTCCAGCAAAGTCTGTGCCACACCTTCGCAGATGTGTTCGCTAGTGCCTGAGTCCTCCAAAGAGCACATTGGTTCAGAGTTAAGAAGACTTTCTTAAACACTGATACCTTAGTCACCCATTGAGACTTCTGAGTTAGTCTAAATTAGTCCCTCATTTTTCTTTTTCTTTTTTCTCTCCTATCAACTCCTCAAAATGTTTATAGAAACATTATATTTATGATTTTAAACTATAGAGACTGTGGTGAAGCTTTCTTTAACAGTCTTGGTTCATTTTCTCAGAGATGTTAAAAATTTTGCATTTAGAACTTTATCTTTCTGTTGGATCGTAATTGCTGTTTCAAAAACAAACAAAACATGGTGTTGGCTCCTGTACCATGTGCCATCCCATCAGTGTTTTGGCAGTGTAGTTATTTTGCCTTATTAATGGCCATACATTACTTTGGCTCCGTTGCTATGGCCATAACCATAGCAACGTGTGAAAGATGATCTATGGCCATAACCATGCTTCAAAAGGAAGCAGTTTTAGAAACAAATCAAAGATGAGGCATTTTTTTCTTTTGAGTACAGTCTAAATCATGATGATAAATTCCAGAACTATTTACTTGGATTATTTCAGGGCAATAAAGCTCAGATATGTGTGTTCCTACTGAGTTCCCTCATAATGTGAAATAAAACTGAGCAAAGTTAAAAGGAGATCTGGTGAATTAAATCCCAGATTATATTTCTTAGCACAAATCTATAATAGCTGTCTTGAAAGTTATAAAAGACTTGAGTTTATTCTGATGTAAAGAAGAAAAAGCTCACAAAGTCATACATGAATGACAAATGAACATGTGCTTAGGTTTAACCACTGTTCTCAATTTGATAACCTTGTGAGTAAAACAATTTCTCTGAAAAGATGATTATTAATTTTAAGATTTGCTCAAGTACATTTACAAACAGATATGTTCCTTTATGTGTTTGGTATCCCAGCCTGTATGAGGGGGAGAACTTTTTTGTTCAGGAAGTGATGAACTGCCTTTAAAACAAAAAGAAATAGAAAAAGAGGGAAGGGTCTGTTGGAGAACCAAACTGAGCCAAAATTAAGAGGAAGTGATGGAGTCTCAAATAATATTGTAAACAATGACTGTAAATACTTTTGTTAGCAAATGGCTAGTGGCACTTCTAAACTTGCAATTACTAAGATTAAAAATAGGTATATTCTTGATACATCATTACCTCTAAAGCTTGCAGAATAACAAAGAAGCTGCTGACCCTCGTACACAATTCCAGTAACTTTGTCCCTATGATCTTTAATTCCCTACTCTTTCTCTGCACTAAAGGCTCTATAGGTTGTGCCAGCCACCTACAGAGGGGGATCTGTAGAAGAGGCACCTCTTGGCAGCCCCACAAGAGCACTCGGCTCTGAGGAGCCCTGGCCGAGGACCCTACGGACTGACCCTGATGGTGCTGCTGTGCTCTGGAGGAGAGGGACCTGCTGGCCCAGGCATCAGGAATCTGCCTTTGAACTCCTGGATCCATGTATTTCTTTGACTTCTTGAAGAAATTCTGGAAACAAACACCACAGGCAAGAATGGATGCTGCTGCCATTCGCCAGATGCCTGGAAAATGACTATCATTCTTCAAGAAAGCACAGTTCTCCTGGTGACTTGTTTGTGCAACCACCAGAAAGCTGTGGACTTCAAGATACGCTCAGAAATCAGTTCAGAAATTCCTGCTGGACACGCCTCTCTCTCCCTGTATTGCCCCGGCACACATTTAACTGCCGGCAGGTTTTTGGTCAATGTCCTCTAGCGGTAGTGTCATGAACCCCTCTTTTTCATGAAATGACCTGCACTTTTGAACAAAGAATAGCACAATTCAAATAGGAACGGAAAGAATTTCTTCTGGAGTAATTTTCCACTTCAGCCCAGTGAGAGAATCTCTCTATGCTGCAGAGTATACATTCCGTGCAACTTCTTATCATTACTTCATTTTACTTACTGTAGCTTCCAGGTTTTTGATTAACACTTTTTACTAATGCCCTGTGATTATATACTCTGGAATACAGTGCTAGTGAAGAGGAGTGTAGGATTTTTATGAAAACATTACGAAGAAAAAAATACAGTCTTATAATCTGACTATTTGAACAGATGTAGTTTTTAAAACAGGTCAGAAGAGCTATGCTTATTTATGTGGAGTGGAATATGTGTTTTCGATCATGTTATTATATGTACAAGATTAAAATAAAAATTATATTGTTTAAAATGGGACCAATATACTGGCAGTTACACAGCTACTCCCAGTTTACTGAAAAAATCTACATTATTTAAAACCTTCAATATTTAAGTAGCCTTTAATACCGTTATTAAGATGTATTAGGGATGCTTTTAAGTTAAAAGAAAAAAGGAATCGTGTATATAATGTTCTTTATTTTTTCTTGTTTGAAAAATCGTTCTCCATTCTGTCAGTATTACCCTAAGCACTGTAGTTTTTTCCAAATTACTGGCTGAAACTAATCAAAGCATGTCAGCAGTCTCAGGACCGAAATAATGTTCTTTTGGAGTGAGTGCCTTAACATGACCAACCCTCCCTAACATGGCAGGTGTACAAGAAACTCCCCATTCCTGTTCCTCCCCAGCCTCCTTCAAACCAGCTCCCAGTCAGGAAACCCATGAGTGCTTTGCAGTAATGTATATTTTAGAAAATAAAGGTTTGGGGGTTTTATTTGTGTTGTTGTTTGTTTTTTAGTGGGCTTAATTTTATTTTATTAACATCCAAAGCAAGTCAAAAATTAAAACTGGATGTTTTCATTTGGACATGAAGGTCTCTAATTTTTCTAATCTCTTGAACACAAAACTGTTTATGGCAAGCTGAGGGATGCAGTTTGTTCTGAATCTTGTTTCTTAACTTTTTAATATTTGTTTTCTTCTCTCACACATGGAAATAATTTTGGGGAAGGAACTTGTTTTTGATTTTATCTCTTTTTTTATTTCGTACTTTTAACTGTTTCCTCTGATCTACAGCAACATGTTGCAGGGAACTAGGACAGCCCATGTTCTGCCAGCTTTGGGATATAGATTTGGTACTGGGTGTCCTTTCTGGACTGCAACCAGATGAGCAGATCTCTATTTCAATGCACTTTTTGTTAAGTTTGGAAAAGTTACTCTTACCATTTGCTATCTGAAGAAAAAATGGATGTTTCTTCACTGAATCTTCAATTTCAAATGTACTTAGTACTATAACCATAGGAACAGCCCGAAGTGAAAAAGAACCAGTTGGGTGAGCCCTGCCTGTGTCCCGAGCAGTTGTGCTCCACAGAACGGCCTGGACAGGATCCTGGCTCATGCCTGCAGCCTCTGGCAACAGGAGAGATGCAGAGAAGGGTGTCCAAGGGCATTTACACTGTGCACTGTTTTACACTGAAATGTATGTGTTATTATCACTGAAAACCTGAGAGACGTTTTTATTATTAAAAGTTGGTTTATATTATAAGGAAAGAAGGTTGATCTTATTTTCTGTTCCTTCACCCTGCATTCTGTTCAGCAGTTTTAAGTTCTGATATACTTGTATGACATGGGGAACAGTCAGAAGTTTAAATGGTAAGGGGAAAGCTGGGTTTGATTTCAGCTCAAACTGGCAGTGTAGAGCTGAACTCTTCCTGTTTGTGCAGTCTCTGAAAGCTGTGGGGGAGACCACAGGCTCCTGTTAAGGTAGAAAAGGAAAACTGGTTTGATCCTGTAAAATTACAGGGGGTTGAACCAGTGCTGGGAACTAACAGGTTCAAGTGGAAAAAGAAGAGGGCAATGCACAAGCCAACCTGCAAGCAAAAAAGATTAGGTCTGCAGAATTTCCATGGCTAAAAGCGAAGAATGAGGCCTGGCACAACAGAACAAGTGCAGATTTTGTAGATTTGGAACATCTGATACAGTGGAAGTGTGGAAAATGTGGAAAACAATCAAGATGGAGAACATGGGAAATATGGCAGCTTGCTAATGAGGTGGGTGGGGTTGGGTGGCAGCTGCGAATGGAATTCCTTGTGTATGTGTCTTGTAACTGAATTTGCTGAGTATTTTCATTAACCACTGAAGCACAGATATATTGGCAGGCTGGGGTGATGCTGATTTGGGAGACACTAATCTTGCGAAGGATCTTGGTACACACAAAAAGAATGAAGAACTTTGAACACTGAAGGGGATGAAATCAGTGGGATTAGATTTTTCCACACAAATACTAGCTCAAGCTGTTGAAGACTGAACAAAATATTTTGCTATATTTCTTGTTAATTGATAATAAAAGGACGATGTCATTGAGTTTGTCACAAGATGACACAGAGGCAATTTGATAGAATCATGAAAGCTCAACCTGCACTAGGAAACAAATGGTCAGTTATGATGGAGAAGTATTCAGGCCTGCTCTGCTGAGGTCAAAAAATTAAGTGAAAATGCAGTAGCTAGGTGTTAAGAAAACAGATGCCTTTATAAGAAAATAATGAGAAAGGTAAAGACAGCTCAATCTGAGCATAAATACAGCCTGAAGGAGAAAAAGTGATCAGGGCTAAATATTGACTAAAAGTTTTTCTTCCATCAGGCTTTGACAAAAAAAGAAATAACTTGTCCAAAGCAAGTTGTAGAGTCTGAAGCAGTGCCTGGTGCAGCAGGAGAGCATGCAAGCAGTCTCCAGTTCTGGTTAAGATGGATTTTCTGAGGAGCTAAAGGGTGACCAAGGTAAAATTGGTAAGCGTAACAAGTGTAGGCTGACAGTATGTAGTCAATAAAATGACAGTACACACCCTTAGGTGGAGTCCTGATCACCCTTGAGCTCACAAAGCATATGATTTGAGTGAGCAAAACTGAGCAATTGAATTAGATGCAGAAAAAAGTGGTAAAACCCATGGGTGACATTAAGTCACTTATTGCACATGATGGTTATAATAATCTCATTGGGGCTTAAGATCTATTATCAGAAAAATTACTGCTATATTAATGCAGGTTTTCTTAATGTATCCTGTAGAATCAGTCAGCCATGGGGTTTAATTCTTAGAAGTTACATATCAAAAAGGTAGTTGTTTATGAAAGGAATTTACATCCAAAAATCTTTCCCATTTTTGGAGGATGTTGTTACTCCCCCAGTTCCTAACAAGGGAGGTTAGCAGGTACAGAAGGTCTAGACAGAAAACCCCCAACAAAACCCTACTGTTGTAAGGCTCTGTCTCCTGGGTCAAATCCCGAACAGATTGCTCAGACTCTCCATTTCAAATTGGATTAGAAATAATGCAACAAACCTCCCAATTCTTACACTACTAAACTGATCTGAAGTGTTCTCTATCCTGTTCCAGCGTGCCTCAACAAAGCTGTTTCTTTGCTTTAGGACACACCTTCTTCAGCTCTCTCACCCACTGGCAGCAGTGAAAGCAGAGAGCAGTGTCCTGGCTGGCGTGAAGAGCAGAGAATTACCACGACTTTTCCAGTCATCCTGGAGAAGCCAAACTGCTGCTAAATAGAGCTGCTTTCACTGAGCTGCCAAAGCTTCCTTGGAGCTCTTTAACAACCCCTTCTGGTTGTCATGATTCACTGTTTGAAAATACTTCTCCTTGCCAAAATGACTCACTTTGTAAAATGTCAATTAATGCCCTGCAGAGCCTGCAAAAAATAGGTCTGTTTTTAAATGAATTAGGATTAAAATTAGTAATTAATGTTTGAATCAAGTGATTATTTTCTTGATCCTGCCTAAAATTAAATTTAGTTATAAGCACTTTGCAGGCAATGCAGAATCTTTATTATTTAATCAGCTTTAAATTATTTACATAATTACTTAGATCAGTGACATATTTTCTTCTTGAGATAATTAAAAATAATTAGTATGGCTTTATCACAGTTTTAATGTGCAAAAATCAAATTCATATTATTAGAGGTGCTTGAATACTGGAGTTTTAGATGGAATTTACCTGCAAATTATCACATGGAAGTTAATGTGGCTATCACATGAATGCAATGCTTGCAGAGAGTGATTTGGCAAGGATGCATCATTCATCTCTGATTCCATGTGAACTCAGTTCTGTTTCATTTTTCAGGGAGTTTATTATAGTTTTTGGAAATAATAAGCAATTTTAGAGCTGGTACAACACAAGGTGTGTCTTGCTGCAAGAAACAACAAACCTTGAGCCTTATTTCTTCTGCCTGCTTGGGCACAGTCTCAGTAAATTCAGTGGAATCAGTGTTATAGAGTTGACTGCAGACCAGCAACAACCAACAGGTTTGAGCATATAGCTCAAATGCAACAGAAGTTCTCAACTTCTTATGCAGTACTTTAAAGCTATGAAGTAGGGAGCTATTTCACCTCTGTATGGATGAGAAATGAGAACAAGATGTAATTCTAACTGAAATGACTGCATTAAAATTGTGGACTGACAAGAAACAATGAGTAGTTTTCACACTGGATAGGTGTGATCAGCACTACACTGCTCATGTCTTTCAGGATCTGCCAGGACTTGTTCACCAATGATCTGATAAATGGGATAAATGGTCTGGTGAGGAAAAAAAAATTATAAAATGTCATTTAGGATAACAGAATCCAAAGGCATTTGAAAAAAGCTGCAAAGGAATGTTGCAGTAATGAGTGTCTGAAGTGATTTAATGGCAATAAAATGAACTATCAGCAACTGCAGAGATTGGGCCACACAAATCATTAGGCACTGAAGGTACAAAGTCAGGTTTTAAATATGAACGCCAAGCTTGGAAAATCTTTCAAAGTTTCCATGGACCATTCCCTGGAATCTATAGTTCAGTATCTTGTGGCAAACTAAAAGAAACTAGAATTGTTAGGAACATAAAAGAATCCATAGCTGAAAACCTTATTAATTCCATGGTGCCTCTGAGTCTTAAACACAACAAGAATTATTATTAGTTTAGGCATGAACCACTTTTGAATCAGCACACAAGCAAAATGTCCTGTGCCATACAAGAAGGGTTTTTGCAGCACAGAAATAACTCTGTGTCATGGCAGTGTAGGCATCCTCTGACCTCTGAACAACCTGTACTTCAAATTTAGCAATTTTTCCTCCTGACTTTCCTCTGTATATACCCCAGAAAGGTTCTTGATGAGAAGCTCTGGGTTTCTCCCCTCATCAAGTGAGTTTCCTTTAGTTTGGGCTTTTATAACCATTAAAAAATGTCAAGAATACTGTTTAGAATTTGCCTTAATAGCTGAGATCAGACTCATCTGAGTCTGGTCTTAAAGTGATGAAGAAAACCCATAGGAAACCACATATTTCTAGCTTAATTCCTCATTAGTAGTTAAGTTTATTCATGGATACTCATAAAATTGTAAAAGACATTAAATCTCATGGAAATATCTGTATAAGCAGCAGTAAGTAAAACCCCTGCTGGTTTCAACAGCCTTTCTGAGACATAAAATTAGGCAGGAGAAAAGATTTTATGACAAGTTGCCATGGCTTACAAAACCACAGTCCCATTTAGTATGTCTCAATGTGATAAAGGCTCTAGGAAACTTCCCAATTTGCAATTAGTAATGGAATTAAAGCTACAATTTCAGCATACCTGTGCATTAACAATCCATATAAACTACCTCAGCTGTGCATTTACCAGCTGATAAATAGCCTTATCCCTCTTTCCATGTGGAAAAATTAAACACAGAGAAGGTAAATTACCTTCAAGATAGAAAAGGAGAGAATAATATCCCTCTTTTCCTCAGACGGAAACTTTTTCTGCTGGGCCAAGCCAGTCTTCCAGAAGGTTGCTCGTCATCAACAGCCAATGCAAGGCTTTTTCTCCTCCCACAATAACCAAATACTAGGTAACCATTAAGGTGGTGTGTTTATCACAGTCACAAATCTACATCTGGATGTTTAAGGAAACATAAAAGGACAGAGTGCCCTCTTCCAAATTAATGCAGTGTTAATCTGAAATTTTCATTATCAGATTCTAAAAAATGGCAGAGGCTGCAGAATTAAAACTAAAAAAACCCTATCAAGCAAAGAAATTTCCACTATCATTTTACAAATATACTGCCTGTAGCTACAGCTGAAAGGAGAAAATTTTAAGAACAGTAGCCCAGGTTTGCAATGCTGTCTTGGAGTAGTTGGATCCCCTAAAGAGAGAAAAAAAGTAAATATTCAGCTATCTCCACTGGGATAATTTGGCTGTTTTGTCAGCAGGACATCTCAAAATGCGTCCAGCTATACACACCCATAAAATAACAAGCTTTCCAAAAGAGACTCATGTATAACTTCGCTTTTTTAGGTAAAGATCCATCAGCCTCTGTCATGATGATGCAGGTCACTATTGCCCTTAACTGGTTCTCCTGGTGCTGTCCTTTACTGCAGTTGAATGACACTCAGACATGCAAAATTGCTTATTGCCTCTGAAAGCCAAAGGGAATCACTCCCAGGCTCTCTCTTTCTCCAAATGAATTTTCCCACTTATGAATATAATAGTGAGTAATAAGCAAATGAATAATAAGCAAATACAGCCCGAGCAGTCACAGGAAATTGTTTTCAGAAAGCAATTTTTGATTGATACAACTGAATGAACATTATTAAGGGTGATTATTAAAAATTAATTTCACTGTTCATATCTCTTTGCACATTATGTCCTTCCCATGACTTGTTGCACGATACCACTCCAGAAATATTACTTTTTTGCTCATCTGTACAGGACACAGATGATGGACTGTTAGAGAGACTCCTTATAACTACCCTCAAAAGTGTTATGTCTCACTAGTTTTAGACAGCCCATGAAAATCTTCAAACATACCAAGAGCTTTCATGTGTGTCCTGAAACTGATACACAGAGTAAACTGCAATCTGTTTAAAACTACAAAAACCCTCAAAATAGATTTTAAAGACAAGACAGCTGTCCATTCCCACTCCTTTCCCATTATTACACCAGTATGGCCTGAATATATTCAGAGTGCTGTCACCTGTAATGAAAGCTGCTGCTGGTAGGTGCTGAAAGAGGATGTTTTTTCCATACACTTCAATAACATTAAAGTGGCAGGGTTTGGGATTGTCTAACTATTCAGTTATTGACTGGCCTTTAGATAGGATGTGTTTCTAGTTTCTCAATTTAACCTTGTGTTCCATTAAATTCGCTACGGTTAGCACTCAGATGAATTGCATTTTGGAAGATTAACTAAGTCAGATGGTAAGGCTGTGTGCACCATTCTCTCTCTGACCAATCCCTTACAGTTCATCAGCTCTTGTAATACAAACAACTGAGAAAGATAACAGTCTCTGAAAGAGCAGGATTGAAAGGGATTTTAATCACCATGTTTTTTTCCTTTTTCCACAAGAAGGTGGAGAGCACGGGACAGCCAAAGGGAAGACTGAGATATTCTTTGTTTCATTTCCTGACTGAAAACACCTAAGAAACGATTGCTTCACAAAACCATGTCAGGATGCAATTTTTTTCCCCTGGCATTTAAGCCAGCTTCTTCACAGGAGGAATGGTCACTTGATATTAAAATTAAAATCACCTCTAAAAGATCAATAGCTAATCCTGCAGATGAATCTCATCAACAGGAACTAAGAAACTTTTGGCTAATTTTTTTATAATATATCTCACTTGAAAGCAGTAGACGTATAGTCAGTATAAGGGGAATGAGATTTTGGTTCTCTGCATTCAGATCCCCCTATATACAGCTGCTGCAGGACTGAAGCAAGCGCTACAGCATGATTTAATGTGGGATGCTGTAGAACAATGATGAAAATATGCCAGATTGTAAAAATAATTATTTCTCTTTTTTTCTATTTATAGTTTCTTCTCAGTGTTCTCTCTTAAACAGAAGAGATTTTTAATAAATTACTGTCTTTGCAGAGCCACAAAACATCAACAGTTCATACCTAGGACACCCATGTGACTGATGCATCTGGCAACATGGAAACCCTTCTCTCTTAGTCTTTCCCTAGACAAAACTTCTACAGAAACCAACAGATTTCCCTTCATTTAATTTAGTTCCCTGAAAATCTCTTTCTTTGATTCTAGATACTGTTTGGCACAGCAGTCACGTATGCTTAAAGGTAAGGTCAAACAGAGGGGCTGCCTGAGAGCAAGGGTGTACACGTACCCGGAGATTCCATGCTGCAGCCGAAGGGAAGGGCTCCAGCCTTGTAGTTCTGCACGTCCTGGGCCAAGTCTGGCACTCATCCCACTTCTCTGTGAACTGGTTCAACTTGCTAACTCAGCAACAGTCTCTTCATTTTTTTTCTGGCATGCTTTCTGCTCAGTTAGCAAGGTGAATCAGCTCACAGTAGGGTCCAGCAAATCACCACAAGGTGCCGGAGCAAAGCAGGGAGTGCAGAGCAGGAGAAGCACTGTCTGTCCCCCTCCCAGTACTGTGTTCTCCATGGGTGGAACTTCACTCTGAGATACTTCAGGAAAACCCAGTATTCACCTTTCTGGAACTCTGACACAGACATATCTAAGTAAAGAGTTTCCTGATGGCCAGTTGAGGGCTACAGCTGAAGGCACTATCATTCCTATGAAGAAGGTTGCAGGCAGCCAAGGCTGTTACCGTTGCCAGGGGCTTATCACGGCCTCCCTGGTGCAGCTCGGGACCCTCCAGCTGAACAAACAGCTCATGTCAGTATTCTCCTCTGCTTCAGTGCAGAGTTGGAGGGCTCCCTTTATCCCTCGAATGCTGTTTGGTAAACACGGGCAGACTTTGTGATAAAATGAGTGAACAGATGGGTAACACACCCTGTCAGCTCTGCACCTTCTCCAAAGGCACACTGAAAACTGCTTAAACATCCATTATCTTCTGCATAGTGATCACAGCTGTCAGTTTTAAACCTCAGGGAGGGAAAGCTGAAAGGAGATAAGGAAATGAGGGAGTTCAGCTAGATGAAGGACCCTGTGAAAAGTTTATAATTATTTCTTTTTTTCAGCAGAAGGGAACACTGTGAAGCCTCCTACACATGATGGCTCTGCACTTTTAAGAGATGTAGAAAAGTAAAGGCTTGACAGTAAACCTGAAGGTTTCAGGTTTTAAACACAAAAACTTAAAACCATTCCTTGTGTTCATTGGTTTTTGCACTTAGACTAAGAGCAGCAGGCATTGTAGGAGAGAACAGGAAAACAGGTGCAATCTTTCACTGACTTGCAGCTCAGCAAGGTTGGCAAGTGTTTTTTTGAACTGAGTTTAAAGATCAGTTACCCAGTTAGAAGTGAAATCTCCTGCAACTCGCATTACTGATGAAGGCCAGACAGAATTCCTTTGTTAGTGATTCCACATCATATCAGAATACATTTTCAGATCCTGTCAGTGAACCAGAATGCAGCAAGAAGATTTCACAGGGAAAGAATAATCTTATGAGTCTCTGAAATGAGTGCTCTGCTGGCCTGCTGAATGTGGGTAAAATCCATGATTAAATCTGTCACCATTCCTGCTTTAGTGTCTGCTGTTAGACTTTATAGCTAAGACAGGTCAAAGTCTTAATCTGAGTTCATCTTATGTCTACTAAAGATAATTAAAAAGCCCCAAAACTTACCAGGGTCAGGTTTGATTTCTTCTGAATTATTTCCTGGTGAGAAGCCTTTTACATTTATCTGTTCTGCTAAATGGTGTTTTTTTGGAACATTTGGCTAATACATATGATACAGACATATGCATTTTTGGGGCATAACAAAATGCTCAGATAATTTGTTCACTAGAAACAGTTAATAGGATGAGGGGAGGCCTACTGAGTATGAGAAAGAACGTTGTAAAATAAGCTCTGCTCTTTAGGAAGTAAAAAGATGAAAACCATTATACACAAAATCCTTTATCCTGAAAGTCCCACAGACTACATGGTGGGTAATAAAAAAACTATTGTCCTGCATTGTATATATGAATGGGAACTAGGAATAACAAAAAATGAGATTAAAGGTTGCTCCTAATCTTATTGAGATGTGGTGTCAGCTTCTGGCCAAATTTTTTTCTTCCATGCAACCAACAGAGAGTTGTGGAATTAGAGCACAGAAAGGATGTGAACAAGCACAATTAATCTAAGTGTTAAATGGCTGCAAGCCACTAATCTCATTCTTTAAGAACATTTTTTTCTTGTAATACACAAGCCAAAGTCTCAAAATGCTGTACTGGTACTTCCCAGCTTTACCTCCTTACCCATTAGTCTTTTCCAGACACACAAGGTACAATGCATACTGGCATTTCAAAATGCAACTTTTATATAGCACTAGCTGGCAGATTCACTCCCAAGTGGCTATACTTAAGAGGGTTTTTTAATCTACTTCTAGCTGTGAACTCAGAGGTCACAATGAAGGCAAGCTATTGGAAGATAAAAATTAGGAAATGCTCATTCCAAACTGATATGTGGGTAAATAAATATTTAAGCTGACTTAAATATAAGTCAGAATTTTCTGATGAAGAAAAATCACAGAAAATGTAATCATACTGAAAATCAGATTTTTAGGAGAGACATAAAGGTCTTATGGAAACAATTGCTCCTAATAAAAGAAAGGAAATAGTTTTGTCCCTTCACATGCAGTCACAGGGATATTTCTATTTCTTAAACAGCAAAGAAAGCATTAGGCAGTTATTGGCACTATATGACTAGTTGATAGGACTGATGGCATCCAGCTGTACCTTTGGCCATTCACTCCAACAGATTTTTATGCTCTTGAATGACCTGTGCTGATACGGTCACTTTAGGAAGCAAAACTGAAAGTACAGACTGAATTTATGTGGATCTGTAACACAAAGGAGTATTGTTGATCTGTAGGGGTACTGTTAAAGACGTAGTCTAAGGCACTGTCTAAGGAAAGAGTACTTAAATTGTCCTGCTTTTATAGCACAAATAATGGATTTATTTCCGTTGACATATTACACCAATGATGTAATGTACAAAAATGTACAAATTTAACTAGTCAGGACCCATTGGACCAGACAGCCAACCTATGATGAATTAAGTGTTCCCTTTTTCTCTGACTGCTCAGATAAATAACTGGTATAATAGTCATGGAATGGCCTGCACCAAATTCATAGGGATCCCCACTGACAATCCCTGCTTCCACGGAGTGGGGCAATGGTACAGTTCATGGGTGGGTGCAAGGATTTTAGTATTCTTTGTCGCTTGACCAGGAGATGGCAGTGATTCCCTTTGCAGAAATAAGAAAGCTCCAAAAAGACACACAACTGCATTTAGGAGAAGGGAAAGACATGCGGAAAACAGCCTGCTTGAGCTCAGTGAACAAAATCACATTGCAGATAGCAGAGGGAATACAGCTAAGCTAAGCTATTTTTCTTGTTTCTGTGACTATCTTTACTATTTCTTCGGTGTCTAAAAGAAAGAAAAATTCTTGGAGATGCACAGCTCCCAGAGCTTTCAGTTTGGTATATTTTAGCACTAATCATATTTCAAGAAGAGCAACAAATTTAAAACTGTCAGTCAGCAGCTGTATGTTAACATTACTTGTATTTTAGTGTTATTTGTGAAAATATGCTCAGAAGCTTGTACATTAGAAAGAACCTGAATAAGCAGAAGAGATCAGCTTCCCCCCAGGCTCCTCCACAGAGAAATGCTGCATATTCCTATGCCAGTGCTGTGACTCAGAACAGGCAGCTTCTCAGCACTGCTCCCTTTGTGCTGTGTCCATCTTCTCCCCTTGCAGCTTCCTAGATCCCACCATTATCCCTAGAGCACATCCTGGGTATGTTCTGAGAATCCTCCCCGCCTCAGCCTTGGCCCACACTGACAGCATCGCTCCTGAACTGCCCAGAGCAGCTGAGGCTGCCCCTGGACCCCCGGCAGTGCCCAAGGCCTCACTGGATGGGTTTTGGAGCAGCCTGGGCTGGCAGAAGGTATGCCTGCTCATGGCAGGGGGAGTATTGGAACGGGGGCATGGAGTCCCTTACAACCCCTAGCATTCTGCAGAAAAAAACTTGCTTTCCTAAAGAAGCACTAGGAATTGTGTGGCTGTGTAGTAAACTCTTACTCTCTAGCCTGCAAAATGCATATACAAAAAAAAAAGGCTTTTGAAACTATTTATTTCCCTCATTTTGCTGAAGTTCTAGAAATACTCTACAGAGGGAATATCCAGGCCAGACTGCTGAAAAATATAGTGAATTTGGTGTAGTTCTTAAAAGATATTAATGCTAACCACATTTCAAAATCACATTTATCCTGGAAGTATGAAAGTTATAAATTTATTAGATTATTATGGCAGACCCAGGTGGGGTTTGTGTGATGCTGCCCCATTAATCTCAATCCAAAAGAAATGTGCAGATTTTTACTGAGAATCTGGCAGAATAAGTGGAGTAATATAATTTGCCCATTCAAAGGAGTTAACACTTCAAAAGGCATGATGGACATTCCTAGTAAACAGTCCACAGAAGCTCCCATGAGAGAAATTTTTTACATCAGATATTCATTACATCACTGTAAATATACACCACAAGTTAGTCCACAATGTTTTGTCAATGTAAGAAAGGGCATGGGTCCTCTTGTAAATTATGTCTTGTGGCTTTTAAGAGACCTCTGCAGGACAAATTATGTAAGAATTGTGGGAACAGGGTTTTCTCTGCATCTTTGTCATTCCCCTTTCAATAGGCATGTGTGATGGTTTCAGTGGTCTGTCTGAACCACCTAACTGCTGTCATCTGCATCCCATAGAAAAAGTATTTATCCCCACTTTGTCCATCTCAGCTCCCTCTACACAGCAAGAACAACTTCTCAAGCTGTCTTTTTGCAGGCTGACATTAACTACTTCCACATCATGCAATCCTCCATCCTCCAGGCAGACATAATCCAGTCCCTTGGACGTCATGTGTACTCTAGGCTCACACAGAAGCTCTGCAGAACACTCTAAGTTCAATAGATTTGTTGTATCACACTGTGGCAAGAAAGCGTTTTGCAAATAAATGTGGACATACTCTGCGTGGAATCTAAGCAAGCTGGCTAACTTCATTTCAAGCCAAGAAGCTGAAAAGTCACATTAACACAGCCTGGAGCATTGTGGAGCAAATTCACCTCACCCACAGGCTGGAGGACAGAGATTGCCTTTCAAGCAATAATTCTTGTGCATCTACAAAAGCCAGTCTGTGGTGATTCATTTTTCTTGAATGATTGTTGTGTTTACCCCCAAAATGTATAAATTGTAATCTCTCCCCAAAATGTATTCATTGTAACCCCTGTCCATCACCTCATCCTCGACTGATTTACCCAACCCCTCCTACCTTCTGTTCCCATTAGCTCATACGATGTGTTCTCCTCCCCTATCAGCACCCCATAGGTCCAAGCCTTGGATCCGCCCCCTGGCGGGAACTCTCTCTTAGGCTGAATCACGAGGTTTGCGCTCTCTCTGCCTCTGGCTCGGGTCTCGCTCCGGGCCCGGGCCTGGCTCTGGCCTTGGCCTTCTTGCCTCTCCTTTGGGAGCCGTGCTCCACCCCCGGTGTGGGACCCCGAATAAACCTCATCTGATCAGCACCCTCAGAAGCGTGTTGTGCCTTGCCTGCCTGCATGCTGCCATTAGCTGGCACAACTAAGAGACGGCTCCCCAAGAAGCTCCGGTAAGGCTTTTGTACCTGCCCTCCCTCCCGGGAGATGTGTTGCCCCCAGGCCCCTGCAGCTGCTAGCCAGGCCTGAAAAGAGCGGGGGGGGGCGGGGGGAGAACGCAACACCAGTCCAGTTTTAGCTAGTTGTGGATGCAACCAGTCTCCACTGATTCTGCTGGCTTTAAAAAATTGCACTAACATTTGAGTAACTATTATAGTCTATCCCTAAGGAGAGCAGCAACTTCTCTTTCAGATGTAATGTGTAAATTAAAAGCAGCCTTTAGTTTCTTAGTGGCTAGAAAATGTATGTCAACACTAGGTACCTCAGTGTACGTCACTTGGATGGAAGGACACTGCCATGACATGAGAGAAAACAATATGGAAGAGGTTAGCATTATTTCTCCATTAAGCTTTTACCATCCTGTCTTATAGCAGTCCAAAGAGAGAAATGTCAGACTTTGCATTAATATGTATTTGTTTTATAGTGTACTGTCATATACATATGAAAGAGTGTTACTGTTAAACACTACTGCTATTTGAGCAAGATAACGGGTGAAGATTTTTGTTCCACTAGCCAGTATTTATTCACACAGTTTGCTTTTAGTAAGTTTCTTTAAACACTTTTAATATTCTTTGTTAACTTTCCTCCCATACCTTCACTATAGGAGGAATATTATTATATTAGTTTAGTTTAGATTTATACTGTAACCATCTGATACAGCCTCAAAGATTCATTTCTTCAGTGTCAACTTGCTGAGTTTACCCTCATACAGTCACAAAACCGTCAAAGCAAATACAAGGCTATCTGGCTGAATACACCAAATCATGGGTTAATTACTTTTAGGGAGAGAATAGCTTAGCTCCAATAAGGACAGGTGTCAGAGCACAACTCAAGTGTATCAGAAACAACATGACTAGCAGGAAAATGAAGAGGTCCAAAAAGCTATTGTCCCTTGCTCTTTTACTGCAAACTAATGTCATATATTTGGTATGTATCAGATGATAAGCTGGAGAAGTTACATTTTTGATGGATGTGATTACTATAACTGCAGTAACATGTCTCAGTGACAATAAATCCTGATTATTTAACCTCAGTCTAATATTTGATCATTAGAAGGATCTACTTCTTCTCAACGTCTCTTAATATTTTTCTTTAAAAGCATCAATTCTTTTCTTTTGGCTAATCAAAACAAACTGAATTAAATTGTGCTCTGGACCTGTCATTTTCCAGTATTTTGTGATCTGTTAGTTAACAGCCATAAATCTCCTTTTTCATTTGTCCTTTATAAAAGCTAGGCCTTAGCAATTTTGGCCAGATACTTGTTGTCTACTTCCTTGACCCTAGTTAGAAATCATATTTGCATCAGCTATATATTCTCAAAAGTTTAAGACAAATACAACCAAACCCCACTAGGGTCAGTGATTCTGTTTCAAACCTATGTCAGGACATGTCTTGAAAACTAACGTGGTATGTTATCCAGTAAAATGACATCCACTTCAATTCACCCAAAAGTTATGGCCCACAGAGTACAATAGAGTATGGATTTCCTCACATCTGGAAAGCAGAATCATGCTCACATTCAACATCAATTTCCTTCTATCCTAACTTTCAGCTAATGTCATTTTGGCCTGAGTGCTGGCATCAGCAGATGTGCTGCCTTGCTTAGTTTTTCCAAATGGCCTCTAATCTTGTTGGTTGTCAAGCTGCAGGGTAAAAAGAATCTGTCAATACACAAAGCTCCAGCTTCCTAAATCCCTCTGTAATTCTCATTCCAGTCAATGTCAAAGTAATTGCAGTTTCATATGATCAATGTCCTAGCCCGAGTACAGTCCCCTGTCTGCATAAATATTTCCTGATCTGTCTTCTCACCCAGCCCTGGGAGATCTGTAATTGTTTTCTGTTATACTTGTTTTACCATTTCAGTCTTTAGCCTCAAGTTCAAGGTGTCTCTTTGTTGCCATCCATGTGAATGTCATTCTGTTTTCAGCATAATGTCCCTCCTCATTCAGACTCTCGTATCTCCTCCTCCGTTGTCAGTGACGACTGCCTGTCCTTAAACTCTGTATCTGGATAATGTAATATTACAGCCTATTTCCTGAACAGGACACATTTCAGTTACTCCAATTACACCAGATTTGTCCTCAAGCAGCAGATGCCCTTGCTCTCCCAGTCTTGTTCACCATTTCCCTCCGTGCCTCTTCATGCCCTCCAGCACACAAAGTATTCAACTGCTAAACAGTAAGCAGAAGCTAGTCTGCCTCACTCAACATTTTTCATACCTGTCTAACTGGAAGAGGGGGTTGTGCAGTTATTACCTCTGTGAAATGAAAATCTAGGATCTTAGATCAGAATTAGCCCGTTTCAACAATAAAGGGTGCTCTGCATAATTTCTAAGAGACACAAGACAAAACAGCATTATAGAGGAAAATCTTTCCCGTATTTGTAGCCCTTGTAAGTGTCCACAGACTCAGTCAGCTGCAACAGCTCCTATATGGCTTTGTTTCTGGTCAGCAGTTGCTAAAAGCCAGAACAAACATCAAGGCCCCTGTTAAAAGTAGGTCCAAAACTCATAAATGCCTGGGAAGATTTTGACTTCACTCAAGTATTTCTAGGTCTTGAAGTCAGGCTTTTGCCATTCACTTTGCAATGTAGGTTTTGTAATTTATTTCTCCAGATGTCTGTACTAGCAACATGTCCTATGGCTGGAGCCATAGCAGTTCATCTCACTCTGCCTCTCAGTGCCAACGGGACAGGCATGTAGGCTGATGATTTCTGATGATTTCAGGAACCCTGGCAGTACTAGTGCTACAACTTTCATCACCAGAAGCCTTTCCTCCTGCTCCAGGAAAACACAGCTTAACCCTCAAGTCATCTGCCTTAGTCACAGAAATGGCGTGAGGTTTTCAGCTCACACACTCACTGTGCACTTTATCTCATTTTTATTTTACTTGAATACATGCATTGTATATGCATTAGGCCAGCTATGCCAGAAGCGTCATCACAGAAACATATTTAATTTGACAGCCTGCTGAAGTGGAACAACAATGTTACTCATTACTTACTAGGCTGAAAGTCTACTAGAGCAGACTTCCAATGGAAGCTTTCCTTCTCCTCTGTGACCTACCAAGAACTGAGGAACTGCTATTCTCTGTATCAGTTCTGAGCAGCAGATCACTGTGCTGGATTCAAAGTGGATGTAGTCAGGATACAGTAAGGACACTTCTGGTTCTCAGACTATCTAAATAGGAGTAAAAATATAATTCATGGTCAAGTTCAGAAAAAACCAACTATGCTGGCTGTGTATGTTTACTCTCACCCATATTACTTTCTGAGGTACCATGGCCTAATTTCTTATCTACCTC
This sequence comes from Acrocephalus scirpaceus scirpaceus, assembly GCA_910950805.1. Classification (NCBI taxonomy): domain Eukaryota; kingdom Metazoa; phylum Chordata; class Aves; order Passeriformes; family Sylviidae; genus Acrocephalus; species Acrocephalus scirpaceus. Next base: position 15,461,539 of record OU383787.1, read on the forward strand.
AATTCAAATTCTAGAGAAACTTCAAGACTTGCTTTCCCACTCCATATGAGCACCAGGACTGAAATAGCAGCAGTGGGTTTACAGAATCCTGACATGCCAGGCAATGAACTTCTTTCCTTGCTCCTCAGGGAAATGCAGTGGGATTAAAAGGACAATAATTGATCACATTCTTGTTAGGCTGGCAAGTGTGAATCTCTGGAATGGGATCAGATCTTGGTTGTCAAGGTTTTAGTGAACGTGTACAATACTCCAAAGCTAGACAGCCATCTCTGGGAAGAATAGTGCAATATGAAACTGTTTTTCAAAACAAAAATGGCAAACTTTAAAACCAGGGTCTGATGTAAATGCAACAGGCTTCTGTTGGGTACTACATGAGGGATAAAATTGGCCCTGTTACATTAACAGTGAGTGGATTGCTCATTTTAAAACAGCTATCATAATCTGAAGAACACATGGTCCATTGCTAGTTAATCCTAAAATAGTTAATACTGTGCAATTCATGCTAAAATTAAAATCTTGATTTGGCTAATGTATTCAGTTACATCATTATCACCCATTTCAGAATGGAAATTGTTTTTTAAAAAGCAATCTAGCTTCACACAAATCTAAACTGAACTTATTATTACACAGGATTTCAGTCATTTTCAGCCATTCTCATTTCTAGCTAGATACAGCTAAACAGCTCCCATGCCCTCCCTCAGTAGTGTTTTGGAATCCACAAAAACATTGAAGCAGCTTGTTAGCATAGTGATATAACATATTCATTATATGCCAGCTGAAGTATTGCAAAGTTTGGATCTGTTGTCATGAAGATGGATTGATACTACATAGAATTCATTACAATTTTACACTTTTCTAGCCTGCATTGTCCCTGCTTTCAAGCTAAGCAAAGAGCTATTTCCCCAGCAACTACAGAAAGATTCATTTCCATCCTTTCACAGTACACAACATCATTACCTCAGTGCCAAAACAACCTTCTGATGGAAAGCCCTTCTAAATGATAAATTGTACATTCAAGAAGTGTAGTTTAGAGGACTACTACATTCCAAAACTGTTCTCTCTTGTATTCCTAACCTATAGGTGTCAATGAGCTGAGGAGTTCCAATTTTAGTAGCTATTTTACCACTGGGTGTACACATCTGTTATGCAAATACTTTCAATAACAGCACACAGAGAAGCTGTACATTCAGCTCATCAGGTATATTTGCATTCCCTATTTATGTCCACCCACAGTCATGGGGAATGTACATACAACTTTAAATCATACTTTTCTGGGTGTATTTGCCATTTTTTTAAAAAAGTAGCCAAAACTGTGCTATCATAATCAAAAAATTTGGCCAAACATATGTACAGCCATACTTAAAACCAGCACAAGCATTTCTGAATGCCAGTTACTGCAATCAAACATTTCTGCAGCTGCACACACAACTGAGGCTGTACAAGTTCTGAGCACCATCCGTCTGATTAACTGTGCTCTCTCAGATTTCATGAATACACACGTAACCCAAGACAAATTATCAAAATCTAATTAAAAATTTATAAATCCCCGACTATTTAAGACTCTCTATAGAGTGTACAAATGGTGACAAAATAGAGGTTCATCAACATTTGCATTAGGGATTTTATTATTCAAATGTCTAAAATTAAGTAAACCCGTAAAAAGTACTTTAGTTATTTATTTGAATCTTTACTAGTCTCTAATATAAGAACATCATTCCACACATTTGGTTCCCTTAACAACCTGGCAGTCTTTTGAAGAAAGTAATAAAAGACATTAATACCTAGCTCTTACACAGTGTTTCCACTAGTAGACCTTAAAGTTCTTTACAAAAAAAGCTAAGTCTCTTTATAGTCTTTAGTTTCACCAAGTGAGAATCCAATCTACACGTGTATCCGTATTTTGCAAGTAAAAAAGGTGCACTAGCCATTTAAATTATTGTTATTATCTTAGAGATAGCTCAGTTGAAAAATACACCTTCTCTGGTTTATTACACTTAGAATTTGTTTCCTGAGGACTGGAAGAAATGGTGAATGTTTGAGTGTTTAAGGACTGGAAAAATGTACTACATGATGTATTCACATTCCCGAGGCTCATGAAAGTCAGTAAAAGCCATATGTCCATTGTCAGACTATCATTTCATGGTGCCAGGTAAGAAAAAAACCTCAGTCTCTCTTGCCTACAGTACAGAAATAATAATTAGTCCTCTTTATTGGATTCATTGTTGCAAAATTTCAACACCTTTATAATTCATAACTCTAATTTCTACATTCAGAGACCCTGCAAATGAGACCTATGCATTAAACAAGAAATACAATCGAGACAGCACAACATTTTTTGAAACATGACCAGATTAACTTCATGGAATAGAAAACAAATGCTTCAAAGAGGACAAGATGTTCGGTAGTTGTCAAGCAGTATTTCAGCTTTAAAGTGAAAAAGCAAATGCACTTTGGGTCCTGTCTATTTTTACTTATCTGTATGTTTGCCTTGTCTCATTCAAACGTATACACAGCCTGAAATACATCTCCATCTTCTGAGAACTACAGCGTGTTGAAATGATGCTGTGCTTTCACGATGATTGAATGAACTAATTCAGACCTCAGCTAAAGACCGTCATAATTACACAGGAATGTCTAACTCCAGGTTTCTTCAACCACATATTAGACTGATGCAACTTCTCCCATTTAAGAGAAGTGTCCCAAAATGCAGCCAAGGTCTATCACACCCAAGAGGACTCCATGTACTTAGGCAGGTAAGAGGCAGCATAGGCTGTTTGGCTCATGGGGGTAGGTCACTTCCACTGGGCAGCTGTTCTGTGAGAGATGAGGGACACCTCAGCTGCTTGGTGGCTGGTCAGTCAGCAAGAGCCAGTGTCCTGGATAGTCAGAAATTTGGTTGTGCTCTTTCCTGTCAGGCCTCAGGGGCAGCAAATCATGCTTATTAATTGTTGTTATGCCAAAGAAATTATCCTGCAAAGCATGTGCTGCACAAGTCTTTCCCAGAGCTTCTCACACAGTAACTAGGTGACATATCAATATTTCTAGGTTTTCACACAGCCTCATCTGTGGTGTTCATAACATTTTTGCATTTCAGCTGCCCTTCTGCCACAATCGTATGTGACATGTTATGTTCTATTTTAAATTATGTACGTGTCCTAACTTGAGAATTTTAAATAGAATCTTTGCACAGCTACAGAACATATGTTTGCTTCTACTAATTGATATAAACTGTTTTCCTTTTTAGAGAGCTCTGTTCAAAATAATTGGATCTAAAGCAGAAAATAAGCTGTTTCAAAGTGGAATGGATGACAACAATGTGCTGATTGATCAGCCCATTACCGAGGTGGGTTCCTGAGGGAATCTAATGGTATCAGTTCTGCTCCGTGAAGATGTGACTCTAAAAGCCTGATGCTTACCCTGCCTGCACAAACGGCAATGTGTGCCTACCTATTCTGATGGCTTGTCCTTGGATTGTAGCATTTTTGTATAGCTGATGAAAATTATGAGTCCACATTCAAAGGGTTAAAAAGCTTAAAAAGAGTAAGATTATGCAATGAAGAAATGTCAACACTTAGAAAAATATGGATGAAAATTGAATTGCATGGACAAATATGTTTTACAGACAGTTAAATAACACTGCATGGCGTGGCTGGAAAGCACAGACCACCAAATGCAGCAGCAATACTGAATGAATGAATAGCTAGAAGAAGGGAACAAAAGCTTGGTAAATTGCCAAAATCTCCACTTGAAACAGACTGTATGTTCTTTTATGCAATGAGTCCTTGTATACCAAGTACTTATTAAACAACTCCTCTATTCCCATGCCTGCAGCTTCATCCCATCTTCTAAAGCAGGAGCAGCTCTGGAATGGACAGTGGAATTAGACATGGAGGGCTGTGCCACATACCCCTGTGCCTCAGTTCCCAGTATTATCAAGCACCTGAATGACCACAAGGGCCATATGGACTCACCATAACAAATCAAAACTTCAGGAGAATGGAGGGACATATGACAATATGACATTGACAATTGACCAAGCCCCAAAAAGGAATTTGAAAGTATTTCTCCATAACAAATATGTTCTTTAAAATGGGATGATCTTTCCTGGGGTGAAACATACTCTGAGAGGGTTCCCCTCAGTACTTCTGTGGTGCCACTTTTGGTCCATATTTGTCAAGAAGACTGGAATCTAGCAGATTTGAGATCTCACGGTAATTTATTCTGGTTCAATGCCATTTAATTGATTTTGCACTGGTTTCAGAGATATTTGACACTCACAAATATGCCTTAAGAGTAAGCAAGTTCCCACAACCGTCATTAAAGACTTGAGTAAAGAAAACTGAGACTAAGTCTGCTATGGGGTGAGAACCATCTCTGCTCATTTCTCTCCACTTTAGGCCGCTTATTTCGGTTTGTGCTTACCCAGTTATCACATGGGTTCCAGAACACATTTAGCATCAATCACAACAGATGCTGCCTCTCATGGTACAGACAACAAGGGAATGGGAAGAAACACTGCCTACATGCTGAAGAGCAGGGAAATGTGGCATGGAACTGGAAGCATTGTGGAGGGATGAGTTGCTGCACTAGAAGGAGTAGCAATATGTTGTCATTATGAACTAGGCCTCATTAATTCCAGTGCCGATAAAAAATTGTTTTGCTGTCATTTTTAGCCATAACATAGACATTACTGCAAAAAACCCCATGAATATGGAACAGTACATTAATAGAGGATTCAAAATGCATTGCTAACAATGCAAAATTTTCATATCATCAATCTTATTCATTGCAGCCACCTATCCTGTCTGAAGACAGCATGCCAAGTGCTTTAAAAGAAGTAGACTTTTGTCCTATTCTGCATAGAAAAAGAAGGTTGAAAGAATTCGATTAACCTGGGAGATGCAGCCGAGTTTCATCCAGTCCAGATGGAATTTTCTGAGTCTTTTCTTCATATGGGAGTATTTTTAATTAGGAGAAAACAAACTCATTTGTTCCTTTTCTTACTAGTTAGAATTATTCTTAAATTAAGAATTAATGCATGAAAGGACTAAATAAATTATATTAGAATGATGATGTATTAACCAACAGCATTAATGTTCTCATTGTCTGTGGGGTAGAAGAGCAGGAAAGAACCCTCTGATACATAAAATTTAAACCTGGCACCAGGTTTAAAACTGGCACCTAGCATCATGCATGCTTGTTGGCATTTCATGAAAAATGTCATTGAAAGCTGCTCAATAACTTCCATCTTAAACAGGTAAGCCTAAATAGTGACTGGGGCTTCTCCAGATCACTCATTAGAAGAAGCTCTGAGTGTCCATGTACAACAGACTCACAGCATTAATGTCAGTTGCAAAGTAATGCTCATAGTATTCAGAGATAAACAAGTTAAGCCATGTAGCAGAAGACTACTAAGAAGTTAATTTTGTGGAAGGTACTTAATCTGGAATTGAAACACAGGTTGTAAGGCTGCCAACAAGAAAGTGTACCTGATAAAGAGAAAAGAAAAAAAACGAGCACAAGAGTTTATTAATATAATAGCAGTACAGGTGTTTAAACAGAAGTGGGCTTCCATGCTCAGCCAAAAAAATCTGTAGTTTCTGTACAATAGAGAGGTGCCTTCTGTTGGTTTCCTGTTCTCATTTGACCCTTTGTAAGAGCCATTCAGGGCCTGTTACTGAATGTAAAAAGCAATTCTAAGCACAAAGCTTTGACTAAAAGAGCAGATGGTGACCTTATCCCCGACTGTTAGTTCACTAGGCCTTATGCATCCGGCTTTCACATTAAAGTTTAATCAAGATGACCATACAGATGTAGAACAAAGTGGTTTCAAACTGCCACAAAGCAAACAAGGAATGTGTCTAAACTGGGCAGCTTTGAATGGCTGAAAACAAAATAGCTTGTGACTTGTTCTTAATAGGCTTGTTCAAATGTCAGAACTAAAGAAAAATTCTCTCTAGCAGTTTATTATATATAACAGTAGCAATATCATATTCTCAGTTTATAGAAACATACATTTCTTCTTATTCAGTCTGGCATTCTTCAAATTACCGTATTAAGATTTGTATTGATACATCCTGCAGATCCTGAAGACAATAAAAATTTTTATCTTTAGCTTTTAAGAATTAATCTTTTGACAAAACAATCAAAACAAATTGAAAAGAGAAAAATGGCTACCTGGCCATAAGGTCCACTTGCTCAAGCAGATCTAAGGTGAGCTGGCAAGAACACTACACACCTTATGAGATGAGATCAGTCTGAGTACAGAGAAGTGCAGTTGCTCTACACAACAGAGATCACAAAAATGCACAATTCTTGGCTGGTTCAGTGCTACATTACACAGGTGGCACCTCTGAAAATCTTCATCTTCCATGAGAAACAAATTCATGTCCTCCATCCTATTTATCAGAACACACACACACACATGCATACACGTATTTCCCGCATAGGAGCAGGTGGAACTCAGATCTGTTTCCTTGCCAAACACCAGAGACAGACAAGTAAGTATTTATAGCAAAAGCACTGCATGGGGCGAGTACTTCCATAACATTGTCCAAAGAATTCCAAACCATCCTTTCTTAACCAACAAATCAAATTTTTTCACAGCTGTCCCACACACAGTTTGCATACATTCTTTTTTTAATATTTTGAAATACCACCTGTACAGAGATTAAATATGAGAATTCTACACAGAAAAAAAAAAAATTCCAATAGCCACAAACTACTCTCTAGACCTCTGGATGCAAACTGAATACTTCCACAGACAACATGCATGTGGTAACCACAGAAGATCTGATCCACAATACTTGAGCTAAAATGACTCAAATAGGTTTATAATCACATTTCATGATTTAGAGAGATCTTAATATGTGAATATTTTTCATGCCCGCTCTGATATGCAGCTGAAGTTTTTCATAAACAAATATATTTCATTTATTTATTACACGTGCAATAGGTCAAATATAGAGATTCATTGAATCCATGAACCCATAGACTGGGGTGATACTCTTGAGTCTAGAAATTTCAAGGTAAGATAGTTTTTTGAACCCTTCTTACAAAGGGTCAAATGTCCTTCTATTACATGCTGCCTCAGAGAAGTCTAAGAAAGTATAATCATTAACTCCAAATTAAATTGACCGTGGTATGATTTTCATCATATAACGTGATAGTAGTGAAATGTTGAAAAGACACAAAAGACCAAATATTTCAATGTTAAGAATTTCCAATTAAAAGGTAGCCTGTAAACCTGCAAAACCCAGTAAAAAACAAGAAAAAGAATTAAGACTGGCAGTGCTCTCAGTGACCTAATTTACATGTGAAAGAGCTCAAATTCTGGTTAATTACATTGCAGACAAAACCCTGAATATCCAGAGTATGGATATTCATTTCTCAGAAATCACCTTCTTTCTCTATTTTCTTAAAAGATACTTCATCTCACTGGTATTCACAGATCTGCAGCTAAAATATACCAATAAAAGTGTAACAAATATTGATGGAAAAATTGGTTTTGTATGAGTGTTTTATCAGTTTCAAGATTGTTTAGCTAAATATTCTGCTTATCTCTCCCTCTGCTAGCTGCTCCTGTGAGTCCCCGAAGCTTTCTACCTTTAATTCATAATTTACATAGAAAGAAATAGAAGTTGATGAAACCTATGTACATTTTGGAAAAAAAGATCTTCACTCATGCATTCCTTCCTTTAAACTTCTTTTCATCTCCTTCTTTCATATCTGTTATCACTCAGGTGACAAACAAAAGAATTAAGCTACTAGATCACATTTCTATACTCCACATCAGTAAGAGTCCCTCCTGTCACAGCCTCCAGAAGGATTGTGATTTTCAGTGAGGTTTTTGGCATCACTCACTAGAGAAGGAGGTTTAAAACCTCTCTTGGAGAAGATCTTTCTTCCCCTCCATATCATATTACACTAGATACACGTACACAACCCTTTAATGTGCTTTCTAAAAGCATATTGGAATATTAAATTTTACAGCTCTAGATTTGTAGGAGTTTGTCTGTATGTTGGGTGGCAAAAGAAGGATAGCTGTTGCTCCTCTTTGTTCGTTTATTAATTTACCCCATAGCATTTTTTCCTACTTTGTTCCAGACTGGTTTGTTTTCTGGATTTCACTTCAAAAGTGTGTTCAAGTCGACTCTTAAGTATAAAGAACAACATGAATTAAAGTGAAAAAAATTTACTTGTTAACAAGCTAAAAAAACCCCTGCTGCTGTATTCATTTAAGGCAATTCCACAACAAACCTCAGTTGAATTTAATAGCTCAGTAAAAAATAATGCAACTGAAAGAATATTCCCTACTATATGTCTCCTAAAACTATATCTGCACATTCAATTTGTTCTTCCGGACTTCTACTATGAGATACAACTGAATGATTAAATCTCCCCTTTAAATCCATCTATTGACAGGGCAAGTCACTTCAGCAACAGCTGTTCGGACCTTCACACCCAGAGTCTTCCAGCCTTTTCAAACACACACGCATAAACTGAGATTCCTAAAATGATACCTGGGATTCTCATGGGTATGTGGAGTGTTCCCTGATTTCTGCAGGGTTTTGTAAGTACTTGGAGCATTTAATATACAACTTCACATAGCTGCTTAGGATCTTCTGTTGGAAATGACATAAGTTTCCCAGTTAATTTTTAATTAGTTGTGTGCAGTGCCCACTTTCAGCCAGCGTCAGTTAAGTTTCTTCACAGACATTGTTACGTTGATCATTAAATCATCCAAATCTAAAGCTTGTTAAAACTAACCCTGACAAGCTTCAATAAACAAAACCAAAGGGATTTGAAGATTGGGCATTTGGAATTTTAAATTTATGGCCCTTCAAGAACATTTGTGTAACTAGAAGATACAGAGGAGATTAAGGCCTGGAAAGCTGCATACTCCCCATCTGAGCAAGAGATAAAGACTAAAGAATGTGGACCAGATTAGCATGAAGAGTGAGAAATCAATAACCAATAGGAGACAGAACATTAACTAATGAAGAGAGTTATGTGACTTAGAACCAATGAACACTAATTTCTTTGTTTGCTAAAAATGCATCGATAAGTGAAAAAGTCTTGTATTGAGGTCTGTGCTGAGGCCAGAACTTTGTCAGCTACACACACACCTCTTGGCCAAGAATAAAGTGCTGTCTTACTCCCTAACACTAAAAAGGCAAAGAGTCTTATTTATCCCAAGTATTTCAGAGGATTTCGGTAACACCTCCATATATCACAACATCCAAATTTGCCTGTTCTCCCAAGTTAACAGCTTTCCCTGGGTCAAAATTTACTGCGACACTCATTAAAATGTATTATTATAAAGCATAGAGTTTGATATTTTACATATTTCTATTCTAATACCTGGTGCAGGATGAAAGGACACATGAATATATGTTCACCCTCAACCTACATAGGTACCCTCAACCCACATACAAAGAGGAAGGACTTCTGGAACTGCAAATTATTCGAAGTACTTTTTAACCTTTCCTGGTATTGACATAATTTCCTTTGGGAGTGAAACAGGTACCCTGTCATAAGTTATAGCTGCTATTCAGCACAGTAGATTTCATCTAGTCTGGCAAAGGTTCTTCTCTGGCAATTAATTTCATGTTTTATTCATCCCAGAATTCTTTAAAGCTCCAAATCAAAATGCCACTTTGTGCATTGCAAACTACATTATGAACAGCCCGTATCACAAATAAAGGTGCTTTTTGCATAGCAATCAGATTGTCTCTTTTCAGAGAAAATGAATCTAGCTCTGTATTTATCTCACTAATTGCACTCATAGCATTACAAATTATCACCCGCCTCTCATTTACATTATTCAAAATTCAGTCTCTGTAAGTTACTAAACCAAAAGTGAGCCATACATTTCCTCCCGAGACCCAGAAAACACATCATTTGAACTGTTGATCTATATGAACTAGATTTACCAGGAAAAAAGTTTAGATACCATAATTGATAAGAGAATAATCATGTGAGAGAATGTGTGTGCTGTAAATGCACTGCGTAGGAGGAAAGGAGACAGCTGACCCAGCACATTGCTGAATTTATGTCCCTCTGAAAATTATAAACCTGAACAGCCAGTGTCTTACCTGAGTTCAGTTAAATTCAAGAGATAAAGTAACATCCAAATGGAAAGCACTGAGCACTTTCACAGCTTTCCCCCCAGATGCCCTCACAGCTCTAATAAGTTGATGGGTAAAGTTAGTTGATTTTCATTGTTCCACTGCACGAATGAAAAACAAAAATCTTCCATAAAGAGTTACATAAACGTGCGTCCCAACTAGCAGGAAAAATGCATTCCACAAGGAGTTACAATTCAGGGGCCAGAATCTGCTGCTCTTATTTAGGCCCAGCTCCCACTGATGTCAATGGGTTCTTTTGCTTGAAGCTGTACTGAGTAAAAGCCGAGTGACTGAACCCCCAGTTCAAATGCTGGAGCTTAGAAAGTACTGGGGATCCAGGTGGCAACTGACTGTATAAAAACCAACAGGCAAGGTACAGTGGAAAAGAAGATAAATTTTCTATGTAGCAGAAGCTGCTGTATGAGATTGCTAATTTGAAGGTAAATACCCTCACTCTAGTTTGATTCTTCGTGTATGAACTACTGAATTTTTGTGATCATTCATCTACCAAATTCCAGGTTTTCCTTTTCAAAAATTTTTAGAAAATTCTTGCCAATAATGAATCACGTAAATATGATTCAGTCTAGCTTTGAGAAAACAATCTAAACTAATCACCAGCTGATGGAAAATGTTCCTCTTCTTTACTTAATGATGTTCACGTGTATTTCGTAGATATAACATATATACCAGGTTAATACTGTATTCAAAAAGCACAAAATGCCAACAAAAAAGGTTTGTCACTTTACATTTCCTTCTATTGCCCTACTTCATATTATTTATTGTATTTATTTGACACCCTGATAGCCAAATGCCTTTATTTGTTAATTATACTCCTCATTTACCCTGAGCAATATTTTTTTTTTCTGGTAATGTGAAGAGATATATATACACTATGGGCCATAAAAGCACCTTCGTTTACTACTGCCAGGTTGTATCATCTCCACTTCTTGGCTTGAAACTCATTGGAGGTGAGTGTGATCAGAATTACACTGGAAGTCTGCATGCAAGCAGTTTTGGCATTGCACCATAGCTACAGGAAAAACAGCCAGGCTGAAGGCCTGAATTACGATCTTGGCCCTTCCCCTCCTGCCTTCCACGGCCAACTTTTTCTTAATGTCCTTTTGAAAACCTGGCACGATAACAATACAAGAGTGTGGAAAGAATGATGTTCAGAATCCCTTGGATGTACTACTTTGGTTGATCGCAGCCACAGTGAGCAAGCAGCCAATAGGTTTCTCCCTGGGGTTCTCAAGAAGAGAAATATACCCTCGTATCTCCTTATTATCTTTCTTCTCTTTTCCTTTTTTCCTTTCTTTCTCTGTTCTTTTTTGGCAAATTAAGGTGTGTTTTGTCTTTATTTTTGGTTTGGTAGGGAGATGGATTATGAGAAATTATAATTAGGGAAAGTTTTTTCGCTGGGTCAACTCAATCTGAGCCTTTGCATTTCAGCAACAGGAAGCACTGTGAATCGAAAGCTAAATACATACAATTTCTCTGCAATGAAGAACACACCCCCTTTAAGGAGGGGTTCTGTGAAAAGAAACTCTGTTAAATAGCTCACAAGAAACACTTCTGCAGCTAGTAAAAGACTTTTGTACAATTAACCCACTCACCTTCAGAGGATTTATATTTTGTTGGCAAATATGGTCCACTGTACCTAGCTTCCTCACTTCTTCCTTCCCTACAGACACAAGAGAAGGACACTGTGCAGATCTTGCAATCAAATATGCAGGGGTTTTATCTGCGATAAACTATGTATAGCATGAATAAAACATTTGTTTGCAATTTTCTGCAAATAGACCTTAGTATTTATGAAGTTGTTGGTTATGCATAACTTTATTTGTCAGTATGTTACAGCCTGGCAGGGTTTGTAAAACTATTGTTTTTCAATTGATTTTGTCTATTTTGTACTTTGTGATTTACACATTCAGTTATTGTTTCATCTAAGCTGGAAATAAATAGTCTTTTTCTTAACTGTGTGTATATTATATATATATATATGCAGTTTTTCCCAAGAACTGAGACAAATGTCAAAGGTCCATTTACATGAAGGTATAATGAAACATAAAAAGGAAAAACTGTCTAAGTGTGGTTGAACTGAATGCATTTGAGTAACTACCCTTGAATGCAGCTTCACAGTGTGTATTTAGCTTTGTCCTTTAGCTTATTTGGGTTTTGTACCCTAAGAAATAACAAGAAGTGTTATGTTCATGCAGTATAATAAAAGGGTTCACCAGTTCTGCTCTCATCTAGGAATTATCACCTCCTCCTCCTCTCAACTCAGACTTCATAACCTTTTCAGACATTGTGACTCACTATAACTCTAAAAGAGGAATGACAGTAAGAAGGATAAATGCTTCTGCTTGCAGTAGTTTGAAGCGAAGCCTATACTTGAACACTTGCTTGTGTAGAATTTTCAAGCAAGTCCTCCAAAAACAGACTTCCCAACCAACACCGGCCATTTTGTTTCCACCAATAGGTGTGTAGGCACTAACACCGTCAGAATGTTCCATCTAAAAAATAGGCTTTTGGCTTGAGCTGTCCCTTCAGGATAAACATATTAGCCCCCTAATATTTATGTATTTGCTTGACAACTCTACCCATGATGATGGGAATCCTGCCAATCAAAATGTTGATTTACATTTCCTTAATGTAAATAGTTGCTTTGAAGTGCTCCAGATTTATTGAATGAACAAATAACATGTTTGTGTAGAATACTGAAGGAAAATGTCTACAGCCCATCAGCATATAATTGCAGATTTCCTTTAGATTCATACAGTATATCAACAAATCTTATCTTAAATATACAGAGGCTCTTCCATTTTAACTGGCCTTCCTGACAGAAACAGTACTGATAAATCAGTTTATCTTGCAGTATATAATACTGACTTTTAATAAAAAGCCAATACGAAAATGAAGTAAATCTCAACCATTTAGAATCAGGAATTGGAGCAAGATTAGGCTTCTGTTCTGTACTGCTCCTGTAAGAGAGAGTGGAGGGGCAATCTCTCTTTTGACTATGTAGGAATCAAAGAGAGACTAGTCTCCCAACCTGGGGTTTTAAATCAGATGTGCAAGGTTAAACTGTGTGAGAACAATCACCTTACACATTCACTTTCCTCCTCACTAAATTAACTGGGTAAGACATCTCCTTACTATGTTCTGTCACCTTCATGCATCAGTAGCATGAATCAGATCAGCAGTCATAAATCACCCTTTACTCTGTTTGCTTAGGATCTCAGCACCTCATTATTTAGCTACAGGATGGATATAATGACACTTGCTGCCATTAAGGTGTCATTCTTTCAAACGGGTTGGAGAAAAATGCTGGATAACGTTATGACCAAAAGATAACTGCATAGACATGGGCAGATTATGATCAGGAAAAAGAGCATTAGGGTTCAGGGTTTACAGGTTCCCTTACCTAAATTAGTAGCTCAGCACAAACTGAGGGGATAACAGGATCTTACTATCTTTTTAGGTTGTCTTCCACTAAAATGTCAGGAACTGGGCAAACCTAAAGTCCCTGGTGTACATCAGTTACAAAGTGATCTTTAATGTACCTTCCAACCCAAAGCATCCTATGACTCTGTTAAAAAGTTTGGCCAAATGTTGGCATCTTTTAATAACTAGAGGATGTGTCAAAGTGAGGATGAAGTGCTCAGCCAGTGTCAAAGAAAGCAAGCTCCATTTCAGCTGGCAAAGATGCTGCATGTATCAAGTCCAGCTTACAAAGGTTTTCTTGGTCTTTGTCAAGCCAATAAAATAAAAGCATCCTATAACATAAGCAAAAGGAATTCAAAATCTATTTCTCTTGAGCTGGTAATACAGACCCCATTTCAGTTCAGCATTGTGTGCAAGAGCCAAACATGGCAAAAAGACAAAAAGAAAGGAGAAGGAATCTTCTTCCTTTTTAATCTTTTATAGTGGAGTAATTTTACTTGATTCTTATTCCATCGTCCCACTACTGGATTCTCTCAACTAGCTTTGAGTGCTGTCTTGAAAGACAAGTTCCCATTCCTCAGAAAGATTTAACTTCTCCCCTGCCAAGCCCTGTATTGCATTTATTTCCCTCTTCATAGATGCAACACGAGCCTCAGTTTAAGATGGTGAACTCAGCCGCTTAATTGTTTTGATACAAACTCCCTCTCTGTGCCTCAATCATCAGACTTTCTCATTGACTTTAATCTGCTCTGACTGAGCTATAATCAAATTACTCAAATAATTTGAAAAGCCAGTATATTAAATAATTTTTTTCCATTCATCATTCTAAACCAATCTGTTCAGACATAAACAAAGACATGAACCACACTGTCTTTACATGAAGGAAGTGTTGCTTGGCTCTTTGTGTAATTTCTTCCTCAAAATATTTGCTCTCAAATAGGCTAATTGTTCCCTCTGCCCACACTGAGTCTGTCAGGAAGGTAAGTGCACAGCTAACCTTAATACACACTTTCCCAGGGAAGGGAGAAATTTATCATCATAGGAACTATAGTATATCCAGGAGACATGAATAGTTTTACAGCCAAGTGACCGACATGTGACAAGGTAAAACTATAATCAGCACAAGAAATCTTATATACACATAAGAAGCATGAATCCATCTGGTTCAATGCATCCAGCTCCCTGCTTTGTGTGTAATGAGCAAATCAGGCACTTTAAAATCTTTTCAAACCTGATTTAAATGTTTTGACAGAAACGAGTGAAGTGTGAATTCAAAATTGTTAATTTCGTTAAACAGTTGGCTAAAGCTAAAGAACCATAGACCCCTGTGCAACAGAAGAAATAGTTAAGAACGGGTTAAAGTGAACAAGGTGGCAAGAGAAGCTAATGACAGCAAGCCAAGTATGATCATCAGTTTGTATAAATATATTAATTTTTTAAAGAGCTCCTTTTATATCAGCAGAAATAGCTTACATGTCTTCTTTTCTCATGTTTAACCTCAAGACCTGAACCCTCTGTCTACTTGCAACTGAGATACCACAGACTGCTAGAACTGATAGACCATGATCTATGTTTTCTTTGTCTCTTTGTAGCCATGAAAGTAAGACAAGCTGATAGTGGCTGCAGAAGGCCTCTCTAGGTCAGTGTGCAGAATACTTGTGCATCGTTTGCTTCCCGGGAAGGGCGAACACATCACATGAAAATAAACCAAACTGGCTGGTGAATTTCAAATGTCACTGTTTAGGTAACTAAACTGGTTACAAGAACTGTTTTCTTTTAGTGTTTAAATTTCCACTGATTCTTTTCCTTCTCCGCTATTTTCTGATAATTTTCTGATAATATATTAAATAACAAAATCCTCGGTAGCTTGGTAAGTGCTGTGTCTCAGCAATGTCCTAGCCCTGCCCCTAAAAGTCATCTTTGGACGGCAGACAGTGACAAAGTCATTAATGTGGTATGAAGGAAAAACAAAAGAGCAGCTAATACACTAAGCAATCGTACTAACATCAGTAATGTTCATTCCTGTGACTCCAGCAGGAATCAAAGGATAAATCATATTGGAATAAACCATATTCAGTAGATTTATAATCCCAGTGATCTACTAGACTGCTAAGTACTGCTTGGTGACTGGAATATGAAACTGCACCAAGTTTCATTTGACATCACGTATGTAATGTAGTGACCTATTTTCCTCATCAAGGTAAGATCTCTTCTTCCTTTAATAGTTGAGTTCCACCTCAATTTAAAAGCCTCATCACTTTATAAGGATATATTCAGCCCTGTATCTCTTGTAAATAAATCATGGTCTCCAGAGAAAGAGCAGAAAAGGGAAAAGATTTCCCCCCTCCCTTCCCAGTCACTATGAGCATCAAACAGTTTTCAGATGTCTCATATGGCCAAACTGCAGTTGCTTGGAGAAACACAGCAATTTGTAAAGATTCATGACAATAGACATGTGCAAAGGGATGAAAATACAGTAGGAAAATATTTTATAGTTTATGTCTATGCAAACCTAGTCAATGGTCCTCCAAATAAAGCGCAGAAGGAATATTATATGGCTTAATAATGCTTGCTCACTGAATAAATTGAAATTACTCCAATGTTGGAGACAAGGAATAGAAATGTTGGAGACTAGTTATAGAAAATTACCTGCTTATCATTACTTAAAACAGTCATACAACTTGCAGTACTTTGAACTCTTACCAAAATCCCAGTGGAACTACAAGTAGCCATCATGGCATTCTGGAATCTTCACTGAAGGATCACAGAATCCTCTGCTGAAAAGACAAGGGAGAAAAATGGTCTGTAGACAGTTTTGTCTCATTTGCTTCAAATATTCTGTCTGCAATTCTTCTCTGGAAGACAAAGTAGGAGGAATCTTCTCCCTGATGCTAATGTGAATTTAGCTTGTGTGTTTGTGTCTCCATGGAGACAATGTAAACACATCTGTTTTCTTTTATGCTTCTGATGGAAGCATTCTACACAGAACCCATCATAGCAGGGAACAAAAACATTATCTCCAGGCAGAAATGGAGATCATTATTACACAATGAAAAAGGAAACCTGGTTTAGTTCATTTCCATCAATGATCAGTGTCACCAGAAGAGAAGAACAGTGGAGTTTGCGGCCATATCCTAAAGCTCAGGGTTTGCATATCTTGATACTTGAATAATAAAATAATGTTAATAAAACAGTTGATGTTAAGCTTGTATTACAAGGGAAGAAAAAGAAATATAAATCCAGGATACTCATTGCCACCAGGAGAAATGCAATATTCAACAATTCTGAAATGTCAGTATGACATTATAAGGCTGCCACATCTGTTATACATTGTTGCCCTTTATGTAGGCTCTAAAAATTAGTAATTCCCAAGACCTGACAACAAAGCTACACTATCAGTAACTTTATTTTATATTTCTCCTAACATCTATGCACTGTGAGTTAATGAAAGAGGAAAAGCCATTGCACTGCAATGGTGTCAGCTTTGTTCCTTTTGTTAAAGATGTTCCAAGAGCTGGCAAAGGAAACAAAAGTTTAAGCAGAGTTCATTGTTTCAATAGCTGAATGTCCATTCTGCGCCTGAAGCATATTAAGCTGGTTTTTACCAGTCATAAGAATGTCCCATGCTCCTCATTAATCCACTAACATAATGGAACATACCACTTGCAAACATCACCGTCTGCAAAGGGAGAAAATACGAAAAAAGGAGTTCCTACCAGAATTTTAGTGGTTTTCGTAAAATCAAGCTATGAACTTTAGAAAATCCACATTTATCACAACACACTACCTTCAATATGCATTCCTAATATTTCAGCATTTTATGCAGTTTCCTGCCCAGTTTCCTAGTGATGTCCTTAACCTAGGCTTGGGGAAGCAGCAGACTTCTGGCATTTGTATCCTCTATTCCTCTCAGAAGGGGAATGAATAGTCACCTACAACTATAACCTACCTTTCTTTTAACCAAGTCACAGCTCCCCTGGCAAAACCTCTGGCCATCACCATATCATGTATTGACCAGCCTCGCATATCCAGAGCTTCAATGTCTTGAAGTCTCATTCTAGTCCTTACAGAGCACACGGCTCGGTGCTGAGGGGACACATCCACCCAGACCATTCTGGTCAGTGAGGACAGCACGGCTCGGTGCTGAGGGGACACGTCTGCTCAGACCATTCTGGTCAGTGAGGACGGCACGGCTCGGTGCTGAGGGGACACATCTGCCCAGGCCATTCTGGTCAGCGAAGACGGCACGGCTCGGCGCTGAGGGGACACGTCTGCCCGGACCATTCTGGTCATTGAAGACAGCACGGCTCGGTGCTGAGGGGACACATCCGCCCAGGCCATTCTGACCAGTGAGAACGGCACGGCTCGGTGCTGAGGGGACACGTCTGCCCGGACCATTCTGGTCATAGAGGACAGCACGGCTCGGCGCTGAGGGGACACGTTTGCCCGGACCATTCTGGTCATTGAGGACAGCACGGCTCGGTGCTGAGGGGACACATCCGCCCAGGCCATTCTGGCCAGTGAGGACAGCACGGCTCGGCGCTGAGGGGACACATCCGCCCAGGCCATTCTGGCCAGTGAGGACAGCACGGCTCGGCGCTGAGGGGACGCATCCGCCCAGGTCATTTTGGTCAGTGAGGACGGCACGGCTCGGCGCTGAGGGGACACATCCGCCCAGGCCATTCTGGTCAGTGAGGACGGCACGGCACGGCTCGGCGCTGAGGGGACGACGCCGCAGCCGGAAGCCCCCTCAGCCGCTCCCCCTCAGCGATGTCGCGCGCAGTGTCCTCCCGCGCCGCGCGCTCCCTTTTATACACCGCGGGGCGCGCGGGCGCCTCTCGCGAGAGTTGCCGGCCTGAGGGGAGCGGCGCGCCCTCCCCACGTGCAGTGATTATTTTTCCACACTTTCAATATTTATTTTATAAGGGTATCAGCTATCCCGCTCTAAGAACAACCTGCAGGAAGAGATACTGGCATTCGTGTCGCGATTGAAGCTGTTTAATTGCCCGCTAGACAGGCGGGATATCACAGCTGCAGCGCAGGTGTTCTCTGGAAGGACAGTTCAGATGATTGAAAATGGAGCCATTTCACAGTCGTTTCACAACTCCTTCACCTAGGCCGTCATTTTTTATGGCTTTCAGAATACTTGGCGAAGGAATTCATTGACATGGCCATACCGAGAGTGAAAAGGGTGCAGTCCACATCTTAGGCAGATGTAGAAGCAGTTTGATATTAGGGTAGTGGAAACAGGCAACAAGTGAAAATCAGGACAAAAAGGGCTGATAAGGGGAGCTGGCTTTTGGGTAGCACAAGCAGAAGGGTATAAAGGAAAGGAGAGCCATGAAATAAATTGCCCACACATAGACCTGCTCTGCTGCTGAATTGCAGGTAGCTTGATGGTTCTTTAATTTTCCTCTCTTCTTATTTTTCAGAAATATATTTTTCACATATAGGAATTAATATATTTGTCTGTTCTAGTGAAGTATCTGATTTTTCAGTAGAAGAGTAGCATAGCATAACATTACATGAATCAAGAGTAGCATAAATAGTGAAGAACATGTTTGTTAATTCCAGTAACTCATATTTCAGCTATGTACCCCAAGAGTTCCCAGTCAAGGCAGAAATGTTGCTGAGATGGAGGATCTTCTGTAATCTTGGAATTACTTCTGGTACAACAGTCTGTGTTACTAGCATGTGATATAGTCAGTGATGTACCCGTTGCATGGTTCACAGACAGAACAGAGTCCACCTAGGGACTAAGCCTTGCTTAGCTCTGAAGCACTGCTGCATTAAGAGACAAATATGAAAGGACTGGTGTATGTCCTCAATAGAAATTGCAGAAAGAATTATATATATATATGGTTATATACTTCTATAACTTCTGAAAAATGTTCCTCTGTCAAACTGTGAAAATATTTAAGCAGGATCTACACTTAGGAAAGACAAATGAAATGCATAAAAGCAAAATGGAGACCATCTGGCAAGGCATCATTTCAGCATAAAAACATCTAATGTCTATGGTGATTAATAACATGATGCTCAAACACAAAAGACTGATCTCATTCTGGGAGGCATTGCTACAGGAGTCACATGTAAGACACAGATGCAATCTATTGCATTCCACTTGAGAAATGAGGATAGTGTTTCCAGGTTGGGGAACCAGATGAAAAAGGTAAAATAATTAGAGAGATTTTAGAAGTGTGGGAACAGCAAGAGACTTGGACACAACTGGCAGAGAAACTAAATATGGAACAGTCTAGAATGTCCTGTAACACAGTGTCAAGGGCTATGTAAAACGTGCCCCTGAAAAAGATGTTGGATAGTAGAAATTAAGGACAGAGAACCAGGAGATCTTTATCCAGACTGGCAGAACAAAACTTAGCTATGCATCTAAAAGGTTACTAACTTTAACTCAATGCAAAAACTAATTGAACTTCAGAAAAAGGCAGTCAATATTTTCCCTCATTAAAAGTACAAGAATAAAACTGTCCATAAAGAAGGAACAACTCCTGCACTTTGTAAAGCCTATTCAGTACATACTGCAATATTTTCAGAGGTGAGGCAATAAAACAGAATGAGGTACCCCTAAAGTGCGAGTAATCCAAAAGAATCTGACTGTTCATATTTGTGATGATTCCAAGGTTGGTATTATCCAGCACTTTCTGATATGTTCTTTCCTTGTAGTTTGGAGAATGGCTTTGCCCTCACTGCTGTGATTATTTCTTCAGTCTCGGTGAAATCAGTCTCTAAGTTACTATGTTGACTTTTAAGCAGGAAAGGCAAACACGGTATGAAGGTTCTGTGGGTATTGAGTGGAGGGTTGCAAGTCCCATTACAGGAGGAGTTCCTGCTGCAGGAGGGAGTGCTAATGCAAGAGCTACAGTCCCGATACCTCCTTGTTAAGTCTTTGCCTAATTATGAAGGAAACATACAGATATAGTAGGTTCCATGTAATTCTTTTAACTAAATGAACAAAGAATGCCAGGCTTAGCTATATACACACTGTTGTGCCAGCAGGCTTCTTAAACACAGAGATAGCATTTAAAATTCTGTAAGCTTATGTAAGCCAGTATTCTGGCTGGTGATGCTATCATCAGTTGGTTGGTTTAATCTTTTTTTTGAAATCCTGGACAAACCAGTCTATTTCCACAGGCAAACCAGTTACATTAACTGGTGCTAGGCAGTAAGCTATCTTTTAATTTTATTCTGCTTGTGCTTTGGTCATTAGCACCCATTTACCTAATCAGGAGAAACAGAGTTGAATAACTCACTGAAAGTTCTCAGTTTGTAGTGGTGACCAGCTGTGAAATCAAAACTCTTTCTGGTTAGCACAGGCTTGGAGGAAGGGGATTTTTACATGCAGATGCCCATTTTTGGACAGCAGAAAAATAGCTTATTGCTGTTCCACTACAAGTCCATTATTATTCCTTCTGTGAATTTACAATACTTAAACACTTAAATATTGGAGATATTTATGAGCATATAACTCCAGAGAAAAATGTGCTCTCTTTCATTGCTGGAATCCAGAATATACTCCTCTACAATGATTCAGCATTATAAATAAGTTCCTGTATCTTCCTTTCTCCCTGTGATACATCTAGTGATTTCCATATTGTGTGTGCGTGTCATTCTTTGGTTTCAATTTTCCAATGTCTTCTAGTGTACTGTTGTCACTGAATGATGATATACAATATAATCTTCTTGGGATCATGCTTGACAGGCAAATGCTTCTTTTTTCTAAATCAGCACATCACTGACAATAAAGTCACCTGCTACTGTGTGCACTATAAGGGGGTGTGGGGTATAATTACTGAGAATCTGCCAAATTCTGTTTGAGGCCCTTTCCCCACGCACCACTCCTTATTCTACCCCCTGGGAAAATAACCTACTCAAATATGAAGGGATTCTCTCAGGTAACAGGAATGGACTTCACTCCTTCGGTTTTATCCTCAGCAATAATTAAGATTTAAATTAACTTTAGAGTGTAAAAATATTATTCCTGTGACCCTTTGGGAGCAGCACACACATCCCCTGAAAACTGCACTCCCAAAATTCAAGATTTACTTTGTAGCACAATGCTTCCTTCAGGACATACTCCTGAAAGCCTTAGCATTCTCTCTGCTCTGCTGCTGATGGATTGCTATTCCTAGAAGATTTAGCTCTGTAAGGTAAGTGTTAACACATTCTTTCTGCAGGTCTCCAGGGCCTGAAGTTTGAATTTAATGTGAACTGAATAAAATCATTTGCTTTTTATCACCCTGGTCCATGAACTGTGGTTTGAGGCCAATATGTGACTCTAAGGTAAATTAGTTTAGCTCCAACTCCCTCATCTCCGGATAAGATCATAAAATCACCACACCTCACTCAGGACTGTTTAGCAAAAAATGGCTGCCTCTCTAATAGTAATGAAAACTCTGAATTCTAGTCACTGGCTTCACAAAGATGATGGCTCTTTCAGGTTCAGGTGAAGGACGTGATTGTGTATGGAGGGGATGGAGTGCAGCCAACACAGCACAGTAACCTCCGTTTCATGCTGATGTTTGATTTGTGGAAATCTGCTCAGAAATCTACTTTAAAAACAATGAACCACCCTATGGCCTACTCTTTCTCTCATAAACAACAACAAACACATACTTTTAAACATAATCCTTCTTAGTAAAAACTCATGCTCTGCCTTAGGTAAAATTCAGGAATAAACATGGGAATAACTCCTCATGTAGACTGTTGTAATGACAAGTTTAGTTATGATTTATTCAGTTTATTCACATGCAAACATAGAAACTCAAATGTAGAGATAGTTGCTTAAAAATTAGTCTTTTCCATAAAATTACATATGCTAGAGAAGGAAAATACTCAAATATGCAACAGGCAAAGTGTCCTCATTCATATGAATTCACTGTTATTTCAAACATGGGTACACCTCTCTGGATTACTTGCTGCTAGTTTCACTAAATAGATAATTTAGTAGCAAGAACTTCTACTGAACAACTAAAAGCAAATCAATAGCAAGAATTTCACTAAAATAGAAAAGTATATCTAAATTTCATTTCAATGGCATGCGCAGATACTGCACATTTAACAGCATAAACCTGATGGTGCTTGTGTCCTGGAATGGAGCAGAAACAGCCAATACAGCGAATCCTCCCATTTAATAGGTAAAACCTAACTAAATAGAACACTTCTGCCAATTGAATGGCATAATCTTGCATAAAAAGCATCCAAGAAAGAAAATGCAGAGGGAATCCTGTGAGCTTCTTTAAGATTGTTTGCACAGTGAAAGATGAACTCAGCAGAACACTCTCATATTTTTTTTTCTCTGAAGCAAGCTTCAGTATTTTTTATTCCATCTTGAATTCTTTTAAAGAACCTTTCCTTCAAGCTCAATAAACTTATCAAACTTTCAGTTAATCGGGAGATAGGAGTTTAAGGAACAGCAAATAGGCATAAGCCTGTAAACTGAGGGATGCCAGCATTGCTCAGATATTTTTTGTAGAATTTAAGCGACTACAGTCAAGCACATTGTACTCAAGTGAGCTCTTGAGTGCTATTCTACATTCAGAATAATTTCATTATGTAGGCACAGGCAGAATAAGTCCAGATTTACCAGTTTGTTCACAGACAATGTTATAAAAGCAATGTGAGTATTCATTCAAAGTTAGCTAAAAACATATTTAAAGTAAGGATAGTAATCAAAGAAAACTGAAATAAAAATCGTTATAAAAATAGTTACACTTTTTAAACTAAACCAGTACTAGTCAGTGTCTATGGATTAGTCATAACAGTTTCTGTAATTCTTGTTTGAACTCAAGTACACTGAATTATCTAACTCCACCTCTATAAAAAAAATCAAAAGCAGTTTTCATTTGGCACAGAATTTTTAGGCAAGGGTAACAGATCCTAACAAGAATATATTGGGGCTATCTGTGCATGCATACCTATTTTACACAGTACTAAATAAAATATCTGTCTTTAAAAAAAACCCAAACAGACAGTGATGTTCAAATAGGAATTCAGAGTTAGACAGTGATATTCTTAAGAATATTTTACTTTACACCGTGGATTAAAATGAATGTGTGCTAGTCTAAAAGATGTTCATACTCAAAAATTCATTATTGATTATGAATATATTATTATCCTATGAATTATTCTGTGCAGGTGTGCTGCAGCATTTTCTTCCAGAAGGGTTCACATAGGTTCCAGTTCAGAGATTTTCAGGACTACTTTTTTTCAGTCCATTTCTGACAAAGAAGAACATTATCATCTTGTCTTATACTTTGTTTCAGGCTGAATCTCTGTTCAGTTTCCCTCCTCATACTCCATCACCTCCCCTCTTGTTTGACCCCTCTTCTTTCTGAATAACTTTTGAGTCTAAATTTTACACCCTTTCAGCATGTATTCATTTTTGTTTCCATGCTTGAATTTGCACATTTCTTGCCTACACACTCCCCAGATGGCAACATTCTTCAGTCTGTGCATGTATCTCTTGCTGAGCCTCTGCCTGGACATGTTCTCCTCAATGAGGAGCTGTGGGAACCAGTAAGAAACCAGTAACCAGAGGGCACAGGGCAATTGCATCAGTGATCTCTCAAATGAGGGACGGGAGGAAAATGCTTTTTAAGTCCCAGCTTTTCAAATGGAGGGAAAATCTCTATTAATACAAAACAGACTGACTTAGATAAACCAAACTGTCAGGGAAAAAGAATATTTAGGATATAGTGATGCACAGACCTAAACAGGACCAAAGCCTCAAAAATGCAGGAATTTTTTGTACATTCATTTGAAAATTAAAGCCAACCTCTCTAATGTATTTCAGTTTAGAGGTAAAACATTCGTAATACCCACCAGCACTTACACAAGAAGTGATCTTAGCTCTGCTAAAGTGGTTTCTTCTGCATTTGGTTTTGGGATGGGGGAGAAACATAGGGATTTCTTTATTTGCTTAGTTTTTACATAGCAAGAACTGACTTGGTCCTGGCCAAAACTTCAATGCCACTGAGATTGTGCCAGGGATATATTTGGATCCCAAATACATCAAATCTGAAGTGCCAAGAAACAACATCAGTGTTCAGCTCAAATATGGCAACAGAACACAAACACAGGGGAATAAGGAATATTTTCTTTCAAATGCAAATCTACATGTAGCAAGTAAAGTTTTGTCATCTGACAAGAGGTCTCACATGCCATTCAGTGCATGTTTCCAGTAGTAAATGGCTAATTTTCCTGCACTGCCTTTGGAAACAGTTTGGGCCTACATTTGTAAGGATAAGAAGACAGTGCATGCTTGTTGCCTAACGGGACTGGAAATAGCAGCAAGGCTGCCATTAATTCCCTGCTGTTTCAAAGGGGACCCAAACAATAAAAGACAAAGTACTGAGCATGCCGGGCTATTTGTGGTGCTTTGTGATACTGCTGCAGAGTTTGTAATAGACCAAATGTTGTGAAGAAGTAATTATTTTAATGGTACAATATTGGTGTAAGACTAAGTGAATAATGAA
Source organism: Acrocephalus scirpaceus scirpaceus (assembly GCA_910950805.1). Lineage (NCBI taxonomy): Eukaryota > Metazoa > Chordata > Aves > Passeriformes > Sylviidae > Acrocephalus > Acrocephalus scirpaceus. The sequence goes on from OU383787.1 coordinate 15,486,608, forward strand.
GTTAATATGATTTAATCTTGCTGTGACACGTATGCTAATGAAATTACGGTAACCAACAGGTTTACCCTGAGTTTACTGTGAGATTATGCATGCTATACATATAATAATGAATATGTAAATCATCACCAAAAAAGAATGGATTCTAGAGAATTCTTTTTTACAACTGTTCCCTATGGTCATGCTGCAATGCCTGTTGTATATTCTGTTTCAGACAAATTGTAGTGGGAGTAGGAAAGCTTATGTGTTTTGATTCTTCCAATAAAAACAGCTCCTATCTATGGCAGAAATTCCACTGCCTTATAGTGATTTATAAAATATTGTTCCCAGAGACAAGCCATGTAACATCATTCACAGCCGCAGGAAACTCAAGAGTTACAATTAAGGGCAAGGGGCACAGTGAAGTATCATGTTTGCCGTGTGCTATACACTCAGTGCTGTTTGCTAGAGGTAGTTAATATCCTCCTGGCTCGGAGTTCTGGCAGCTTCTTAACTCAGCAACAGCATGAAGTGAATGCAGACAACTCAGCCCCACGCTATGCCTGGGCTGAAATATCTTCACAGGATCTGGAACCTGTGGAAACCCAACAATTTATCACAGAGCTTAGCTCCAAAGGCTTAGAGGTGGTTCCATAGCATGGGGTATATTTACGTTGCACCCCTACATGTTCTGTGGCAGCCAAACTACCCAAATTTTCCTATACCTGAGGGGGATCCTGCTCTTCAGCAGGTGAGACATTAACTCTGTAAAGATCTAAGTGCCAAACCCAATTCTATTCTGTTACAGACTGATCCAAAGGCTCCTAAGGCCATTGATATCTTCTTATTTTGCATTATCAGAACCCAGTATTTGTTCCCCCTGAATGGATGGGTGGACAGAAGGTGGATAACAAGAAATTACCTCCAACGTGGATGGGGTGAAATGAACTGCAGCATATTGATTAGGGGTTTGATGGCTCAGGCACCTACAGCTCCATAATGACATGGTAAGAGCAAATTACCAGATGTACCACAGTGACAAACGTGCTCATTAGCAGGGGCTGTTGTTTTGCCAGGGAAGACAGCTACTTCAAAAGCAGGATTCTTCATGCTGGAAGACAGTCACAGCAGCATTTTGCTTTTCCAGATTTCCAAATTAGTGTACATATTTGTCATGTCAGGCTTCTACATCTGTTTAAATGTTGCAAACATTTAAGACTATTAATTATTCCTTGTTCCAGTAAATCAGTTACTTAGGAATCTGTCATCATATTTATATTTTCTAAAGAAAAATCTAAACCACAGCAGAATATGAAAATAAGCTAAAATTTAGTCTGCAAAATTGGTGCACCCAATCACTATTTATAAATACATAAACTGATGCACTCATAGGTTTCACATAACATGAGGTAATTTTTTTCTTACTGGCTACATTTTGACCTAAAAAATAAAAAAGAGCTGAAAGATATATTGTGATCACATTCCATTAACAGTTAGGCAAAGAACAGGTCAGATGTGCCAGGGTTGGACTCTCAGCTCAAAGAAGCCACCAGCTTTAGGAGTTGCTGAATTCAGCAAGCTGAGAATTACAGAGAGTAAACCCCTAAAATCAGCAATAAAAATAAATTACCCATAACTAAATTACATACTGACAAATAATAAGGGCTCAATTGGCAAATATTTAACCTTGGAGCTTTCCTTCCTACACCTTCTTCCAATATTAGGAAGATAATAATTTCAGTGTTTATGAATGCAAATCTTCTTTTCTCCATACTCAGTTAATTTTATCTCTAAACAATGATGATGACTCTTCATTGATTCACATTACGTAATCTGGATCATTCATATACTCCAGCCAGCAATACTTAAAATTTACATTCTTCCCTCACAGTTTGAGGAGAACAGAGCAAATATAAATTGGCAGCACAAGTGTAAGAAAAGGTCCTTTAAAATCTTTTGTCTGACTTTGCCCCTTCTGTAGATATGATCTATTAAAACGACATGATGCCAGCAGGCTCAGAGGTAGCCAACTGTTGCTTTCATTACCATTCTAAGATCCCAAAGTTTTGTCCTTGAACCAAGTTCTCCTGGGTTTTAACCTTTCTCACTGAAGAAAGTCCATAATGTAGTCTGTTAGTCAATGGGTGAAATTAAAAAAAAAAAAATTAGCAGTGCTTTAGTAAGTGGTAGCCTTAGAAAGTTAACACCAAGTAACGTTATTTCAGTGCACTGGAGGAAATTACTTGTATGAGGGACAAACTTGTAATTGTCTAACACCTAAATAGAAATTCCTCAAATATGGAGAGTGGTGAAGGAGACAAAGTCAGCCCCCAAATAGAAATAAATTTCACTACACAATGTGGGTGGCTTTTTGAATTTAAATTACTTTTGGTGGATACTTGCTCACTCCTTTTCTATTATTTTTTTAATTAAAACTTGCATGCATTAAATTTTAACATTATCACAGAAGCCTGAAAACACTTCCAAAGCTTCCATGCAGCTGACACATAACAATCAAACACCTCAAATTTTACACATTGCTACATGAGAAGTATCTGCCTATAGATTTGACATATTTTTTTCCATCTTCAGGCAAATGGAATAATGTGGGCCATGTAACTTAAAATAAGGATTCATTCCCTCTCTCACACATATGACCCTTTAATGATTATTTTGACTTATGTATGGTATTGATGAGTGATGCAATGGTTGGCTCTCATAAATAAGAGATGAATATTATGTGTATGTTAAGAGAAGTTTTATAGATGTATAGTTATGTTTTTATGGTATATTTTCCCCACAGTCCTCTTTCCCCTCCCCCTTGTATTGTTGTCACTGGACAGCCTTGCTAGCCTGGGCATTTGGGAAGGGCTGGCTTGGCAACACCTGACCTCCAGTGAAGATGTAAGAAAGATGATCTCCACCAATGGAGAGAAGAGAAGAGAAGAGAAGAGAAGAGAAGAGAAGAGAAGAGAAGAGAAGAGAAGAGAAGAGAAGAGAAGAGAAGAGAAGAGAAGAGAAGAGAAGAGAAGAGAAGAGAAGAGAAGAGAAGAGAAGAGAAGAGAAGAGAAGAGAAGAGAAGAGAAGAGAAGAGAAGAGAAGAGAAGAGAAGAGAAGAGAAGAGAAGAGAAGAGAAGAGAAGAGAAGAGAAGAGAAGAGAAGAGAAGAGAAGAGAAGAAGAGTTGACTGATGGAGTTTGGGAGGGGTTAGGGTTGCCTGATGCAGCACCTCGTGTATGGAAAGGTGGAGCAGCCATTTTGTGGGTGAGCACATGGCGGTTTAGTTCCGTACTCCCAGCACTGTAATTTTTCCTTATTCAGCCCTTTGTTGTATTTTGTTAAGGTTTAATAGATCTTTGATATTTTAAAAGTGAACATTATTTCTCACATGTACAACCAAAACCAATGTATAGAATATGAATGAAGCATAGTTGAAGTTAATGACTGCCTTCTCTTCCTTGGGGCCAAGGTTCCAGCGCAGTGGCCATCAGTCCTCAGGAAATGCCTTGTTCTTGCAGTCATTATTGTGCAATTGAAAGGATGGAAACCAACACAGTGGAAAACATAACCTTCTACTGAGAATGTATAAAATACAGGCTCACACTGAGGAACTCTTTCCTTCCATACCCTCAGATCAGGAGTTGAGAACAATCTGGGAGGGGAAATAAATCTGAGGATAAAAAGAGGTTCAACAGCAAACCAGCAGGTCATAAATAAAATCCCCTCACAAATGCCAACCAGTTTTGGTTTCTCTTTCTTTCCTTTTTTTTTCCTTTTTTTTTTTTTTTTTCTTTCTTTTTATCATTATTCACCCTGACATGAATCCTAATTAAAATTTTACACAGTGTGTCTTTTAATTAGCCGTGGCTGGAGTGGTGAAAGCTATCAATATTTAGCAGGATAATTGTACAAAATTACTTTTCAAAAATGAACAGCAGGCATGAATCCACTCAGCAGCAGGGGGTTATTCAGCCACACACTGTGCAAGATGGGGTGCCTCAGATAATGTGTGAGAGATAATAATGCACACAGGGAGGGACACATGCTGCTATATTTTGTGCTTCATTGGTTTTCTGCAAACAGCATTTGGCTCTTGTTGCACTCAGAACATCAGGGTTCACACAACCTTTAAACTGGTTATTTTTTATCTTTATGTTGTTGATTTATTTAAACTTAAATACAAGGATGTGTTTAATAACAATGCCCACAAACAAACCACTGAGACACAGCTCCATGTAAGACTTATTTTGTATACTGTATACTTTGCAGATGCTAACAATGAACAAGGTCAAGAACAGAGGTCTTCTTTCTTCCTTTCTTTTTTTTTTTTTAATCAAAAAGAGAAGAAAAAAATTGCCCATCCTAGCAGAATACAAAGCAGTTAATTAATTTCTGGTTTGCAAATCCATGGTGTAAATGTACTCAGCTGTATTTTAAAATAGATTTGTAACAGTTCAGTTCTCACATAATCTTTCTCTCCTTTCTTTTGCAAAAGAACCAGGAAAGGGAATTTGCAGCATTTTGTATTCACTATTTACTTTTGGCACATTAAAAAAAATACCCCAAACAGGGGAACACCTGCAAATGTTTCCTACGTGCTCGAAGGAAACATTCAGTAACATCACAGAATGGGGTTCCCAGGCAGTTACTCACAAGCAAACAGTCTGTGGGACAAAGGCCTTAAGAAACTGTATCCAAGAGTAGGAACACAAATCCCAGCGCACAAATTCCCTACACAGGGGGCCAGATACAAAGCCCAAATGAGAGCAGTAGCAGAGGGCACAGTCAGGCGAAATGTATGCAAGAACCACCTCTTTAATTTTAGAATATATGAATGAGCACGTGTCTTGCTTTAACATCACAACAAAGAGAATTCCCTCAGTTCCAGGTAATTCCCTCATCTCCTGCAACTAGGCAGGTAGAGCAGTGACCTTGCATAAATCTACTTAATAGCAGGAAAAAAATAAGCAAATTCAAGGATTCTATTTCCTTTAGCAAACTTCCTATTTTTTTGTCTGCTTATTCCTATTTTGCCTTTCTTTTGTCCTTCCATGCCATTCTTTTTATATGGATTTTTAAATTCTATGCTTTTCACTGTCTCTCAGATCAATAGGTGCATATTAAAGTTAGAATGAATGAGTGAAATGAAACATGCAACATCTAAATAAATCCATTGCAAATCACATCACCCATCTTCCAGAAGAAAATGTGCCTGAACTCTTTTAAAGTATCTATAAGTGTTGCCTCCAGCAAAAACCTACAGGAGTCTGATGATTTTATAGGTAACAAATAAAACACATGGATTTCTCTGATTATGAGGCTAGTCTGTGTGCTTATTGTTTATACAGCAGCATGAATTTCTAAGCAATAAAAGGATCCTGTTGCATGTGGGGGAAAAACAAAACCTTGGGGAGGTGGGAGAAAGAAATGAAAATCCTACACAAAATTTTATCCCTCTAACATAGAAGAACATGCACAAGTTCTCCAAGAGAAGTTCCCAGTTGTATTTAGTACAAGTACATAAATTTAGTACAAGGAATAAACAATATGTACATTAAACAAATAGAGATTGCCTTGGATTGAGTGAGTCTTACATGCCATGATGATGTTGAAGAAAAGCCCCTAGGAGATTTCTGGCAATTAGTTATACTGTGCCTTTTGTTATTCTCAAAAGGCTGTATCCAGATATATACATAACTCATGCAGTTGTAAATAAGAGAGTAACTGGAAGACCAGACACAGGGACTCTGGAGTGGACTTAAAACCAGCAGTCGGCACAGCTATCTGTGCTGCTCTTTCCCAGAAAGTAGGAAACATCATCTGCAAAAGCCTTTAAATTATGCCTCACATGTGTAACTCTGTATTACCCAACATGAAAAAGGCATACCGTGTGCTACACAAAAAGGAAGGGGTGACTTTTAGCATAATTCTTCAAATAATAAAAGTAAAACAAAAATGCATATGCAACCAGTCATAATCAGTATTTTCCAGGTTCACTATTAGGTTATATGACCACACTTCTTAGAAATTTCCACTACAGCCTTACTTTAACAGCTGCTGATAAAAACTGAGAGCTGACTTTTGAGTTTTCCAATCAAACAGAACTAAATATAAATTGGTGATATGTTTATATGTGCCTACTCATTTTTGTCCACACTATTTGCCTGTCATAATCACAAAGTGAGAAACACAACAACTGCAAATAAAAAAATTAATACAGTTTATAAGAAATTCTCCTTCATATTCATTTCTCTCATGCATTGTGCTAAGAAATAGGTTAAATAAAAAAAACCAGTATGATCAAGCAATGGGATGAAAGTTCAAATGATAACTAGATCTCAGCAGAAATAAAATGAATTTAGGAAATATTATGATTTATTGTTGACGATTAAAAAAAACCTAGAAAGCCTCACAAACATGTAACAGCCCAGAAAAATCAAACCCAGAAAATAACCCAGCCACCAAATGGCAGGAGATAATTTAAATTTTCTTTCTAAATCATTACTGCTTCAGGTAATGTTACTCTTCAAGCCCTTTGCACTGCCTTTGCTTGTTATCTTGTATAATTCAGTAGCCAAAACTCCACAATTCATGTATTTTAGGGCCAAACCTGAATGTGTGGATGTCAATGCCCTTGTCTTGGGAAGTCTCTGTTCCCAAACATTTTCAGGTTGCAAACAACACATGACAATTTTATATATTCTGCAGTTATTCTTTGTTATATCATCACAGTATAGAAATAAACATTATTACAAATAATTATAAATACTGAAGTTTACATTCTGCCTGTATACATCATGATCTTTACAGCTGCTGTTCCAAGTAGGTTAAACTATCTTTTGCTTTATAACTTTTGGGGGATAATCTGTATGACACCATATATTGAAAAAGGACACTATCTGATAAAATCTCCTTAATAAAAAAAGACTCCTCCTTCCATGGACTTTCCAGACAAAATTTCAATACTTTTGCAAAAACCAGAACCCATTTTTTCACTCTGGGAAATGTCCAGGAAATACCTACTTCAGCAGTATTTCATCTTAGTGGTGAATGGGTTAAAAATCAAACCATGACCTGGGTATTTATTCCACAATGTAGTTTCTCTCATAAGAACCATATAATGAAAATCTCTGTGTGGGATCCTCATTAGCTGCTCCTGCTTCCTAGGACAGCTCAGTCCCTTCCCCCTTCATGCACACATTCAGATTTCTCTGCTCTGTCAATACAAGACTAAAAGGTAAACCTTGAGAATTCATACAATTAGGAGTTACAGCATGTGATGTCACTGTCATGGGAGCATATATTTCTTTAATCAGAATTTCTTTCTGTAACAAGAAAACAGTTGAAATTGTTTATTATTTCTGTGCTTTGTACCAAAATGCCAAGCAGCAAGAAGAGCACAGCATGGGACTGTACACTTGCTTTCTACATAAAGAAAGGTTATGTGCAAAGAAGGATGTCTTACTGTGATGTCTCATTTGTGACTAATACCTGTTGTATGCTTCACAATCCAATTTATATCTAAAGCTCTTTGACTTCAGCCCACCACTTGTCCATCTTTCAATAAAAGACATGTTTATACACATGCATATTGTTCAGGAAAATGCTTTACAACATAAAGAAAGTATATATAAGAACACATTCAGTGCCTTTATTTGAGAAGAATAAAATCCAAAAGAAATTTTGCTTTTTGCATATATATTCTCTGTTGCCTAGCATAAGCAAGGAGTTTCAAGTCAACTGTCTTTGAGACCCTGGAGATTCAAAAGCTGTTTTCATGCATGTATCTCACTGGTGCAGGTCTGGTTTGAGTCCAGATATTAAATCAATAAAGAAAGTGGCAATTCTGTTAGAGATCTTTTAGTAAAGACTAGCAGCTAAATCCAGGTGTGACTGTGGTTCACACTGCTTGTCCCACAGGGAGTGTTTGATTTTAAGGCTCATTACATAGAAACACGCATGGCATATACAAGTAAAATACTACCTAACCATATCTGTGGTATTGAACAGTTACCATAGCAGAGACAATGCTAACCAGTGAAAGATTTGCCATATAACCAGAAAAGGAAGGTGCCAGATCATCAAGTTAATCTATCACAATGGTTCCTGCTTCTTTTAATATCTACAAATGTATATTTGTGCAGCCTAGCCTAGTAGCAAAAATTTGTACTTTTTACTTTATTATATTTTAGATGTAGAACAGGAAGCATCAAGAAAATGTTTAAATACAGTGTAAACTAACGTGTGACTGAAGACAGCAGTAAACCAATGAGTGTTTGTTGTTGGTGAAGAGTGACACTTGGAGCTGACTTAAAGCCTCAAGGAGCACATACTGTTCTTGGTCTGCAGACTACAGGTCCACTGATTAATATACCGGTGTACCTGTAGTACCACTGTGAAAGTGAAATACAACCTTCAAATACCAACAGAAACATTTCCCAGGGATAACTGTGTTGAATTCCTCAGGCATTCAAGAATGGAGAAATTGCATTTTTGTCAATTGACATTACTTTAGAAATACACAAATAATAGGAGAAATCCATGGACTTGTAATCGGAAATATGCCTTATGCACATTCAACCCATATGAACTGTATTAGATTTGTGCACAATCTGTAAATGCAAGAGTGAGTAACTTCAGAGATCCCTCTGCTCTTAGTGTCATTTTTAACTTGCCTTGCTCAAAATGAAATCATCAGTCATGAGATCTGTACCATGTTTTATGGGATTATTTGATCTTTCCCATTAGAAATACAATTAAAGCATGTCACTTATCCATACACATTGTATAGCTATGTACAGGCATGATATATTGGTACAATCACAACTTTGTGACTTTGGTGAAATTGCAAAGCTTCATTAGAATTGAGGAGAGAGAGCCCTGGCAGTTTTCAGATCTTTAGGGGGCCATTTATTGATGTAATAAATTTTTTTTCCTGTCTGAAGGGTAGAGTCTAAACACTGTAATAGAGCAATATTGAAGTATTTATTTTACCTTTTTTTTTCTTCAGCTGAAATGCTAGCAAGGGAGTGTTTTTTTTCAGTTTGTCGGGCAGCCAGCCATTTCACAGTAAATAATGTGAACCCTGTCCTGCAATGTAAGGCTGTACCTCTTTACAGAAATATTCAGTCCCCTACGAGAGTTCACGGAATCTTTGCTTACAAAGTGTCCCTGCAGAAGCTTCTACAGCAAGTAACCTGGCGGAGAATTCTAAACCATGAAGTACTTCCTCCCTCTGTCTCCTTTTCCCCACTGAAAATACTTCATGTATTTCTCCTCAGGATGCTTTTCCTCAACATACTGGAGATAGGAAAAAAACCTACTAGTCTTACTAAAATGTCTCAGGTGCCCTCTTCTACCCAAATCCTGAAAAAATACGTTCTGTAACAGATTCAGTGTTGTATCAAAACTTACACGCGATACATGCAATTGCTCAGACAGCCTCACTGGCAGCATTCCATTGTAACTATGTACACTTGAAGTACATGACTGTACAATGCACTTCAATTTAAGAAATTTTGTTTAGTTACCAACAACTGGTGTTGTAAATGGGCTCTTAAAAGGGTCACTTTTGGATACGCATCATTCAGATCACTTAGGCTACCAGCTGAAAAAGGCAGGATCAGTGTTCTAAGACAGAAGCTGTAGAAGGTACAAAGCCAGGGAGTCCCATTCTTACATAAAGTGAAGGCAGTTGGTGTAAGTGAATGCATCCAGACAGGTGGATTCATCTTGATGAATTGGACTGAAAAGGCAGACTGCATGTTATAGAGGGATTGTGTCTAAAATTAAATCCGTTTTAGGTTAAATGTAGAAACTAATACAGCAAGTGATGATTTTAAAGAAATAGAAAAGTAATTTTGTGAGCATGAGTGGGTAGCAGAAGGAATGTGATGATTCTGATCCTTCTGTCAGCACAGCTACCTGCCTTTATATGTAACACATCAAAGGAGAAATCTAACTTGTGGAAGGAGATAATGAGGCTTTTTTTACCTCTGTGTATCATCTCACACCTCAAGAAAGGCAAAGATTTACAGCTGCTGTCAAGCACGTTCTTTGTAGCTATCCAAAGAGAATGCTTTCAGCAGCTGTCACTCCAGTACTGCCTGTCTGCACGTGCTCACTCACCCAACTCACAACACACTTCAATCTTTAGGACCCGTAACAAAGCCCAACTACATAGAGAAAGGATTGTGTGCTTCCCCAGAACTGAACACAGAACTGATTAGTTAATCAGTGGTTGCAAATCCCTTTAAAACAGAAAAGTGCTCTAAAAGCTAGAGACTGTTATTGCTGAACACTTCTCTGTTAGCACTGGAGTTAGACCCATTTCCCTCCATGTGTTCTGAGGAAGGGGATAGGAAACATGAGATTGCAGTTACCAGCTACCACAGTTATCAAAGAACAGCAAAACCTCATAGTTTTGGTAGCTGTGTTTACACAGAAAGACTCACCTTGGAATCAAATAGACACTATCTTACCTGCTGAAGCTTAGACAGCTATTTCCTCATGTACTTCTTGTACCTCTTGTTGCTATTGTTGCTTTTCTGTTTTTCCCCTTCCCCTTACAAATACAGTTGTTTGCCAGCAGAAGACATGGCCCTCTGGGGTAGGAACTTAACATTCCACTTACCATCCACTGGCATTTTCAGCAGTTAGCACTGTCCATCCATGTTTTTGCTTGCTCACTAGTGTCAGCAGCTAAATGACATTTTGGCTGGTTTCAGTTCTGCAGCTTCCGAGATGAATTTGTTTGTTTAGGTACATACACTACACTGTCTAAATCTAGGCTAGGTCTTGCTGCATTTGAAATAGCACATTCATTTTCGTAACAGTTCCTGAGTCATCACTGGCACATAACCAAAATTAAAAAAACTCCTAGCTTTTGACACTTTATAAAAAGCAGCAACATTCCCACAAATCTGCTTTGTCTTTATAACAAAGCAACTTCTTTATGACTAAGGCTCCAAGGTATGGTTCTGATTAGTTTCTTCAGTCCCAGGTTGGTTTTTTTCCACTGGGAACTTAACATACAGAAAAAAAGGAAAAGGAGGAGCTGGGTTAAAATTCAAACTTTGTTTTTGCACTCACATGCTGAGTTCCACTTGTATGGTTTTGGCTGGTTCACTTCAGAGAACAGCCTGCTTCAAGATCTGGAACTAAATCCATGGCCCAAGTTTGCATTGTTTGGATCTTAAGATTTGCTTTTACCTTCACACTAGTATTTAATTACTGATGCTATTAATGTAACTTGATATATCTTTATTTGGAAACAGGAAGTTGGCAAGAACAGTCAGATTTGTTGGACTGATTTAAGGTTAATGGATCTTCAAAGACATTAGGGATTAAAAAAATTGACTATAACAGCAAGCATATATCAATATTTTTAACTCTGCTGAAAGCATCACCCTAATAGATCACGTTTTGCTCAGCTTTGCATAAAGAAAAGATGGGGAAAGAAAATTACAGCATAACTATATGCAACATGCACACAACCATAAAACCAAAATTTTGGGGCAAACATGTAGTGTGGGAATAGCAAGGGATGGTGTTCACTGAGCTTATTGCAGTAATGAACACCTACTACACATGGAAAACACACCAGAATAGTTTTTGAATGGTTTTCTTAGCGGTACCAGATCCTCATGTCATTGAACTCCCATAACTAGGCACTGCAAAATGTTTTGTGAAGAAAACCAAGTTTTTCAGGGATACAGTGTTTTTCATTGTGAACTCTGAGGAAACCTGTTCATTCTCCATCTTTGGTCCCCTGAGCTATAATTGCTTGCAGCTTTACCTCTGCATGCAGTGTTAATGCACTGCTTAACCAATGGAAAAAAGGCTTATTCTCTAAATGATTTTCTCACAGCATCTTTGATGATTTTAAGATGTTATTTTATACTGTATAGACTGCCAAATATCTGCTGCTTAGAATGAAAAGGAGAAAATGCTATTATCCTGGAATCAGAGAATGGTTTGTGTTGGAAGGGACCTTACAGATAATTTAGTTCTAGCCCCTCTGCCATGGGCAGGGACAGCTTCCAGGTTGCCCAAATCCTCATCCAGCCAGGCCTTGAATACTTCCAGGGATGGGGTGTCCACAGCTTCTCTGAGTAACCTCTGCCAGTGCCTCATGTACCTCAGAGGGAAGAATTTCTTCCTAATACAGATCTAATCCTTCCCTCTGTCAGTGGAAAGCCATTCCCCCTTCTCCTGTTACTCCAGCCTCTTGTCTGAAGTCACTCTCCAGCTCTCTCGGAGCCCTTTAAGCAGTGGAAGGGTCTCTAAAGTCTCCCTGGAGCCTTCTCTTCTCCAGGCTGAACACCCCCAGTTCTCCCAGTCTGTCTCCAGAGGGACTCCAGCAGGTTCACAACCTCCTTGTGTTGGGAGCATCAGAGCTGGATGCAGTACTCCAGATGGAATTCCATAGGAGCAGTGGAGGAGGAGAATCACCTCCCTTGACCTGCTGGTCACCCAGCTTTTGGTGCAGCCTGGGATACAGCTGGCTTTCTGCACTGCAGCACATATTGCCACATGTTATGATGCACAATGATCAAAGGACTATATTCGAATATGTTATTTACTAGTTAATTTTTATAGATAAATGAATTCACTAAATACTATTACTAATAAAGTGCCCTTCTTCAAGTCTGACTATCCCAGATCTCACAGATGAAAGAATGATTCACTGGCAAGTTCAGCAAACTGCCCAAGGTCATGTTCCAAGGAAGAGGCAAGTAAAAATACAGAAGAAAAACCCTAAATTGATCTTGCCCTATTAACATTCATGACATACATGCATGGTGTATGCATGCAGAATTTGTCATATTGTTAATCTATACAAAAAGTAATACAAGGGTAATTAGCAAGCAGAAAGAATACATATTTTAAAAGGTAAGCAAGTGCCTTTGCTGTAGTCATTTTGTAAATTAAATCACTCAATAGAGAAATATTAGTTTGAGACTTAAGTTTTTATGTTTACCAGCATTGTTTATTATAGGAGTGGACTGAGACACACTTACCTGCCTATGCTTTTAGACTTTGCCAAGATTTCTTGTACAATTGAACAAGTTATTTGTATTTTCTCTGTTTCAGAGGTCAGTTGTGTGCCTATATGTAGTTTTATTTCCAACCATCCTTTGTCTTTCATATATGATGACAGCATGCTCTTCACTCAGCAATTTTTCATGCATGTATTTGGAACCTAGGTCAATTTGATTAAGCTGTTAGAAGGAATTTCTACATATTAGTAAAATCAATAATAACATTCTTAAAGTAGTAAGACAAAACCTTGCATTAATGTTAGACATAATATCTCAAAAAATTATTATGATTAGTCTTGATTAAAATATATATGGGAATAATTCAGGCTTGAGAATAGCTTTTTAAGATTAATGGAAGATTCACTAGCCAATTTATCATTCTGGTAATTGTAACTATATAGAAATCGTTCCTTAAAAATATCTTGTAATGACAAATCGTCCCTTCAGATTTAGAGGCATTACACATGCATATTGAGGACAAAATTTCATCCATTTGGGGTCTCACAAGAAAGATTGCAATCACTTAATTTTGTGTACTTTTTAGACTTGTTTTGTAATAATAAGATAAAGCTCAGCTGTGTTGCGCCCCTTTAATGCAAAGATAAAACATTTTTAGTGGGTGAGAAATAGATCCCATCTTTGAAAGTGTCTATTTGGAGTAACATATTGAACCACTTACAAGCCATGTCATAACAGCATTAGTATAAAATACAGCTGGCTGGCTTCCAGGAATAATATTTTTTTAATAATAAAAGGATGTATGATTAATTTAATTTATGATTAATTTAAATGCAAGATTATACAGCTTATTTTGACCCTCTGACATTCACCCCATCATAAAATTGACTGTACATCAAATCCTCAAGTCCTGCAAATTGTGTCTGGTTTATACTCTGCTTTTAAATCTGTAATTTGACACTGTTCTAGTGAGAAATAAGAATCTGACAGATTCAAAAAATGAAAAAAAAAAAAAAAGACAAAATTAGAACGTGTGTTAACCCATTAAAGAAATGCACCTTTTTTCCTTTACACAGCATGAATCTCAGGATTATTTTCTTGACTTCAAATTCCTGAAAGTTGAGATAAATTTGCATCTTTTTCTTGACATGACTTCCTAAAAATTAATAATTACTCTGGAACCTGTTGGAATAAAGCTAGTGTCTTAGTCCCTGGATTTTCTCTGCAGAATCAACAGGAAACATAGGCACCTGTTTAAAAAACATGATCAGAGAGGTCTGTAACAAGGAAATTATTAATACAAAAAGAGAAGTAAAACAGGAACTATCGCTCTGCTTTTGTGAAATTCTACATCTGCACTGTATCTCAACTACTGTTGCCTGGGGTGGGGACCCAAAATAAAGGACTGGGCACATGGTTGTCCTCACGTTTGTGGGAAAACCCTCCGACTGGGAACGTGAAAGTCTAAAACTCAAACCCGTTAAATAGTGAAAGAGGCTTGACTCTTTTGGGAGAGCTTGCTCACAAAAGATGTCTAAGTCTAAACACAGATTTTAGCCCCGTTTCTGACACTGAGGGAGGACGAGACACATTTCTGTGTGCAACATTCCATGTGGAGAATTCCAGTAATAAGGTGGGAAGTGCAAAAATTTTATCAGGTCGGGAACTATCGCCTGCACACTGAGGAGGATAAGTCCCACATGCAGCTCCTGCTCCCTGGCATCCCCCCGTCCCTCTCGCTGCCCCACCTGGCACTCCTGAGGCGGCTGTCCGGGCGGACGCCGAGCCCGCCGTGAGGGGAGCCGAGCGCTGAGGGAGAAGCGCCTGCCCGGGGACGGGGCGATCCTGAGGGGGGAAGGAGGCGGGGCACGGCCCCAGCCCCCGAGATGCACAGGGCCAAGAGCTCCTCGCAGGGACTGCAGGCTCCCCGCAGGCTTCCCCCTCCTCGGCTGCGCTTGGGCGGGAGCCCCCGGCAAAGGGCTGGGGGAGGCGCCTCGCAACAGATGGTTCAAGCCGGCTCCCGGCTCCTGGTGCGGCCCGCATTGGCCGGCGGCGCGGGAAAGGGCGGGCGGGCGCGCCGCAGTGGCGGCTCCGCGGCGGGAGCGCAGCGCCCACAGCCCAGCCCGCTCGCCTCCCGCCGGGGTGCCGAGACCACCTCCGCTCCGGAATGCTGATCGCCTCTCACGGCACCAGCACCTGTGAGTGTCCGCCCGGCGGGGCTGCGAGCGGCGCCGCATCCGCGCAGGCGGCCGGGGCCCCCGGGGCTGCTCCGGCGGCGGGGCGGGAGGCCCTGAGGGCGCGAGGCCCTGAGGGCGCGGCTGCCGCCCGCGCTCGGCGCCGGGAGCAGGAGCTGCCGCCTGCTCCGGTCTAACCGGTGCGCTGGGGAAACGGGGAAGGGCCGGGGGCGTTCTCCCCTGGGTGGCAGACGGAATCCATGCCGGGGGAATTTTTATCACCTGTAGGTGAGGGGAAACCCTCGCTCCCTGTTGCCGCTCCCCCTTTCCCTTTATTCCAGCTTCATCGATGCGGAGCCGCTTGTAGTGAGTAATTACCGGGTTTCGGTCCTTGGCGCTCGGTGGGGAGCGGGGGACGGACTGTCAGGTGGGGGAGCTGAGATGCGGGGGAAGTGACTTGCCCAAGGTCAGTCTGTGAGGCAGTGGCAAATAACGTGCTGTACTAAAAACTTATGATTTCTAGCCCTGTGCTGGGCTGTTAACAGCCCTGCAAGGCACCAGGCATAAATCTGACTGAGCTGTAAGTAGGACTCTATTTAGGTAATTTTTAATTTTGGTGGTTGTTGGTTTGTTTTAAAAATATGTATGGATGTTAAAGCATGCAGAGGTGCAGCATCTGTGTCATCCCCTTTGTTTTCTCCAGCCTTCAGACATGCGAATGAATGCGTAAGTGATTATGCTTTTCTGTGACTAATGTTAAATTCAGTAGGAAACTAATGGTAAAAACACTGTTTTCCCCGAAACTTTTACCGTGGCAATAAATTAGTTTTTGGGGTTTTTTCCTATTAATAGTGAATGTCTTCTTATACAATCAGAGAGTTGTGAAAAGCCCTTAAATTGGTTAAGTGGCAGCTGCATTCCAAAATTAATCTGCAGTGCAATAACTTTTATTCTTAGAACATGTGAGATATAAGGCATGGCAGGCCATGCTTTAAGAACTTATGCACTAGAGTATAATGTGGTTGAGTTCTCCAAAGGATGGAGTGTTTGTTTTGGTGCTGGCGATATACATAGCAGTTCTCTTTCCTTCTCTCTCTCCTCTCCAAGAATAATTTCAGTGTGTTTGCAGGAAGATGTTCTGTAGTTTGTCCCTGCTAATGTTTAGTGTTTCTTTTGAATTCTCATTATGTGAAAGTAAAACTGACACTTATGAGGATATTTTTCAGATTAAAAGTATTATTAGAATAGTCCGAGTCTGTCCTTTTTATAGACTTTAACTAATCCTTGCATTTCATGAAGTGTCGTACGGCAGTAAATCTGAAAAGTTAAAAAATGTGTTATTTAAAAGCTAAACTCTCCCTGCTACCTTCTCAGTTTACCTTAGTTGCTCCTCTGGGTTTTTTGTAGGGGTAGGGAAATTGAATATGAGGGAAGTTTAGTGAAATGCTCAAAATCTTAGTATAAGTAGGACAGCTTTATTTTTAATCTCTGTTAGGGAGTTAGGTGAACTGTGTACACTCTTCAACACAAATAATGGAATACCAGGTTAACAGGTTTCTGGTATTACAGGGTTTCCCTAGTGTGGATATTTTGTCATTTGAATTTGGAAAGCTGAATAAGGAAAATACCTTCTGGGTTTTTTGTATCTGGAAGTCCTGATCAATTGACCTGTTATATAGATTTTCTTAGATCTGCTTATAGATTTAATATTTTCCTTCTGGATTCTTTCTTTGTGGTTGAAGTGCTAACAATGTGGAGTTCTTTATGCATCTCTTTTTGCAGTGTTATCCCTGCGTGTTACCCCAGAGTTTCTGCCTTTCAGTGGACAGAAAGAACACAACTCAAGAAGGATAGGAGTGTGTTTTAGGGTAGGATTTTGCTCTGTTTTTATAATTTTAGTATAAGAATCCTAAACTCATACGTTTTACTTCTGTGACTGAAATATGCAGTCTGGGAAATTGCAGCTTACTTCTAAGGAAAGTTAAGGTACCCAAATCCTAAGAACTACAGTTGCAATACTTCAACAACAAATACTTGGTAGGTGCATGATAAGACGACTAGTACTTAATTTTTTATTTTTCCTTATATTACAGTGCAGCATCATTTGAAGGACTTCCTAAATAACTGGACTGCATTATGTCATCCATTCTTTATCAGAGGGAGAAGTAGTCAATGTGGAAGATTTGACTGATTTAGAGAAAAATTATATGTTTCTGCTCTTAGAAAGCTTTTTTTCATAGATAATATGTGCAGAGACAAGTTACTTCACAAAATGTAACTTAGTTGTGCATACAGAAGTGTGAGACAGTGTGCCATCAAACACCACAATGTGTCTTCTGCCTTCCAATTCACTGGGTAAATCTTCATCTCCTGTTGGACATCTAGCAGTATCATGATGCAATGGTGTCTGTGGTCCACTTGGGGTCTTCCAACTGCTCCAGATCCTAGCACACTGATGAAAGTAGAGGCATCTGTAAGAGCAGATAAATGAATTCTAACTAATACATGTAAATCTCTGTCTAACAATCTGTCTTTAGTCACACGTCTGATAGCCTAATTGTAAGATCAAAGCAATTATTAAAAAATTTATTGCATTACCTCCTCTGTGATATTTGCATGGGTTATCTTCTCAGTGCTGTCTGCTGGAGAGCAGACTTGCAGCAAGCAGACCTTGGATACAATACAAGACCCTGTAGGTTCTGTAGCTATTCACACTATGACATTAATGGTATTAAATTAGCGACATCAGCAATATTAATTGATTTTTTTATTTGGACTATGACATTTGTTTGGTAAAACGATCATTAAACATTTGCAAGCATTCTGTGTGCAGTAAAGATCTTTGGGCCCTGACAAATGAGAAAATTATGGCTTGTAGAAAAATGTAAATATTTTTTTGGAAGCTATTCTATGGCAAGACAAAAATGTTCTCCTCTAAGCAACGGAGGATTCATTTTCACCTCTGAAAAAAAAGCTGGAGACTGTTCTACATACTTAATATGTGTGTTGGTGTCTTCCTTTCGTTCAGGCACTGCTGATGAATTGGGATTTGTCCTGGTTTTGTTAGGCAAGTAGTACAGCACTTCACTGCAGGAATGTGTCGTAGTCTCAAGTTGCTCCTCCTGTAACCTTCTGGAAAATTTTGATACTGTGTTACATTTTTGTTTTTAACAGTTTAATTCACTTGATAAGTCCTTTTCCATCAGATGGCTACATGTAATACTAACTTACATATTTAATTGGTGAATGCATTAACCATGGCTTTAGGGAAGGCCTTTAGGGAAAGGCTTAATCTAGTTTCAGATAATCCTTGTGACTTTTACTCTTCCTGTCTCTAGGAGAGTGAGGATTTGTAGTGTCGCGTTGGAGTACTAACGTCGCTAGCTACAGAACATAAAAGCTTCAACAATGTGATGCATTTATAGTAGCTTATTACCTAGTACAATTTAGAAGTATATTTTATAGCTTCTGCACCAATGTTCTAAAGTGTGACTGAGTACTGTATTTCAGCCAGTGCCATTTATCTCATTAAAGGTACAGCTGAACTTACTGTGCTATCATGAACTGTGAGTTCATCCTGCTTTTATCTTGTAATATGGCTGCAGTTTGAAAAGAGCCAGACAGCCTTGAAAGTTAGTCATCGTGAAAATCACAAAAATAATTTTCTGATACCTCAAAATTTTTTTGCCAGTCTTTGCAAGAATGGAGATGTTACAAGCAATTAAAAGAATAGTTATATTAAATTTAGAAAAGATTAAGAATTACTGGAAGATTTAACTTGCAACTATCAAAAGTATTCCGTGACTACTGTGGCGGATAAAGCTAAGTGAGTCCCTTGCATTAATTACATGTGTGAAGAAATTTAATGTGGACTATGTAGTAAGGAAATTTTATATCAGAAGCAGAGAAGCTATTAACACTAAATTTGAGCTCTTGATTTAGTTAGTGTATGCTAAGCAGCTTCATCCTCATCGGCTAGTGTGTAGTCAGATACTATTCTGCATTACTAAATAAACACACTTTAGGCAGCCTCTTAGAGCAAGATGGTTGGTGTTGGGCACCTAACATCCATTGGAAACCACTGTTGCAAAATGGTTTTGATTTAAAACAAACCTAAACCAAGGTCAGAATTTTCCAGTGTGCTGATTATCCTTATGGACATGTGCATAGCAACATAAATTTAAACATCTCGTTGGCACTGAAATGTAGCACATATGTCACTAACCCTAAGGAGTGCAGTGTAGTTATGTGGTGTAGTATTAAACAAGTTTTTCAGTTGTGCTTTTGAATTAAAAAAACATCCCCAAACCAAACCTGAAATAAAATTTGAATGCATCATAGGTAAGGACAGTTAAATGTCTTTCAAATAGCTGGTCTCAGTTTTAAAAAAATCTGCTCTGGATTTGTCTCAGTGACTCATTTGACTCTTGATCAGTCTTAATTTTTATTTTCTGGTGAGAAAAGTCTCACAATTAGCAGATCAGGACTTTAAAATACTGAACCACAACATACCAGTTTTTAAACTCTTGATTTCTGCTATTTCCTATCCCTTTTTTATACACTGTGAGAAAATGAACTGTCTAGTTTTGATTTATTTTGCACAACACAAACTAAGCTTATTAAGTTCAAGTCAATTAAAATGAAATGTTTGAGTGTGTCAGCTTCCCAGAAAATTGTATTGTGTAATCCTGCACTTCACTATTCTGACAAGATGAAGAAATGTTTCCAGTAGAGGAATCAATCAGAAGAAATGAATCATCATCTGTGGGGAGATGAGGAGAGGGAAAAAAAGGCAAAAATAATGTCCTCTGTAAATTAATTTACCTCTGAGTGAACTCTTGCTACCTCTAGAAAGATTATAACCTAGAATAGACCCTGATACTGCAAAACAGCATTCAGATTGTTTGCTGTATTCACCTTCTGTGCAGGACTGACACAGAAGGGAAGATCATCAGCTGGGGCAGTAGCTTCCTTTGAGCCTTTGATCCCAGATTCTGTTCCTGTTTTACAGTAGTCTTAGGAAAAGTGTCTGATTCCTCTTGGTTAAGTGCAACTCCGGTGTTGCACTGTGTTCTGAAGAAAATAGTCCAAGTTTACCTTTTCTATTATATTATCTGTCACTAAAGAAAAAAATGTTAAACTTGTTCTGTGTTATCTTCTTTCCTTTGTTGGCGTGTATTCTGTAGAAACCACAAACTGAGAAGTTATTGTATTTCAGGTGGAAACCTCTGCAGAAGATGTCAACTGTTCTTTGTGGTAGGAGCCTTAAATGGAGTTCCAAGGTGAAGTTATTTACTGCAGATAGGAACTTGTTGTTTTATTTCTGAAGTAGGAATTAATAATGGTATTACAGTAATCTTATTAATGGTGTGTAAGTTGCAGAAAATACAAGGATGAGCTAAAAATCACTTCCAGTACAATGCAGATTGCTGCAAATTCTTCTGATCTGTCAGACTTCTACTTGAGTACCTTGATTTGTCTTCTTTAGAAAAACTTTCAAAGTAGTTAGTCTCTTTAAATGACAGAGAGCATGCCACAGTAGCCACTTTCCTAGCTATGTTCATGTTTACATAGTTGGGGGACACAATATTATCCATTTCTACCTTACTAAATAGGCCAAGGATGTTGCATATGTGTTTCAAGACCTTATTTGGGGGTGGGTTTATAAGCAATATTATCATGCATATACTGAAGGTGGTGAAAACATATTTTGAACAATGGAGTACCTCAGTTTGTATCAGCAGAAATTGGAAAATAATTTGGTGTGTGTTTTATTGGTCTACTAAAAAAATACCTGTTTAAGAATCTCAAAAGTAAGGATAATACTGGGCCATTGCAGGTAAGTAACACCCTGGCCTAATCCAGTATTCTTATTGTCACACCAAGGCAGTTACAGAGACCTGTCAAGCTCAGTGTTTTGTCTCTTGTTGCAGCTGATATAGGCTCTTTAGCATGTAACAAGAATACAGGTGTAGGGAGGTCTGATACCGACCACAATTCTACAAGTTGTACTGGGTTTACATGTCACAATTAGTAACCCTTGATGGAATTTCTTTGCCTATAAATGTACGTTTTCACTAAATTGAACCTGTACTACTGTTTTAACAATTCTTGGCAATTTATGTTTGGATTGCACTTTTCACAAAGGTTCTTGAAGCTTTCTTCTGGGTGGTATTTAGCAGTTTTGAGCTCTTTGCTGAGTATGGATCAGTAAGGTGATAAGAAGGGAACTAACTTGAAGATATGTGCGTAACTATGGTTAGAATAAGATTATTTAGGAAAAAAAGGCAACTGAAGAAGGGAGGAAATTGTTAGAAAAATGGCAGGTTGAAAGATAACATTTCCAATGAAAGAAAACACTTAATGATTGTGACTTAGTTTTAAAAAAGTACTAAGACTTGTTAAGTCTTACTTACATTCTAAGTCCCATGTAAACTTTGTATTCAGAAGCAGTTGCTTATCTGATGACCTGTGAATGTGTTTGGTATATTATGAAGGTTATTGTGTTAAGTTGGACTATGGTAAGGATTTCTTTGACTCGTAGTAGGCCTAGAGCTAAGGCACTTAATAAACTAATTTCCCAGGAAGCCTTTTATGGGTTGATTTACTACTGTATTGTAAAAAGATGTCTCAGGAGTGTAATAACATTTAGCTGGCTATAAATTTTAGATTTTACTGAACATTCCACATCATCTGTTGGAGGATGGGGGGAAAACAAATTCCAAACAATGACACTAAAGCATATGTTGTGGAAACCTTATTGTTTTGGGAGATGATTTGCTTGGTGGTTGTTCTGATGTCTAAATGCTATTATGTTTTACATTATCTGCACTAGAAACCCTGTGCTGCAGAAATTGTACATTCACGTGATTATGAGGCTAGACTGAATTGTACAATGGAATGGAATTTTGTTAGGCACTGATTTTTTTTTTTTTGCAGTTCTGATATTGATGCAAGTTCTGGCAAGAGAACTCATGAGCCACATTTCAGTAGCTCTGCATGAAGTGAAGAAAAGTGTTATGTTTATAAGTTACTAATGCAGGTGCTATATGTCTCTGAAGTTTAGGAAAGCTGCACACTTGTAATAAAAATGTTACTGCAGAGAGTTAAATGTTTTGAAGTTCTTGCTTAAATCTATTTAATTTTTTATTCTATCTAATCCTGTTTCAAGGCCTTAAGATCAATCTACTTAAAAAAAAAATCAATCCCACTGGTTTGATATACATCATATATGATTCTTGATAATTCATTCAGACTTTCAGAACCCTCTTCTTTAGTGCAGACTGATGCAAATGTGTTGGGTACAAACAGGTTCTAGATGTTTACTTAGTATTGCCAATTCTTGCAGCATTTGGACTATTGGGCTTCTCATGTTAGAGCTGCTGAGGTTTTATGTTGTTCATAAGAGACTGTATTGAGACAAAGTACTGATATATGTTATTTAGGTGCTGATCAAAGTCATTAAAACCTAATATTTTGGGTTTTTTCTTAACCCATATGACTTTTTTTTTAGACTTGTGTATTGACTACTTTCTTGCCAACCTTGTTTTGGAGGAAAAGCTTACTTAAATATTTTCCAGTGTATTAAAAAAAAGTCAAACCCCCAGACTGCATACGATGTTAAATATTCAGTATTTGTGCATGTATTTGAATACTTAGACTCAGAACCGTTTAAGTTGTATGCATGTGTGTGTAGACACTGTATTTTGTTTCATCAAAATAATGTGACATCAGTTAAAAGTGGTATGAATCATGACAGACGTGCTGCCCTGGTATCTAAGATACGTCAGCATGCTGATAAGTTACTTGCTTTCCTGCTGTGAGAACTGGTTGCTGTATTTGATTCTTTAGCCGAATACAAACTAAATTAAATCTGCAGTGACCTATATTGTGCTATAGCTAATGACCCAGTTAACCTCTGGTTAATTTTCTGTCTCTTGGTGTCCTGGGAACAGGGACATGTTTATTTCAGTAACCACAAACCTTTAGAAAAGTGCCACTGGCATTTATCATTCCAGAGCTCTGTGTTTTAACAGAAATTAGCTAATGGGCCATGGGGGTCTGCAGAAGTTGTAGAATGCCAATGAGGGGCTTTCTTTCACTTTTATTCCATCCTGATTTACATGACTAAGCTTTTAGCTTTTCTTGATTTTGTTTTTGTTTCTTGAGTATTGATCTGTCTCCTGTAGAGGAAACAAACTATTTGCTTAAAGTGCAGGAGTACATTACTGCTGGCAGCTTCCCAGGAGCTCCTCTCTTTTTTATGCTTTAAATTAAGCTAGAACCTGTACAGATGTTGGCAGGGAAGTTTGCAGCTGATGTAATTCTTTTATTGAATGGCTATGTTATGCAAATAAATCTGAATATAACCATAAAATAATAATGAAGATCTTGTCTAAGGGCAGATCTGAATACTACTTTTCTGATGCAAATGGGATTCTCTGGCACCTGGGTGGGCTCATCCACGAAGTATATGTTCTTTTTAAGGAAGTGAAGTTATTCAACAATCAGCTGAAAAACGCGGAATGGTTATTCACACCCATTTGTAGTAGCAGTTCATACTGTCTGTCACGGATCTATTAAGTCATGCATAATCCAAAACAGCCTGAGCATTTCCTGACCATTAGAACATCGAGGGCTTACAGGGTGAGGCCTTGAGAAACAGCTCTTCTAGAGCCAGTCCTTTCTGTGCTGTCTGTTCCTTGGAGTTTTTAGCAGAAATTTCCTTTGGTGATAAAATCCTTACCTATTTTTTGTTTTTGCCTGTGGCAGCAACAGGAACAACTAGGAATAACTTACTGCATGCTCTGCAAAAAGCAGACAGAAACACTGCTACAGCAATCCTGAGTCTTTTGTTATCCATGTAGAGAGATGGGTTTGGCAGGGGAGTGTGGAATTTTGGGCTGTTACAGGACACTTGTTCAGACATTTGTTTTATTTTGGGACTTTTTATGACATAAGAATCGCTTCTTGATAATAATACATTACAAATATGCAATATCTAGAGGAAATTTCCATTAACACATTCTTGGGAACTTGGTCTTTTCAGTCAGGTGGCTTAGAGCACCACACCAAATAAGCTTAAGGTGTCTTTGCTTGGTGTATGCCATGGGTACGTTCTGCAATTTTACTCGAGATCAACTACCTGCACCAGCTGGGGAGAACTGGCATACCCTATCTGTCCTCATTGCCTGTCCTCAACACACTGAACATAATAAAAGCTTTCCTGAGACAGCACTGTACAAGTGGTGTTGCTTGCTGTGAAACCACAGCCATCCAAATGGGACTTTGCATATATTCTACCTGGTGGTTAAACCAATTTTTTCCTCTGTTTTAAGAGCATGTATGTAAAAGATCCACCACATTGTATCCTACTGGGCACTGCAGCCCTTCTCCTTTTCTTAAAGTTGGAAAAAAAAGAGTGAATCTGTAGAAATAATACTGAAGTTGTGGTTTGGTATGTGGTTACAATGTGGCTTTGTGCCTAAACATAAATGATGAAAATGTGTCCTGTATTTTCCTGGGATTTGTTTTGTTTTTCTTACGGCAGCAGAAGACATAGAGTATCATCTTCTGTCTTGTTTTGGTTTTCTTGAAAATTAAGTTGAAACAAAAGGAATCTTAATATTAAATCCCTCTCACTTTACTGACTGGAGCATCTTGAAAATGAGAACTTTTTCTGTCAGTCATCCGAAAGTACAGGGAATTCTATGTATAAAGGCAGTTAAAGTGCCCCACAGCTTAGTCCCTGGTCTTTTCTTTTTATGAGCTTATTCTGTCAGGGTCTGTTAGTTTTGGTATTGTTAGCTGTTTAACAGGATTTCAGACTTGGTGGTGGTCTCCATGGGTCCTTTGCTTACTTCAACTCTGAGTATTCCTGCTGCTAGAGGAAAAAACCAGCTGTGACTGAGAAGATTGGAATGACACGCAGTGTAATTACCTTATTCATAAATTTATAAGGGAATTGCTTCTCTTGGTTAGTGGTTGAAAAGAACCAGGTTGCAAACTTTTGAAGGAGTTGTGAGTATGCTTTTATATATTTCAAATCCTAAGCTCAGTGATATTTCTTTTGATTAAAAAGAAATCAATGAGAGAAGTTATTCCTGTATAAATATATCTGATGTTTCTATTAATTTGTACAAATTTGCAGTTGCTGCTATTAAGCCAAGAAGAACTTTTTCAAATAGAAGGCTGAACCTGAATTCCTTCAAGACCAGGTAAGAAAAATATACTGAGTTTATGATATTGTGTTCTGGATAATGTTCTCATGTGGTATGTGTTCAGGTTAAGTTTTGTGAGTAAAAATAATTTTACCCTCTTGTTGATGGGGCAATCTAAGGTCGTGCATTCGTTTATTGCAAGTAATTTCTGAGTTCCTCACAATGCAATGAACTGTGATTAACTTTTTAAGGTGAAGATAGGGAAGCATGAGAACAACAGACAAAGGAAAAAGTTAAAACATTTCTGAAGTAGTATTTCAGAAAGAAATTTCAAAAATTCTCTTCATTGAATATGACTTCATTACATGTGCATTTGTAAAAAGGGAAAAGATTTTTTAAAATATTTTGAATTATCACCAAAGATTTCATATACTACTTGATGAATATCATAATAAATAATATCTCTGAAATGCATCTGTTTATAGAAAAGAAGTTGCCTCCAATAATGGTTCTTAGTTTCAATTACTTAACTGAACTTACCAGAGATTCCACTCGTTTGATTTCTTTCTTCAGTGCACTTTGACGCTTGCAGGAAGGTTAACTGCCACTCTCTACATTGTGGGCACTTGAGGACACTTTGATTATTACCACTGTTTGTCTCAAAGGACTGAAAATACTTTGCATAAATATTCTATAATATAGAAATGGTGTGAAGAAGCTCATCTCCTATATTTGTGCTTGAAAATAGTTCTAAGTGTAAACACTAATGGAAAGAAAAGTATGTTCAGACTAGATTTGTATTTGAAAGGCAAATGTGTAAAAAACAGTTGGGTTTTGATCTTTTAAACATGACTGTAAGTTGTCTGTTAATGACATTCATGAATCTAGTTGTTTAGCCTAATGGATATAATTTCAAAAACCTCCAGTTAAAATGTAAATTGCCATGCAGCTTTAGGGGTAAGGACTATGGGAAATTAGTGCTGGCTGTTTATGGGTACTGATTCCATTACTACACCCAAGATTTGAATACATATTTAATGTATTGAAATCTATCCTGTTGTTTTCTTTTTAAACAACATACCTAAAACCTCTGAAACAAAGTACCAAGTTTTTAATTATCTGCCTCTTTTTCTCTTTTCTCCTCTTGATGCTTGCTAATTGTTGTGAGAAGGACAACAATTCATCTGCCAAGTAGTTTTCAACACAGAGTGCAGAATTCAAGTAACTTCTGTCAATCCACTTCTCTTCCAGGCAGAATTTAACAAGACATTGTGATCTTCCCAGGTACTGCAGATGCCAAAGACTGAAAAAAGAAACTTCCCTTATACCACAGTGTTTTCCTAAACCAAATGCAATGCTAAAGCCTCATTGAGAATGTTTATAGAAAGAATTGGCTGTGTTGAATTTTATTGAATTAGTTTTCATCATTTCAGCCCTTGAATATATGTAGGATAATTTGGATTTCTTTTTTCACCATCCAATGGTCTTGAAGCCTGCAAATGTCACTCTTCTATTAAACCCAACTAGCTGAGTAAAACTCTGCAGTTGGAAAGCTTTCTGTATGGAAAAATATTCTTGATTTGGAAGGTGAGAGGCAGCTGTTAAACCCATGAATTTAATACCAGAATGGATCTACGTATACCAGGATGAGAACAGAATATGGCATTAATTTGGAGTCAAGTGACTTCAGTGATTGCACTGGGATAGTTCAATAGGAAGAGAAAAGGCACCTACTCCTGCCTCTTTAGATCATTTCTCTTTGAAGATGTCTTCTTTACCGTTCAGGAAAAAAGTTGTCATTTAGGCAGATCTACCCTATTGTATTTCTTGTTGATTGTTTGTACCACAAGTAAGCTACTTCCCATATGTATTTGTGGAGGTCTTTTGAAGTTCTGTTCACATTTTTTAAAACTCAAGACTGATAATGAAGGGAAAGGCAACCTTTAAAAAAAATTCTGGTTATGAATCTTGAATGTATGCCTATGTGCTTGGCATTTAACTGTAGCTTGCCTAGAGGAGCAAGTAACCTTGTCAGACTTTCGGTGCTGCTCTAGCATGGACCCAAAGGATCCATGTATTTCAATGTGATACGTGTTAGGAAAGTTTTTTGTGAAGTGTCTTTAACTGTGTGCACAAAGCCTATAAACAGTTTAGATGCAAATGTTGGTCATTCACTTGCACATTGAACTTTAACGCTTCCTTATTTATTCTGCATCTTTTTTCACATTGACTACAAGCAGAACTCAAAGAGGTTTCCAGAATTTTATTAAAATGTGAAATGAGAAACATTTTTAGACTTGTAGCATTAGGGAACTTCTCTGGTGCTTACTTCAGATAAGCTCTTGCCTTGCCTAAGGTATGAGATAACAGAATACAGAGGAAAAAGCTGTGTGTTCAATATAAATGTAAAAAAGCTTTAGATGCTGCAGATTATCAATTGCTTTGCATGAATAATTATAGCATCTTGCAGATATGTTTGGCTGAGACCAAAATTCCAAATTGTTTATAGTAGCACTGCATTCAGATTTAAGTTCCAGGAAAATCTTTCCCCAGTCATGAATGTCTAGGGATGAAACTGTAGACAGTTTATATCATGTAAATCTTGTTGTAATAATAGCTTCTTTGAGCTTTAGAGTATTTTTAGGAACAGTTGCTTTTTGATAAGGAAATGGTATATAATGATGGTGTATAATGACTTTGAAGTGAATATTGTCTTTTGTTAGATGTTTTGTTTTATAACTGTCGTATCCGTGACAGTTTAGAGAATGTTGAGAGAGTGAGAACCAAAACATTATTCTAACAATATAAGTTCTATTTACTGTCATGTCTATGCGTGGAAATAGCTGTTAAAGAAGCTTATTAATACCTGCTTTATCTTTATTCAGAAAATAAAACTTGATTTTGTAGCATCATTTTATATGCAACAGGAAAAGAAAAAAAATGAGTCGAGCAGTCTGTGAAAACTTACACCAATTATTTATGTGTAATACTTTTATGTAATTGTTATGTGAGCCTCCAGCATCTTCTTTTTTGAGAAGAGGATTCTTGGTGATAGAACACCTGACCCAGAACTCAGAAAGTTGGTAAGGGCTGTCCTTGTGTAGTTAACAGCCATGCAGCAGAGGGGGAGGATGCAAACCATATACCTGGTATGTGAGAGAATGGCAGAAGTGGACAGAAAACTTGCTTTCCTGTATGAAACATTTGCCACATCAAGTGTGTGGTAGGGGGTATATTTGGTGCCTCACATAACCCTTCATATACAGCAACTCTTGCCCTCCTCCCATTCTTCATCCAGAAGGTCTTGCTTTTATTTTGATATGACTTCTTTATATCTCCAAATGCAGTAGACATTTTGATTGCTCAATGTGAAATTGTCTTGCAAAGTTACCATGAGTGTGACTGAGTTTGTGACAGTTACTCCTACACGAGTCTGTGCTGACCACAAAGTTCATCAAGTGGTGCTTGCTTGAAACATGGCTGGAAGGTTGTGAGTCTCCAGCAGTAGCTGTGATTTCAGGTTTGCATTGCCAGTATAGCCATCCACGAAAAAGAGAAAATGTTTCAGCTTTAATGTCTCTCTGTCAACCAGAGATTTCTTTTCACTTGTTTCATCCTATCAGGCAGTGACAGTTTCAGTTTGGCTTAGTGCACGTGGTGTACTCAGAATGACTGTAGAGAAACACAGAGAGACTGTTCTTCTGTAAGAAGCTATGACATGCTGGTTTCCACTTTGAACTAAATTCTAAAGAGGAGCAGTATTTGTTTCCTAGTAGAAGCCTGAAACTAATTCCATCTGTAAATGTGTGATGCAATCTTACAGTTGAGGAAGCTGCAGTGACAGGTCTGTGCCAGAATTCTGTCCTTTTTAATTCTTCATGTTTCTCCAGACATGTCTTCTAATCTATGTGGTGTATGATCAATTATGAGTCTGAATGAACTATGTTTCAAATTTAAGGTGTGTTTAATTACCTGCATAAAAATGTAAGAGATGGAAGAAGCTGCCTCCTTCAGACTGCTTCCAAATTCCTTTTGAACATTCTTGTAATGTTAGAGCAGTTGTTTGAATAATGGTAACAATTAAAAGCCTTGTTTAGAAATAAGGTGCTGTAGATTATGCTTTGTGTAGCTTTACATGCACAAAATAGTTAGTGCTTGTTCTGTTGTGCAGTACGTACCAATAACAACAACAGGCTTTGGGTGATTTCATGGTAAACTGAAATGTTCTCTTGTATCTTCTGGTTCTTTTTCTCTGTCACAGAATAATGTAGGCTAGAGGGACCTGTGGAAGTCATTTAATTGAATTCCTTGCAAGCAGGAGAGTACTTAAAAATTAAATTCTAGTTTATTACTGCTGTCCCTTGCTTAAATATGAGCTATCTCCTTCCAAGTGAGGTGCGCCTGAAGTAGTATTATGTCTGACCTACTAATTCCATCCAGTCAGCCTCTGGTATGGAGATGGGCATCTCTGATGTCTCTGCTAATGGAGAGTGTGACAGGGATACCAAATTCCAATGAGGAGATGTCTTTATTATATTAAATTGGAGAAGTTACTCAGGAAAACCTAGTTCTTGAAT
This sequence comes from Acrocephalus scirpaceus scirpaceus, assembly GCA_910950805.1. NCBI lineage: Eukaryota > Metazoa > Chordata > Aves > Passeriformes > Sylviidae > Acrocephalus > Acrocephalus scirpaceus. The sequence goes on from OU383787.1 coordinate 15,516,495, forward strand.
GGCTCAGTTTTCCTTATGACAAGTCTAGAATATGCTACAAATATCATCCACTCATCAAAGCATGTGCCACAGATAGTGAGGAGACAGCGTGGTTCATATGGAGATCTCTGCTGTTACAGCTAATTTGATTTTAGGATATTATTGTGTTGTTCCTCTAGCAGAGACTGGCCTGACATAGGACAGAGGTAGTTACTGAACCTGAAAAGAGCCAGGAACCTGAACTGAATTGCAGTGTAGGATGCAAAACCGGGGTACTGTGAACTCTTTGGTTTGGTGTGGCTGGATGCTAGTTATTTTCTACATGAGGGGATCAAACTGAGTCTTCCTCTCATCTGTAAATGGAAGGAAGATGCTTAAGATGGTTGTGGCTGTCTGAGTCACTGGTAATGACTAGAGTTACCCAAAGGCTGCAGATTATAGTAGTGATATTTTCCTAGCTTAAATTTGCATGCTGTTTCATTGATAGCTTCCATTCTCCTCCACCAGCGTTGCTTCAGCTCTTGCTGGATTCAGAGAGTTATTCTTATTGGAACTTTATTTTTTACTTCTCTAATTTAGCCATCAAATATAGTTTATCCTGGTGGCTAGAAAGGAGTTATAGGTGAAATTGTTGGAAAGGATAAGTGAGTAGAGGAGACCAGGATGTCTCTTCTGTTCAGTTATTTGCATAGAATGCGTGTGGTGGTTGGTACGAAGGTAAGAGCAAGGAACTTTGCATGTTGTAGTTTGGATTTATTTTATTCTTCAAATTCAAATAAAATGGGTACTTTTGATGGTAACAATAAAAATTAAAAACTACAAACTGTCTGTAATGCCTGCTATTAGCATCTTTGAAGCTAAATGTCTTTTTAATTCCCCTGTAATTATTTTCTGTGTTCTGTTACAGTTCCTTGCTACCGCCATTAGTTTAGAAAGTAGCTGCCTTTCTCTGACAGTGTGTTGCAGAGAGTACTGTATTCCATGTGGTCCATAAAGTGTTTACAAAAATATGACTAGTAGCAAATTTCACTTGTCTTATTTTCTTCAAATCTTGTATTATCTAGGCCATAGACTAAAATAGTTATGTAAATAATTTAGCATCAAGCTTTTGGGAGCTCTGCACTGGATCTTATCATGTAAGCATATTCCAGTTTAAACTAAGACTTTAGAATAACAAATTAATGAAAAATAGCAGATGCTTCCTATAGAAAAATATCTGTAACTGGTTTTCTATTTTGGAAGAAAAATGTCTTTTTAAGTTGGAACAACAGTTGTTACCGCTGGTGGAAAATACAGTAGATAGTTGTTAATGTCCACAGAATAATGGTGACATTTTCCCCCCAAGTGCACCTTTTGTCTTAAAGGATTTTCACAATAAAAAATATCATACTCTGTAATACACATTTATGTCAAAATCAATATGCAAGACACGTGGTTAAAAGATGAGTACAGTTGGTATTTGAACATCAGTTTTTATTGAGGCTGTTCCTACACTCTGTACATGTCGAGGCAATTAATGGCAGTGTTGCAGTCCTTCAAGAAAAATTAATTATCCCTGCTAATTCCCAGCTCTCGTGCTTCTTTAACCCTGTTTTCTGATAGCCTAGCAGGTTTGGAGAGCTGGTGTTTGTTTATACAGAATATTTCGTTGCTTTGAGGGGAGGATGTGAGCATTTAAAAATTCAGCAGCTGTTTCAGGCTGCTTACAGCTTAAGCAGCTCTTTCGTTTTGAATGATTTATTTAGTTGGGCTCTCATTGAGACATTAGCAGTTTGCAGAGACTGTAAGTATGTGGAGAAAAGATCCTAATTTGTTAGCTTGGGGAAGGGGTGTTTTGTAGTCAGAAAGAAAAAAGCATTAATTCATTTTGTGGATCTGACATGTTGGCTATCCCCAGATACAGTTCAGAAGGAAAAGTGGCTATCGGCCATGCATTAGTTATTAGAGACTGAAAACTGGAGTGGGGGGGGAGTGTGTGAGGTTAAAAGAAGGTAGCAGAGATTGGATTAGGATATTCTGAAAGACATGAGAGAAGGTACATCTGCACATTTTATACCTTAGAGGGAAAACTAGAGTCGTCAGAACTATTAGCATATATGGAGATAAAGCTGAGCTTTCTCCCAGCTTGAGAATAAGATATAGTACCTGAAGTTAAAAAGAAGTAACTGCAGTGCTAAATAAGGCATGAGTGTAAAGGATGTACCTCTTAACTGACTCATCTGCTATCACAGTTCACAACAGTAGGAAGTTTGTCAGATGAATAGCACAAAAAAATAATTCAAAGTGAATTTAACAGTAATGCTGAAGTCATTAGATGCAAACTTCATCTGGAGGTGTAAATTGATAATTTCTAGAAATCAGAAAGAATGATGGATGTCATGCATAAGTTGGCATGCTTTGGCTGAGGATGTATTATCAGGGTGATAAAGGATTTCACCTTTTTCTGTTTATTTGTGCCTGTAAATTTATGGAGTGTTTTAGATGAATTCTGAGGATAGCATGCAAGAATAGAGTTCACTATAAACTAGTTAAAAATGTGTACTGTTTCAAAAATTCTTCAGTGGGTGCTTGGAAATTGAGTGATGATACATGCATTGCTAGCCACAGCAAGTTTTGCTTTTTAGTTTATCTTTCATTTAGTCATCCCGTCTATTAAAAAACAACACTGTGTGTAAAGAGGAGGGATCAGTTAAAGATGACTGGGACAAATTGCACAGTGTGTGAAACTTGTAGAGGTAAATTTATTTGATTGTTTAACCAGGTGCACATTTTTCATGCAAGAATTATGCTTATTACTGTGCTTGAGGGCAGTCATTTTAATGTTTTTGTCCCCTATGAAATATAGTACTTATATCAATAGCAGAAATAGCAAATTGTGTCTAGGATCTCTAGTCTCATTCAGTACAACCCTGAACCCAGGGAGGGGTGACTAGTCTTAAAGAAATCTGCAATAGTGTCCTAGTGAACTCCAGGTAAGAGCAAGTTAAATCCAGTGTGTATGTTTGTCTACTGAGGTGGCAAGCAAGTTAGCCACTGACATATTTTTTCATGGATTTCTGACTTTATTGATTTTGAACAATTCATCTGACCTTTCATCCTCCATGAAAGGCGAAATATGATTTGGTCCAAAACTGACATTTGTAATACATCTTTAATGGGTCTTGATGCACTTGAGAAGAGAAAGTGTTCTAGTACAGCGTGAGGTTCTACTGAGTAAATTGAATGGATTCTACTGTGCATAGTTAAAAGCATACACAAGTTGGAGGCTCTCTTAATGTTTCTGCATCCATTGGACAGAGATGAATGGGGCCAATGTCCTTGAGAAAAATATTAGGGAGGCTAGGGTGTGATGTTCTAGGCCAGAAAGATGCTTGGCTTTGGAAGGAAGTGGAAACAACTGGCACAAGGAGCTTTATGGTTGTGATGAAGCAGCCTGAAAGTAAGAAGAGATGACAGTGAAAACAGAAGGACTGAACTTTACAGGACTATGGATCAATGTAAGCTGTACTGGGCGAAACACTGGAATATGATTTGTGAAGCATCCCTAATACTGGCAAGGGGATGAACTGAGTAATAATCTAATATGGCCGCAGTTCATGGTTATACCCTTCATTTTGGGCTGTTTGTAGTGCTGAATAGAGATTAGTGATAAACAGTTTTTCTTTCTGCTTTATTTTCTTTGTGCCCATGGGCTTTGCTAACATGTTTTAGTAAAAAGCTGAAGCTGATCTTACGCACTGCTCAGGCTTTAGGCCTGAGTGTTTATGCTGCCTTCTAATAGTACCTCAGAGGTGGCATTCATGTATTTCTGAGAATATCTATGTAAAAGTGTAGGGCTCGTTGAAGAAGTGTGTAACCTCTATATTTGCTAATTTTAGGTGAATTTTTCACTTTCAAGGCCTCTGAGTATCTTCGTAAAGCATCATGAAGCTATAATTGATTGTCAAAGCCCTGCTGGTGAAGACCGCACAGTTCTAGAACATAAAAATGATCTGTTTATTACCTGCAGCATTATGACTTGTTTCCTTGAACAGTAATTGATGTCAGTTATAGATGATGTCTATAAGCTTGAAATTGTGTTGTTTGTCTGCTAAGGGCCTTGAGAGTGTGATCTTCTAACTCAGCTACAGTAGTATAGATTCCATCTGTAGTGCAAAAATTGTCTAGGGACATAAATTACAGCAATTAAAATTAGCTAGAGGAGAGAGAATGATGCATTATTAATTGGCATAGTCATTAAAGGGCTGAAAAGAACCTAAAAGAGATACAATGTCAATACTCAAGCACTAAAAGTGACAGGCTGTGTGAGAAGACCAGTGGTTGTATTCAAAGCCTAAGGCCATTAAGACACAGGCAATTACTGGAATTTTATGACTGTGGATTAAGATCACTCCAACATACTAACAATATGATAAAATGGAAATTTTTTAAGAATGGTGCTGTTCAGATGCCTACTCTGAAGATTGGAATAGTAGTACAATTAATTTCTACCTTAAGAATGTTTAGCACTTTAAAATAAAGAATTTGGAAACAGCAAAGAATTGTAAGGAAGTCCCATCTGTAATTTGGTGAATTTAGGCAGAAAATTAATGTTTTTCAGCATTAAATTTAATGATCTGAGCTCATATAAAGAAGATTAAACCCTGGTACACTTCAGAATGAAAATTTAATTAGGAGTCTCTTTATACCTCAGAAACAAAGTCTTGCCTGTGTCATGCTGAGAAATAAAGCAGTGTGAGTAAGAGGCTCATGGTAATGTTGCTGTGTATCAGCTACTTCAGTTTTCATAAAACTTCTTGTCAGTGAGTTTCAGTGATTTCCCTACCTCAGCTAGTTTGCTTTATTGGAAATAATGCTTGTTTTGTAAAACACTTATAGTGCTATAAATGAGGGGAAAAAAATGGGGAAAGGATCTGTTTTTCATGAGGGAACAGTTTTATTAATTAATTTGCAAAGCAAAGTAGGCTTCAAATACTGGAGGTGTTAGGACAGTAGTTTACTTGTTTTGACAACTAACGGGACAATGTATGTCTGCTGACTGCTGATTGGAGAGTTAAAACTCCAAAGCAAACATCTCAAATTTTCCTCATCTAAGGGAACCTTGGGAATTTTTGACTTTTAAAAACTTGCCAATGGTTTCCTATTCTACTTGCTAAGAATTCAGATTTCTAATTCGTCTCACTGTCTACTCTAAAGTTTAAACATTGAATGTGATTAGCTTTGCTGAACAGATGTCGAATTGAATGGCCACTGTTGATTCAGAGAATCTGAGTAGTGTCAGAGTTCAGTTACTATGCTTTCAGGAAGGCCTCCTGTTGCCAAAATGAGCTTTCTTTTTTCTATTTCAAATTTCTATGCCAGAGTCTGCATCGGCATGCAACGGGACTCGAGAAAAGCATGTATGTATAGCCACTGAAAGAGCAATACAAGTGTACAGCTGCATCTTCTCTAAGCCACCCATGCATTACTTGCTCTGCCAGCAAGTTGAGGGGGGCTCCCTGTTTGTCTGTATTAAACAGGTACCTTTTTGCCTGAATGAATATTTTGGACCAGTTAGTATCCTTCGGGATACCGAGAAGCAGATATGCCATGACTCTTGTGTGTTTAGCTGTTGAGCAATGGTTAAAATCTATCATGGAACCTCAGAGACAGCAAGAGCAAGGCCAGCTTTACCTTTGTGTCTGCTGTAGTAAAAGAGTTTGCTTGTTCCAAGCTTAATTCAAACCAACGCAGTTTTGAAGATGTAACAGCAAAGTGTCTAACGCTAAAATAATAAAGTGCTGGATATAATAAAGCCATTTCAGCGTGATAGTGCTGAATCATTAACTATTTGGTAGTCAGAGTGGGTATCTTAGGATGCGGTGTGCTTTATTATTGGTTTTGTTCTCTTGGGATGTTTCTGTGATTCAGTGCGTGATGCCAACCAGAAATTGTGGAATTCAAGGTCTCTGGGGTCTAAGTAACTAACAAGCTTCCACTATTCCATTCCTCTCTTCCATTAATTTTGCTCCTGCTCTTTTCAGACTGTTAGGCTGTGTGACCAACTCATTGCCTGGAGCTGTAATCATGTCAATCATTAGAATTGAACCCGAATGGTGAATATTCTTTTCAAGTCATATAAGCAAATAGGTTTGGCTCATATTTTCAAGCAGTGTTTGATGTCAAAAAAGGAAATATGTGCCCACAAACTCAGCTATGTTCTACCTTGCTCACTTGGCTCAGATTTCCTGCAATGCAACATTAAATCAACTGAATGAAACCCAAGCAAGCAAATGCTTCATTACTTAAACACTAACATTTTGTACAAAATAGTAGTCAAAATTAAACTGGTTTTACTGGAATTTACTGCTGCTGATTAGTGTGAGCACTGAGCATTTTGCTTTAATTTACTCAAATTATGAAATACAACAGGGAGATAATTGCATTGTTTTTACAGTGTAGTTACATTCCACAGCATCTGACTTTGGCACAACTTTACCACGTAGTATCAGAAAAGTATCAGAAAAGTAGTTGTTGTCTCCTTGTGGGGCTGGTTTTTTTTTGTTTTGTTTTTTTTTTGTTTTTTTTTAGTGGGGAACTGAAAATCATGCATAACCTGAATTGGTAGGATCATATAGATGAAGACACTTCTATTTTAAAAACAAAATATATAAAGCCTACAAATGTGCTGTAGTGATTAGTGAGAAACGTTTGTTTTATTGATAATTTAACTGGGGTGGGGGCAGAATAAAGGAAAATTATAGAGAAATTTGTCTTCTTTCAGTCAGTATTTGGTGAGCAGCAACCTTTTCATCAGGTTGTTTATAGCTGGGGAGCCAGTTCTTACTTCCCTGACATTTCCTCAAAACTCCTTCATTGGAGATGTCGCAGGAACTACCAGGTAATCTGAGTATCCAGACAAAGTGAAAGACCTCATTAAATGACTAGACTGAAGTAAGGTTGAAAGGTGATGCTAAACTTTCGTGATGCCTGTCAGAAGGGTTGAGTATTGTAGGTACAAGGCACCATGTTTCCATCTGAGTAAACAGGAGGCCCTGCTGCTCACAATTGCTGTAAATAATGATAATACTAAGGAAGGAAGAGATATCAGCTAAGGTCTTTGTACTATAAAAAAATAGGTTTCATTTATTTGAAACCACAATTCAATGATAACAATTATAGGGTACCATCTTACAGTTCTCTTGACAACAGACCGCAGCAAATAGAGCACACATTCTTGTTACGGAAGAAACAGGGATTATCTCCTGTAATTGCATTGCTCACTGTCCCTTATCTTGTAGGAACTTTGGAATGTGTTAGTGTCTCTTTGAGCTTTTTCTGACAGCTTGGCGTCGTTGAATTTTGAGAAAAGACTATACAGTTGTTTCCTAGCAAAAGGTAAAAAGCATTTAAGAATTTTTTTTTGTGTGTGTGTGTGTGTTAAGAACTGTTCTCATGTGGAGCAGGGACTCAGCTTGGCTGAGGATGTTGTGGGACTGGTCTTTCTGATTTAACAATCTTACTCAAGCACAAAAGCTAAAACCAGTGTTGGTTATATGATCCATGGTTTCATTTGCATGCGTAGCAGCTTTGGGGGGTGGAGGTGGTGGGGAACAACCCAACAAAACAGCCCCGGTTTTTTTGTAACTTCATATTCTCTTCTTTTTGCTTTTTGACCAGTTAGTTTTTGCATATGTTGTCCTTAAGAGTGAACCCAGCAAAGCAGAGTTCAGAGGGGTTTTCCACCAATAGTTCTGATCTGCCAAGACACTGAACACCCCCAGAAGTACAACCCTTGTATTTTGTTATTGCCTTCTCTATACTGAAGCATTTATGAAAATATTTTTAATTGTACAATTAAAGTGAGTGGGCTATACATGAATTACAGTGTATGAACAATAGCATTTCCTAAATTTTAATGTTTTCCCTTTCACTTTATATTGTTGCTTTCCTTTTGGATACAAGAGCTTGCAAATTTTACTGATGTTTGAGTAACAACCTTGTAATTTTATTGTCTTGTGTTACAGTTACATGAAAAGGTAGCAGATTGTGAGAAACTGGAATTCAGAGAACTTGTAGGTGTAACAGGACAAGGCTTTGAAAATTTACTAGTAATTTGTGTATATGGTACAGTCTTGAAATACTCAATTTCAAATTTCTTCCAAAGGACCCTTTCTTCTTGACAATATCTTTTGTCAGACAGATGAAAATCTGGCCAGGGGAGTTACCCCATGCTGTTTTCACATGTGTAGGCTAATGTGTACTATGTTTAAAGATGCATCATTATTGATTTTCCTTTCTTGAGCTTCTTGTGTCATTTATCACATTTTAAGAGGCTAACTTCACTTTAATAAACAGTTTATTAATAATCTTCATTCAGTTAACGTAGCCAGGGACCAGCACCTCCCCTGCAGTAGTGCCACCTTTCATATCAGAACTGCTTTACCTGTATTCTTAGTGCCAGATTAAAGTCATGCTGTGGATGATACACCTTGCATATTCCCATTAAATTTACAAAATAAGTGATACTGGAACGTTTGCAGTAGCCTTTGACAAAATAATGATTTTAATCACCAGCACGAGATCCTAGAGAGGTCACTGGCATGTGACCTGAACTACTGTATGGTAGGCATAGGGTAAACAGTTACTGACAACTAAGTGCTGTAGATGCAGGGCACGTGACAAACTTCTGGGGAGAATTTTACTGGTCCATGTAGTTTGGTCTTGAGAATATCTATCACCAGCATATTACACATTTTAATATGTCATATGCAGAAAAGGTAAGCGCATTAATTAAACATATTGCTTGATAGGTTCATTTGATTTCCTCTGGCTCTCATATTCTGCACTGTGGTTAGTGGAATTGGGGTGGCATAACTTAGGACAAGCAGGACAAAACATGATGTCAAGGGTGAGAAAAAAACAATGCTGAGAATTCCAGAAAAGAGCAATAGGAGCTTGAGCTCTTTAAGTCCACAAATTCTCCCACTTTTGGTTGCTCCTCTCTAACTGGGTTGTACAAGAACCTGAAAATTTTAACCAATTTTTAAGGGTTTTCTTCTAAAATATGAAGCCAACATTACTGCTATTCATACAGAGCTGATAACGTTTATTATATCTATTGTTTTATTGTATAATTTGCTCGATATTGTAGATGAAATTAAGGGTTTATATGCACTCTTTTTTAAGATACAAATGGAGTTCTACGACTTTCTTAAAAACACAATTTTTTTTGGTAAGCAGAGAAGAAGCCAGCTATCAAAATATTATACTGTGTATTGTTCTTGTTACAGTTGCTAGTGGGGTGCTGAAATGATGCTTCCTCTGAGAAAAAAAGCTTGATAAGCAACTGAGAATCTACTTGAGCCAAATCACATTAACTGACACTTCTGTAACAGAACATGGCTTCGCATTTTTCTTTTTGTGGGAATTTGTAGTTTTAACTTCCTTCTTAATCTTGGTCTCCTCTTTCCTAGCAATGTGTTTTTCCAGGCAAAGGATTGCTTTGTACTCTGTGGTCTCATGAGGTTATCTGCTATAATTTTCATTTATTACGTTTTGCTTTCTTAGTTGACTCTTAATTTCATTTTGTCATAACTTGACATGTTGTTCAGTTGCTGTTTTCCTGAGGTCTGCAGCTCCCCTGCCCTCATCGTGTCACTTTTGATTAAGCAACTGCAAAGCCCTTTACCCAGCTTCTAAAGGGTAAAAGTCAAAAATCAATAATTTGAGTCAAAATGCCAGTCCTCCCAAAATGCAGTAGCAGTGAGAGGTAAATGAATGATTAAACATGATTAATAGCAGTGTAATGGAAGATGCAAAGTAGGGAAAAGTGCTCACTTCAGCCTAAACTCAGAGATTTATTGCTGAGTACTGCAAATAATGGAATCATCAATCTTCCAAGGACTGAAAAAAGGCATCTTCTGCAGCCATTTTAAAATGCAGTGGAAAAAATCTTGCCTCTTCATCATTGCCTTTTGTGGCACAAAAGTATTCTTATATACAATTACAAAAATATATTTGTTCTGAGTATAAAATACATGCTGCATGAAGAAATAGGTATGTAAACGTGGTAGTTAAAATTGTTTACTTCTTGTACAGTTTAGAGTTGTCAAGACTGGCAAAGAAAACAAAATAGCCAGTATTGTTGATTACTATGAATGTGTGTACAAAGATACAAGTTATTCATGTGGTTTTGTAAGATGGTAATTACACTAAATAAAACAAAGGATGAAGGAATGTTGCTGAAGGAATGAAAAGAGAAACTTGTCAAGGACATAAGGCAAAGAAGACAATTTAAAAGCTAGAGCTCTTATGGGATTGTGGGGAAAAATTAATGATATATGCTCAAAAATGCCTAGTGTTTGGTTATTGACAACAGAGGGGACTAGCTGGAGACAGGACCAGTTTCCTTACCTTGCTCACCAAAGATGCAAAGATACAGAAACGGAGAGGAGTCAGTATTGCATAACAGGAAAAGTTCTGTTAACTGTTTGTAGCTGGGAGTTAAGTTGTCCATATCAGAGAAAAAAACCTGCCAGGCCAGTTTCTGCAGGATGCAGTGCTGTGGATTTCAGTTGAAATTCTATATTTTAAGGGTTCTGAAATTTGCATCTCAGAGAAGACTAATATCTATGGTATCTCAAAGCTGTTCCTGCACAGCAAAATATGTCTGCATTTTTAAAGGTGTGTGGGTGGGAGCAAGCTCAGAGAAACATAGAAATCTCCTCCTGGGGCAGATAAAATAGCAGGGAGTCCTGAAGGACTGTGTGTTACAGCACAGAGCAACATCTCTGTAGATGTGTGGCTATAGCTTCCTCTTTCTGTAATGAAACCTTTTTTGGCTGACCAAAGGCTTGTAAAGGCTCCTCATTCTGTAGGAAAAAATAGAGCAGTGGTGAAGTCTTCGGGTTTTTTCTTTCTATCTTTGAATAAGCTAAAGCTTGGTGTTACGACTTGTTCTGTCTTCAGCATGAGAACTATTCTGAGTTCAAGAGCTCATCGTTATCTTAGTTTCCAGTACCAGGTTTTTGCACAGTTACATTCTAGATGCCTAAATTGATCCTGTGGCTTTTAATGGATGTGTCATCACTGTTCTGGGTTTTATTCTCTCCATCATGTCTCTTGTGTGCTTCCTCGCGTCTTCCCTATTAAAAAAAAAAATCCTTTTAACTTTGAAATTTCTTTTTGCCTTACATTTCACATCACCCATTAACGCTTCAGAGAAATTCCTACTCTGATCTGTTCTTTTCTTTATCTCCTTGGATCTACTTATCAGATGCATGTCTTTCCTAGATACATGGAGTCCACTTATCTTACACAAATCTGTTCTGGAGGATTTGTATCTTCTTTCTGAAGCTTTGATCTAGTGATTCTGATACTTAATTCACTTTCACAGTGAGGTCAGGAAGCTGCAGCCGTCTTGGAACCCTAGATCCATTGCCCAGTGACATCTCAGCATTCTTGCAGCAACCTCTTTTTGTGTATTACACATACTGGTAGTTTGCCATGGGGTTCTGATCTTTCAATTGCATTAAAATCAGCTATTTTAATTTTAACCCTTTTTCTCTGGAAGAAGTGAAATGGTATCCTGAGGTGTTTTCCAATTACTTCAATTAATCCACCCTTTTTTCTTTAATATTCTTGACTGAACTGTGGTGCAAGAAATAAAAAGCTTTCTGAAGGAGCAAAAGCGCTTTCAAAAAGTGTATTCTACCAGTAAAGAGAAGGAAGATGGCACAAACAAAGGCTGTGATTGACTTAGTTGCCAATTCTGCTGAGTAGTAGAGTGGTAATGGTGTTCCTGGGCATTTCATTATATTTGTTATGATCAGTCAGGTTGCATCATTAAACTCTGAGGCCCATTTGAATGGGAACTGCACTGTATTAAATTTTATTGCATGCAGTTCTTGTTGACTTTCATTCTGGGCCTGCTTCTCTCTTCTCTTCTGGCTTTTATTGCCTTTTGGAGCTGTTTAAAGGGAAGGAATCTATACACATGGGTTTATTGTTATTTACTGTCTATACAGACAGTTTGTATTCATTTGATCCATTTCAATTATTCCTGTATTTCTGCCAGTCTGGAATGTAGTCAGACAAAATATACTCTGGCAGACACATTCATGGGTTGACCTTTTCTCAGTCAGTGAACTAACAGCAGCGATACTCTCCAGGCACGATTTTGGGACTGCCAAAAATTTTCAGCCATCAAATTTTCTGCCTCCAGCAATGGAATATATTGCCTGCTGAACTCAATCATTTTGTATTTTAACCTTTTTTCATTTTAGTGAGTATTGACTTTCTTGTATAAGATTCCACCTTTTCTTCTCAGATGAAAAGGAACTAGAGAACCCTTGTTTGCCATTCTATTTGGTATATCATCTCTGTGCCTCACTGCAGCAGCACAGAAGATGACAAAGCATGGAGCTAAGTCAGAGGACCCTGGTCACTTAGATATGGACTTCCAAGTTTGGCGTATGGATTTTTTCAAGTGTCCTGAGAGCTACAGCTCTAGTCTGTGAGGCTCAGCCTCTCTGTGAAAAATAATCTCTTAAAGTCCTGTGGAAATATACTCAGATATTCTCATGTCAGACACTCCTGTCGGCACGGGAAGCAGTGAATGTACTTTGGGACTCTCAAAGAATTCTCAAGAATTACCACTGGAGTCAGTCATGAGAGTGATGAGCATACTAATAAAGTGAACTGAAGTACAAATAAAGAGGTTGCATTGCCAGGCATCAAGAGTGTTCAACTATAGTTTCAGGACCTAAAAAAAGCTACATAAATTTTCAGAACTGTTTTGTGTGGCTGCTTATTACTTCTGAAAAATCAGTCCTCTCTATTTTAGGGGTGTAAATGAGACATACTATAAGTAAGGTATCCTACCTGTAATGTGTTGTTTACTGATAATGCCAGAACTTTGCAGTGATAAGAAAATAAACTGTGCCTCTAGTTACTAATACATTTCTCTCTGAATTCAGGATCAGACATAATTATTGAAATCAGAAGTAATACATGTTCTAAGCCAGAAGGGCAACCATGATGTTTAATTCTTCCGACTGAGGGTGGCACCTGAGACACTGGCACAGGGTGCACAGAGAAGCTGTGGCTGCCCCATCCCTGGAAGTGTCCAAGGCCAGCTTGGACGGGGCTTGGAGCAACCTGGGATAGTGGAAAGTGTCCCTGCCTGTGGCAGGAGATTGGAAGGAATGATCCTTAAGTCCCTTCCAATTCTATGATTGAGACATCACTGGGTCAGTGACTATTAATGGTATAGTGTTGTAGTTATGATCTAAGTTTTTTTGTATGCAGGAATCTTGTCACTACCTTACGGAAGATTGTAAAGTGTAAAGGTAGGGGAGCGATGCTAAAGCTCATATGTAGGTTTAACTTTATTTTTAACATTTTAGAAATGAAAGAAAGTAAAGTATTCTTTAGCCGGGGCAGCTTGTTTCTGTTTCTTTTGTCTTTTTTTGTCTTGAATGAAGTAGAAAGAATTTGGATGGCTTTAGTGTCCCTTAAACATTATATAAATAATCTGTACCCTTGATACCTAATAGAAAAAAATGAAAGTGATTTGTCATTAAAAACCAACATTTCAGAATTATAGTTTAAATTTTAAGAACACACAAGGTATGCATTATATCTTTCAAAAGACTGCACGTTACCAGTACTGAGAAGCTACCATAATACTATCAAAACTGCATATCTACTTGCTGATACATCCCTGTGGTCTCTACAGGAAGTAAACTGCATACCCAAATGGACCAAATGACCTTACACAAAGGGAATCAAGAAATCCCCAAGGTCCTTGCAGATGATCAGTAAGAGAGATGCCAGTGACTGGTAGGTGAACATTTCTCATAAAGTAACTACTTTATCTCTGATCAATCAGTCCTGGCCCTCAAGGGAAATCCACAAAGCACCTTCAAAAGATAAGCCTTAATATTAAAATTCATGACTCTGATAAAAGGTAAAAATTATAGACTTATTAGACATACTGGTTTTAAAGGTATTATAATTTTCTTAAGCACTCTTCTCATTTCTCCCACCTCAGTAACATATCTGTGTTTTTCAGCAGATGAGTTACTACCTTATTTTAACGATCCAAACTGTCTCCTTTTGCTTTGTTAGCAAGCCTTCCTATATCAGAGATATGAACTACTTTTCTTTCACATGGCTTGATTAACAAATTAGTTAAATTCAGAGCAGCTTAACTTTGAAGATAGCTGCTTCTGTTTCAGATCTGAAGAAGTGCTTGATATGCCTGAGGCGGTGTCTGTTCATTCCCATCTGTAGCAGTTGATCTAATAACAGGTATCACATCCCACTGTAAGCTTTGCCTCACTTGTGCTACTGAGGCAAGAGAACAAGAAAATTACTTTCTGCGTGTGCAAAATGCAGGCAGTTGTGTAATTTTCTCTCTTAATATTTCTTGCAATTGTCCGTTTGAAGCCCAGCTTAGAATATATGAATATTCAGTCATATCCATATATATATATGTTACTATTTAAAGTATTTGAGGTAGAGGAGGAGAACTGCTGAACAGTGGGAATTAGAAGACAATTAAAAGCAGAGTAAGTAAACTCAGCTTTCCTAATGGAGGTGAAGTCCGGGTGCATCCCTTTGGACTTTGTGCCTGCAGGATAGGTCTTTGTAAGTGTAAGTTGCTTCTGCTGTAGGTGCATCAAGTTCACCTGAACCCAAAGACTGCAAACAAAACCTTTCTGTGGCAAAAAGCACATAACATAGGTGGTATGCCTGTGCCAGAGTGTGAAATGTGCAGAGGCAGGACGTGGGGCTGGCTGTTCAGGGTGCTAGGACGGGGCTGCTGGAGGTAAATGGGGCCGGTGTGGGCATGTGAGGGGACCCTTGGGTAACAGTGAATGCCCAGGGGACCGCAGCAAGGACTGACGGTTGTCACACTGAGACCTGCTGTCCTAGCCACCCTCTTCTGCTTTAATACTTACAAACTGGAGCAGAGTTGTTTTTAGATAGACATAGAGTATTTTATCGTTACATGCTTTACTGTTTTCTTAGGAAATGTTATTTAGATAAGAGAGTGGCTGTTGTCTTCCCTAGGAGAATTTTTAGTAAAAAATAATATAGTAGTCTTTCACATTTTGCATCACATACCAAATTGTGCTGAAAGTTCAGCTAATCATCAGTTAAACAATGTGTTCAGCTGATGATTGGCCTGTTGCTCCATATCCATAAAACATCCAGGTATTGGAACAGGAGGCGGCCTGAGCACTGGAGTACAAACAAGCCCACAAAGGAAAATAAGATCAGGATGTACAAAAGAAAAATATGAATTCTTCTTAAAAAGGAAAATTATTTATTAAAATAAATTACTAAATTATTGCTGACTTACAGGCAACTATTTTAAGGGTCACCTATAAATGGGGTAAAAGGAGGCTGCTGTTCTTCCTTTTATGGGCTGTGTGACCAGCAATATTTCATTGAGGTAACATTCTTCATTCTTCAGATACATCCTTGAGCATTATTATTATTAATACTCAGGACACAAGCACTATTTTTTTTTGTGAGCTTCAGGATTCTGCAAGTGTTTTCTTATGAATTTCTCTTTGGCATTGCAGGAAGGATTTGTTTTGAGTTTGTTGTCCAGGCACATGATCTATCACTTTTGTCAGTGCACTAGGATGCTACTTTTATTGCTGTTACAACCTCCTTATTATCTTTATTGCTTCAATATTTTGCTGGATAGCTTGCATTCACTGTTACAAATTATGATCAAAATTAATTTGATTATTATTAAACTAGAATTACATTAAATGTTGCAAATTCATAGTTGTAACTAATTTCCTACAGTGTACTATACTCAATCTTTGTTTTCATGCAGAAGAGTATAATGCTTAGCATTTGGGTCCAGCAAACTAGGTGATTTATTTTCCCTTCTCCTTTGCTTTTCCTGGCAGCATTCCCCTTTTTCACTTTTTGTAGTACCTCAAAATGTATAAACCATTTTCCTCCATAATGTGACTGAACATTTATTGAAAGTGCAACTTGACTTTAAAAGACAAGTGTCAAATAATTGCCCATAAAATCGTATTGAGCTGGAGTCTGTCATATAAAACACGTTATGTGAGGGATCAAGGACTGAAGCATGTTGTGCTGTTTATGCCTTCCTAATAGCATTTTGATTTGTTGTTGAAGCATTATTTACACATTTTATGCAACTGAAATGCAGTTGTTTAAGGTAGTAAAAAATAAAACTCTATAAACTCTGCCATAAGAACTCTGACCAGTGTAGTTACTGTAACTGTGGACTGATTACTGTAATAATTTATACTGAGGAAAAGCAAGGGAGATCAAGCTCATGTTCTATTGTTGGCTTTATATTTAGGTCTTTAAGATGGCTCAAAGCATGTGTGTACACATTAAGAAACATGAAAGCAGAG
The DNA here is from genome assembly GCA_910950805.1 of Acrocephalus scirpaceus scirpaceus. Taxonomy (NCBI): domain Eukaryota; kingdom Metazoa; phylum Chordata; class Aves; order Passeriformes; family Sylviidae; genus Acrocephalus; species Acrocephalus scirpaceus. Next base: position 15,532,874 of record OU383787.1, read on the forward strand.
AGGAGAAATCTAAATGACCAATGGTGTGAGAGGTTTACATATGATGAGTTCCTATAAAGCTAAAGATTAGCAAGTCTGAAGAAAAGTTAGAAGGCATTGACTAAGTATGTAGAAGTGTGAAAGCCAGCTGTATTTTTCTCTTTCATGTGACATGAGGACAATATTCAAGCTCTGAAAGCACAGTATATTTGGCAACAATGAAAAAGAAATGCTTCGCACAACATATTGCTTAGCTTCTATTTTGGGGATTTTTTAAAATGACTTTTGGACTCCTTCTGTCTTCTTGTTTCCCAGAAGTTGCTTCTCTGTATCATTGATGTGCTGCCCTTTCCTCATGACAGTTCCCCTGAGTGCCTCTTATACCCTTAAGTTTTAGCTGTTGTCTCAGGACTGATTAAAAGATAATTCTGCAGACACCCACTATCTGCCAGGTGGATCAAAGTCATTCCCCCTTACAGACAACTCCATACCTAATAGTCCAACATGCATCGTTCCACATATTTCTGTGCTATACTACTTGAGAGGAAGGTGGACAGAGAACCTGCAGATTGAATTTTTGAAGGAATTTTTGTGGCTACCAAGGTAGATGGATGTGTGATATTTAAAGAAATGTCTGCATGTCTGTTTTCTCCTAAGTTTAATAGGTAAATCCTAGGATAATTTTAGACAAATAATTTAGGTGATAGGCAACATTTGTTATTAGAGGTCCAGTAAAATAAATTCAAGCTGTTCAATGGCATGCTTCAAGAGAAATCTGAAGTTTATTTGGTGTAAAAGCTCTGGCATGTCAGTGAAAGAGAATGATCTTGCTTTTTCATTTTCTTTTGAACTCTGGTCAGCTATGATGATCCATAGATATTAATGGAACCCTTGTCCAGGTAGTGAATAAAATTACTTCCTTTATTTAAAAGGGAGATATCTGAAAGGTTTCTTCATCATTGCACAAGTCAATTTTCAGACCTTCTTGTTTTACCAGTAATTTCACATTATTTTATTGCCTTAGACTTCAAATAAACCACAGTATTTTAAATACATCTGTATCCCTTGAGTTTTTGGCAACAGGAAAACTAAACCTCTTTAAGTTTAGATGCATAATAGTTGTTACCCATCCTGTTTTGTAACTGAATCAGAACAAGTTATTTTGAGATGCATGAGGTGGAAGTGCCATTCTCTTGAAGAGGAAGCACCTTCCACTTTGCAGGGTTGTCTCAGACCAGGGGTTGTATTATCCTCTTAATGCACTTGCATAACTCCCATTAACATTAATGGAAATTACATGCACTCTCTGTGAGGTGAACATACTCTTTTGTTGAAATGAGCGATCTATTATGACAGATTTTCCAATGACATTAAATCAAATTTAGATTCCTGTACTAATGTCACTAATCCTAGTCTTAGTATCTTTTGATGCTTGTAGTTTATATTAATGAAATTGTAGCTTTATATTAGGTAATGTGTTTCTTAAAATGGAAAATCCCATTTGCAGTCCTCTAGAAATACAGGGAGATAGTCAATTTTCTTCTTCAGTGTGGAATGTGGACCACTGTATAGCAAACTTAGTATTTTTTTGGCTTGGTAGGTACTGCTTGCAGTTACCTCTACTTTAGAGGTAGTTTATAGAGGTTGCATGTTGCAGTAGGAAGCTGTTGGCCTGTGGTTAGGACAGGGGAATGCTGGTTCTCGTTCTGTTCCTGGCCTGAGAGGCTGACTCTGGGTGACTCGGCTGCCTTTCGACACTAATTCATGTCTAATATGTGCAGAATCAGAACATCCTGGCTCACGGGTGTGTTGTAAAATTGTCTGTAGATTGCTTCATTGTGAGTTGAAAGTTGCTGGCAAAAGGTCAAATGTTATCTCAGAAAGCAGTAAAAGAATTTTATCACAGTGTTAGCAAGATGTAGGTCCTGTTTTATGCACATCACGTGTGTCTGTGATTAGTGTACCTCCGTGCTGGGGAGTGGTTTATTTATCCCAATACAGTTGTGCTGTTGCAGCCCCTAGTGTGAACACTGTAGTACTGGCATAGTGTTTCACCTCTATTGCTCATTCCTGTCCATACAGGAGCACCCTTGGTACCTTAGCGGTGACATCCTTGTGTTTGGAGGGAAGTGTGTGCCATTTCACTGTACAGTATCATACAGTCACCCCAAGATGTTCATTTAGGATCTGTCTGTGCATAGCCAGGAACAGAGCCAACAATGAAAAATTGTTCAAGACTGTTAGCCTTCTCAGCAAAGTCCAGATGAGGTCATTGGGGGCAATGCCTATTTTAAAGCAAAAGTCCTAATAAATCACAGATTGAACAGAATATTAGATGTAATAAGAACCATCAGGAAATTCTGAGGTAACCTGTGCTGCATTTCGGACACTATCAGCATGGGAATGCTAGCAGAAAACATTTCGTTCTTATGGGTTGTGTTTTTTTTTAACATGTTCACTTACTAGTATCTTTGAAAGATACTTATTCAAGAGGTCTTTAAAGAATCCACTGAAGAACGTACCGATTTAGATAGTTACCCAAACAAGTTTCAGGAGTAAAATGTAACTGGTTGCAAGTAGTGTAGACAGCACCTTTTGTGAACACAGTCCCTACCTCGAAGAGCTTTGTTAAGCTTTTCTTAATTGCTAACGAATATTGGGCCCTTTAATTTCAACTGCACCAGTGGAACGGGGTCTGTGTTAGCATGACCTTTTAGAAGCCTTTAGGCTCTCCCTCACAGGTGTCTTGGGGCAGGGTCCGGGGCAGAGGCAGGCCTTCAGCCCCCTGGGAGCCTGCCACCTCCGTCCTCCGCCCCACAGCGCTGCGGGTGGGGGGCAGCGGCTGCGCGGGGCTGGCAGCACTCGGCAAACGCTAGCGACAGAGGACAAGAAGAGCACAGACTGTGAGGGGCAATTAAATTCCCCTTCCTCCGCCCCCCATGGACTGTCCCCTTTGCTTATAAAGGCTCTGTGCACCGAGCGGGACCTCAGCGTCCGCCCCTTCTCTTTGCAGCGGGGCCGGCTCTGGGCCCTCCCCGGTTCCCCCGGGCACGGCGCCGGGGTGCGGGGCTGCGCCATCGCTTTCGCCGCGGTGCTGCCGCTGGACTTTGAACAAGCCCGGGGCTGGTGGAACAGGTTTCCGCCCTTGCGCCGCTTGCGTCAATCTCGGGAGGAGGATCCTCGAGGTAAATGAACTTTTTAAACGGGAAAAGGAGAAGAAGAGAGAGGAGGAAGAAGAGGCGGGGGCAGCACTCGCCCGGGCCCTTTCTCTAAACGCCTCTTCGGGAAACGGGCTTTGGCAGCTGCGGCCGGAGGATGCGCTTGCCCGCGCCGCCGGGCCCCGGGCTCCGCGGGCGGGCGGTGGGTGCCCCGGCCCTGGCCTGGCACGGCTGAGCGCCGGCTCCGCGGGTAAGTGGGGATCGCTAGAGGGGAGCTCCGGAGCCCCCGCTCCGCCTTTGAGCTGCGGACGGCGGGGCGGCCGTGCCCCTTGTGAGGTTGCTGGCTACAGAGCCGGGCTGCCATCGCGGGGAAGCCGGGCGGCGGGTGTAAGGTAGCTGTATAGGGACCGGGTGGGGCTGGAAGTTGAGTCAGGGGCCCGGGGGGCGGGCGGGGACGGGAGGCGATGCGGTCCCACCCGCCCCGGCCGGCCCTGCTGGAAGCTCTGCGGAGCTCCCCCGCCCTGCTGCGGCCCTGCCGGCCCGGCCCGCCGGGTGGGCGCTCGCTCGCCGCCGCCGGGGGCCGCGGACCGGCCGGGGGGGCCGTGCCGCCCCTCGTGAGGGGAGAGGGCCCGGCCCGGCCGCGGGGGGCTCCGGGGGTGCGGGCGGAGGGAGCCGCGCCGCGGCTGTGCGGAAAACAGTTCCCGAAAGACAATTGATGCCGTAGCGCTCAGCTTCACGTTGGGCACATCACCGGACGGATCCGGGCAGTGTGTGCATCTGAACGCCGCTGTGTGTTTGCAGCTGTATAAACACTGGGAGGCTTCTTTATTTCCCTGTATACAGCTACAAAAAATAATGTTTACTTGGTAAAACGTATTTGTGTAATGGTGTCTGGTTTTGCCTACTTTTTCTATCTTAAGGCACTTGCATTCATTCCCTTATGGTATTTTCAGAAGTGAAAGTCTGTGATTCTTACTGTACTTAATACAAGTTAATATAATTATCATTAAAGTCAAAGACTGCATCTATTATATATAATTATGTGATGATAATAGGTAAAATAGCAGAATAATTCTTTGGGTTTTTCAAGTTGTTGTTGGTTGTTGCATATGGAGCAGAAAAACTTCTCTATTTTTGTGTATTTGGGGGATCCAAATAGCAATTTAACCTATCAGAGGACTAATTAATTCTCTGTGTGTCACTGGGAAACTCTAACAGTAATATGCAAGCAGTGGACAGAAAGAAAGTAGATTGAGCTGCTTAAAACATTTCTTAAAATATCAATTCCTAGGGATATTTATAACTAATTTACAATTCTGCTTTATTTAAAATAAAGATACAAAATATGAACGAGATTTTGTAATGTTACCAAGCTTTTCTGTGATATTTAGTTTTTGTGTAAAGTTCACCAGCATAAGGCAAGCAAGTCAGAAGAATGTGTCTGAATAGTAATTCAGTTCTCTAGTAGTCTGCAAGCTCTGTTCCTGACTTTAAATCAGTACGACTGTAATCTTCCAAGAGTCACATTTAGCACTGGGGATTTGATTTTTGTACTTTCTCATAAATTTTTGACTGCCTGGGGGAAAAAAAAAGAATCAGAAGTAGAAAACTATAAGCAAACGCAGCATGTTGGTAGATTACAGCAGTATTGTTGATACCAGTCTTCCCCTGGGAACCTTGTTAGATTGCAAACAAGATTCTTCCCAATCCACATATGAAAATGTGTTTATCTCTTAGAAACACAATATAATGGTTTGAAGTGTTGGTTGACAGCTTTAGTGAGAAAAGACCTAGCATAACCAAAGCTCGATGCAAAGGACTGACTCCAGTTAAAAGAACAGCAGCACAGCCGAATTCATTTAACTGGCAGAATGGGTTCAATTGGGTTGGTTGCTAGGGAATGACTCCAGCACCACGTATTTCAATGGATTTAAATGTTGGACAAATGACACACCTAGGTCTGCTTAAATAATCCACCTGGTATTGCCTCCAGCCATATTGAGAGCAGGTGTATGTTGCCTCTCGCTAGCCAGTTTTCCCTTACTGTGCAGTTCTACCATGTGGCTCACATGCAGTTACCCTGTTCTGTGGCAGCTGCTGGGCAAGTTGAACTTGTCATAGCAATTTTGTATTTAGTGTTTTTAAATAAATTAGTATACTTATTTAAAAGAAGAGCAAACCAAAATAAATAAGTCCCAAAAGTGGTTAATGCAAACATTACTAGAAGCAGTAATCTCTAGAAGTAGACTTGAAGCAGACTTATATATTTGATACAGAGTTACAAGAAGAGTCAGATGTTACTCTTGATTATGTTGTAATAATTGAATTACCTGACTTCAGTGAAGTTTCACAGAGCCTATACATGGGACAGTTGTGCTGGAACTTGCCTTAGTGAGGTTGGGAGCGCCAGTCTATGCAAGCTACTGTCAGTTACTAATTTTGCCTCTGTGAAGCCTTTTACATCTGTGCCAAGCAATACTAATCAATAGCATGTTAAAAATGCCATCTGGGATGGAACTGACAGTCATCCCTGTGCATTCTGCCTATGCTGCTATAGAACTGACATTAATTACTGAGGGCAGTGTTATAAAGAAGCCTTGCCTTGGTGTAAATGCTACTTGGAAACAGCCCTTTGCTGAGTTCTTTTATAAATTGAGCGTGGATGTCTGGCTTTATGTCTTCAACATTTATAATGTGAGCTAGTGTAACGTTTTGTGTTGCCACAAAGGAGAAAGTAAGAGGACCAGACTTTCTCAAAAACAGCCTTCTAAGAGGTTTGATAGGCTTAAGAAAGCCCAGCTAGATGCCCCATCTGAAGAAGACTTCATAAATTTCTGATAGCAGTTTCCTAAATATAAAACATGACTGACTAGATTTGTCAAGTTCATATGTGTAATCTGGAAGAAAATAAGAGGCATACTTAACTCTCATGAGAACCACTACAGATTAAGCATTTTTAATACTGGAGGATGACCTGCAGAGGCACAGAGAGCAGTGGACCATCTGTACCGCTGAGATCAAAATGCATCGTTGGAGAGGGTGTTCTATTAAAAGTGAAGGCAGATTGGGCCACTGCTGTGGAACTGTTCTGGCTTTAACTGTGAGCTGCAGATTAACCTTGTTGACAGAAGTGGGAAAAGAACTGTTAATAGCAACTTTGTCTCATTTCTTCCTGGAAGTTCATCAAAGACTAGGGGTTTAAAAAACCAATCTGTATTTGGCCACTGGCAATCCATGAGGCACTCTTGTGTTGCTATTCTGATAACTACTTAAAACTAGCTTTTGGACTGTACTGCATATATACTGTTAGGTGTGGCATGTATGTCTTGTGAAAACATACTTTGAGAAATAGGTTATTTTCTAAAACGGCTTTAATTTTCTTACCTAGTTATTGGTATGACTTTTGCACATAATTACATACTTTGAGTTGATTCCCAGGACTACTTACCCTGATAACAATGGGAGCATAACACATCACAATAGCTGGAAAACATTCATTGTAGGGGAGTGAGAAAGAGATAAAAGGTTTGGTGGAAGATGCATATTGTACCTGAGATGACATTCTGTCTTCCACTCACAGTATCCTTTCAGAGATTCTTTTAATTCTTTGAACTTTTTTTTTTTTTAACTAATTGTTTTAACCACAAATATGGAAGTATGGATAAAATAGCTGTGGGAGAGCAGTTTATGTGTGTCCCCAAATGTCAAATTTCGTAGACAGCTAAGCCAGCTCTCTGAGCTGGGGACAGCTTCTAATTTTAGTTACAAATCAAGTGTGTGAGGGGCAATAAACTGAGGAAAAGACTGGCTGAGGTGAGAGGTAATGAAGTCATGGGGTTACTTCCATGCATTTGTTTCAAAGATGAGAAAAATGGAAGAAAGACTGTTAAATGCACAACACTGGTGAAGGTAGTTATGACCAGGTCATAGCAAGAATGGGCAGCCTTCCAAATCCTCAAGAAAAGTCAGCAAATGCTCTTCTTTTGAGAAGCTATTGGCTAGTATAGACTGAAGAAAATCTACATGAACTTCCAGACCTTCGGAAAAATGTTTGTGTGTAATGAAAACATCTATACTGTCAGGGTGGGTTTTTTTAACAAAAGTACATACATAGTAATTTCTGAAGAGCAGAAGGCATATTCTCTACCTCCTCCCTCAAAAAGCTTGGTCCAAGAATATGTGCCTGCTAAGCAAACTTTCTTTCTGTCCTCCCCTGTTGAAACAGATCCAGGTTTCTTTCTCAAGCTGCTTTTGACTACTCTGGACAGTAGCAAGACATTGACAAGACGTGATTCTTCCCAGCTGTACTGCTGCAGATGGAATTCTTAGTACAAGGAATGAAAATTGATTGGACTTCTCAGTGTTTCTTTTGCTATAGCCTGGCATATTTCTGAGCAGCAACAGCAGATACTAAACTGCATCTGTACAATTTGAAAGCTCTTTCTTTACCCATTGGAACAATTGCTAGGATATTTAAATAAATTTTTAGTTTCTAGGAAAAAAAAGTTTCACTTGCCTGTGAAACTCAGTGGACAGACTAGTAAGGAAGGAGGATTTTTCATTTCCTCAAAACCCTATTACTGTGCCAATTTGGAAAGTAGCCTTAATAAATATTCCATCATAGTATAGCAATTTATCTGTTGACCTATGTGAAAATTCATTTCTTATATGAGCACAGAAACTGACTATAATTTTTCAGACCAGTGGTTTTGCTATTGCATGAAAACTTTGATTAAGAAAGTATCTCTCAAAGAGCAATTCTGGCAGAGAGGAAGTAATAATGTGGCTATGAAATAATCTGCTGGAGTAAAAACTGTTTTCTGTAGGGACAGAATAGCCAACATGTTTCTTAGGGTAAAACACATTGTGCTATGTTCTTTCTGCTCTGGCATTTCTGGGCTTTACAAAAAGCGGAGAATTTCTCTTGCATCATTTTTAATTGATTTTTCTTCTTGTACAAGAGATCATTGGCACCAGTCCAGAAAAAGACAGGGGGCAAGTAGGGAATTCATAAAAAACTGACTCATTGATTGCTGGATCTGTTGAAATAATTAGTACTTGATATTTTTAATACATTTTCATGTTGTTATTTTGACTTCTGAAAGCAATAGAAGATCCCTTTATGTTGGAAGATGACTGAGCAAAACTGTGATTTCAAAGATTTTTCAGCATGCTGATTCATTTTTTGTAATCTCCTTGTAGGAATTGCTAAGAATTTTTTATTGCCTCATTAACAGGAGTAGTACCAGTTAGATGTGCTCTGTTTTGCAATCAAGTCAATTTTGGGGTATATGCTACGATTTGCAATTCAGTCATAGGCAGTGCAAGTCACTGGTGCATCCATTCCCAAACATTTGCAGTAATGGGCCTTCAAATGTGATCATTATTAATAATGCGATTTTTAAAAAGTGTAAAATCTTGGAAGCCAACAGAAAAACTAAAGGGATCTTGTACTAACATCAAAGCTCTACTAGACTTCAGACAGTATCATACTATAGTTCCAAGATCAGGGCAGCTTTGCTCTTTAATGGAATTTGCAAGATAAATCAGTGTATAACAAGTCTTCTGTCTAAGTGTTCTCTGACTTTGCAAATATGTTGTTAGCTCAGTTAATTTTCCTACAGTCCTATTTAAAAATAATGATAGATATGGGTTTTTTTCCTCTTCAACATCTGCATTTTTGATATAAACAAAAATGTCATACGTAAACAGATCAATGGGAGGAAGAAGGAAGATGATTGCTATTTATATGTATGAAAGCAAAAAGATTTGAAACCCTGCTAAATCCTTGAACTGGCTGCCAGATCTGAGCTTTGAGTGAAATTTCGTTGCCTACGTTGATAACAGCTTATGAATTTAATTTTTCAAGTTTCTGCTTCTAACTGGCAGTAGAAAAATGTTTGCTTTGTTTTTGTTTGGGAGTTTGGTTAGTTTCTTTTCTTAGGAGTTAAGATTATTTCAAGTACATTGCTTTTTACTTCTTTGGAGGGAACCTGGCTGTTCCTTGATGGGTGCAGAGGGGTGAAAATATAGATAAATACTTGTTTCCCTCTCCCTTATAGGAGACCTGCAAAGAAAAAGAAATAGAAGCCGTTAAACTACCTTGTTCAGAAAGAACATTAAATCAGCACAACATGGCACAGCATAGTATTGTCCTTGGATTATTCATGGTGGCTGTTTTATCACTCTTGGATGGAAGTTCAACTTTCCTGTTAAATCAGCGTCTGAAGGGAAGATTTCAAAGAGACCGTAGAAACATCCGCCCAAACATCATCCTTGTTCTTACCGATGATCAGGATGTAGAACTTGGTAAGAGCCCAGAATGAAGAGAATTTTAGCCAATGACTATGATGCTGCTTTTCCTTGAAGCTAGATTCTTACATTCAAAATAAGAAATCTTTTCAGTGGGAAAAATGATAGGAAGAACAACCTGCCTTTATGTAGAACATCCTTTCCATGTGCATGCAATTCAGGAACAGCAAAAGTTAGTCCCAAAATGTTAAAGTTCCTGTTTCTGTGGAAATACACAGTTCATGCCTGCCTGTCTTCATCTAAACACCTAAACTTTCCTTCTGGCAATTGCAAATATAACCTGGGAAGCTGCATGCCAAAACAGTAGGTTTAAATTCATAACTGATAATTGCACCATGTAATTATCCAAATTCTTTTGTGTAATTGCAGGCATTCATTACATATCCAATTTTCATTTTATTTACTTAAATGTTACCTAACACAGTCATACTGTTCTTGTAATTGTCCATTTAGATGTGTAGTTGATTACTGACCAAAATGACACAGAATGAAAAGATCTACTCTGATATCAACGCTGTGTTAATTGTTGAAGAAAGATGAAGATTAAACACATGCTTTGCCTAATGATTTGGAGTAATGAATTAACTGACAGAGTTTGGCTTTTGTTGCGTTACCTGAACGGGCTTGTATTTACCAAATGCTGTCTTTAGTTATGAGAAGTGATTAACACAAACCAGTAAACATTAATAATTTTGCATTAGAATTATACTCTCATGTGTGTATAAAGCCTGAGTCATCTGAAAAATGAGAACTCATGTGTAGTCTGGTGGGGGGAGTTTTGCCACCAAATTTTTCTGCATCCAATTTCTAGCATGGATAGGAAAATTTGGAAAACAGACCTCACAGGAGAAATAGAACATAAAATTAATCAACTTGTACTTCTCATACACTTACTCATCTTGTTGAGAAGTTAATCACAGCAACATGGCAATCTTCTTATAGATGCTTCCTTCATATCAATATTACTGTATGTCTGCAGTACCATAGATGTTGCATTCTTTTCCAAGGTGGTAAGAAAGCCTGCTATGGAAGTAATCTCGTCAAAGTAAATGCCATTCAAATTACCACGATCAGATATTGTTGTTATCACCTTTTTTTTTAATGGTTATTTAGATCACAAATAAAGCAATTTCAAGAACATATATCCCAAAGAACCTAAGGAAGTTTTCTTGCAGGCTTGGAAGGTGGTCCTAAAAAGTGTATCATCTTCTATTTTATGCTAGCCTTTGTGTTACTGGTGCAATTGTCTAAGCCCTTTGGGCAGTATATTTCCCTTCTCTGATAGCTTGATGCTTTCCAATTTCAAGGATAATGGGCATGTGTCCACGCAAATTAGGATCTAACTAAGGAAAATCCATTTGATGAATCTGAGATTGGAAATTCGTCATTTGCCACTAATGGCTTTGGGAGACCCAATATTTGTTTGAATTAATTTTTATTCTTGTCTGTTGTCTGGTGAGCTGTCCAAGTTAATCAAAATTGCCATTTGTGGTGATTGTGGTTAGTGCATTTAAGAAAGATGAAAACAAGATGTGAGTTACAAATAAAAGCTAAGGAAAAGTTGGAAGCTATGAAAGCGTAGCAGAGAAAGCTGTGGCTAAGATTTCATCTGTTGCTAAAAATATTCTGTAACTGATGGATGTTTTAGCTTTCATTGTTCTTTTGTAGCTACTTTGGAGGTGAAAGAGAATACAATACAATCTCATGTGCCTTTAACAGCTTTTCCTTTATTTATTTCAAGATAGATTTAGCAATGTGCCAGTAGCAGGTGGAGCTTACCAGAAAGACAGTGTTGTCCTTTCCTAAAAGGAGTACAGCTTCTTTTCTTCTTCTTCTTCTTTTTTTTTTTTTTTTTTTTTAATTTGCATTACTGTGAATTATGAGTTTTACTCGGGAAACCAAACCTCAGTCTTGTATTGAAAGAAGGAAAATACTGATGAAAGGCTGGTAGATTGCAGAATCAAAGGAGAATGAGTGTAGATTGTAATGGTTACAAATGGGAGGTGACAAATGAGAACACCAAGAACTACTGACACATACATATTTGATAATAAAAAGAGTTGTATTGACAAGCATAATATAAAGAAGAGGAATATACTGACAAGGAATAATTAATTAGGAATGAAGACTTCTTTTCACCATTAGAGCCATTTAAACCCAAGTTAGTGTTATGCTGATGTCCCCTGTGTGGTGGACTCAGCATCTCCAGTTGAGTTAGGTTTGCCTACCACACTACTGTGGCTTTAACAAAGCAGCTCATTTAATAGTCTAGTTGGAGAAAGATCTGATTATTTAGGAGCTATTTCAACTACACTAGAGAAATCTGAGTGAGAGGTGACAAGTTCTTCAACAGCTAGACTTCCATAAAATGTAAATTATTCCCTCCTTCAACAAGACACAACTTATAGGAAGTCAGTATTATTTCATAAATAATTGGTATATTTTCTCCATTAATATTAGTCAAAATATCAGCTTTATCCCTGAGGTGAACTGTGAAGATATGCAAAGTTACAGAAAGCACACATTTCAAGTGAAGTTTCAACATAAAAGTTTGCTTAGCTTTGTTCACTGAGTAACTTTAACACATCACATTGATTAAACTTGCGTATTTTCACAGTAGTCCAATGAATATTTTCTTAAAATGGCTTAGAAATTTTAACTGCTAGATTTTTGTTTATTATCGGTGGTTTTAGATGGATAACAGAACATTTTCTGAATTAAATATTGACACTTCCAAAGCATAACTTCCTGTCACACATGCACTAGTGAAACCTCAGAAGATTTGCTGGCTCAGAAGGTGATGTGGTGAGGTTCCACTTGCTGATTAACACATAAGTAATCTGCCAGAGAGTGGATGTCTGTGTATTGGAGGCAAGCTGAAGAAAATAAGTTTTGCTTGGCTGGTTAAACGCTGTTTAAAATATTTAAAGCTGGCCTATTTAGGGTTATACAGAAGAGTATGCTGGATTTTTACCTTGCAGTGCCCTGTCACTCTGTATTAGTTCTCAAGCTGGAGAAGCAGATTAGATCATATGTTTTTGTGTTAAAGACTGTTGATATATAGGGCATTGTCATTACAGCAGTACAGCTTCTTTTATTAAAGAAGCTTACTGTCCCCAAGGGGAGTCTTAACATGTACCGTTATTTATGCACAGATGCCTCTGTCATTTAAAGGGGTATAAATTGTATTTCAGTATTGGGATGATAAAACATTCTTTCAGACTGCCTGCTTATGCCTGGGCTAGCTCATAAGACAACACAGAGGAAACATCCACAGTTTTCAGGCTCACATAATGTATAATTAGCTGTTATAATTAACTGTGTTGTTAGTACCTCTAAGCACTAACACTTAACCCACAGCTATTATAGAAACAAAAAAGTAAAATCTTGCTTTCTTCAGAATCTCCTTTTTGATATGTGAAGTTTAGCAAGTTCTAAGGGGACAGTGCAATAACTTGCCTTGGTCACAAAGTGATGTGACGTGCTCTGACCTGAGAAATGCACAGGATTTAATTATTTTTTTAATACTTATTCCAACAAAATGGTCTCAAACCAATGCCATGGCAGTTTTTTGGTAAAATGACTTACCCTAGCAATTAACCTTCTTTCATAGTGCCAGAGAGTCAGATTTTGTATGTGACTTGTGATGATTTTCCCTCTAGGTTTTGACTCCTGGTTGTATCAATGTGCTCTGTTTCAACTTACTGTTGCATTTTCATCATGAAATCCCTGCATAAAGAGCTTAGAAGAAACCTAAATCCATTATTGACAGAAGCAACATGGTTTGTGCCAGATGGTTGCAGGATGCATTGATTAAAGCTGAACTGTTAATCCAACTCAGCCTTGGGCAAGTTAACCCCAACCCTGTTCTAGCATGAGCCCATACCTTCCTCTCCATGTTGTCAATTGGCTTTCTCTGTTGATAACAAGAAGGGATGGTTGGTGATGAACAGGCTTAATCTTCTCTGCAAGGTCATGCTGTTGACAGGTGCCATGCCAAATTCTTTAGGAAATTGAAATTCTTCCCAGACCAAGAAAATTTTTCCTAGCTTGCTCTGATGCAGTTTTAACTATTAGGCACTGATGGAGGAGGGAAACTAAATTTCTTGTTTCTATGATCCTTGGTGTTTCTGGGTTTAGGAAGAGTGCTGATATGGGTCCAGATTTAGCTAGGTGGATGTCTATGGTAAAGATCTAATGGTTGACCAAAACCAAAGTTTTTAGTAGTTTATTTCTGTTTAAATAAACAGAAAAACCATACGGCAGCACTGTGGCATTCAGTAATTGTCAGAAAGACTTCTGTTCATGTTACCCGAATTTATCCAAGTCCCTTACTTATTTGTTTTTAGACAATGGTTTTATAAAACATAGTAATCCAAAAATCTGATTCTGCAGAATCAAGCCTAAGAAAATTAGATAGTAAGACTGTTACTAGAATGGATGAAACAGCTAGAACTCAGTGAACCTGTTAAGGAAATTATTATGGGAGCTTTTTGGTCTCTTTGGTTCAGTGACAATTACAGAAATCAATACCTCCTAGCACCTCACACTAGAGCTGAGAAAGATTTAACTAGAGAACAACTCTAGCAGACCCTTCTTCAGCAGTAGTTTGAACTAAATAGTCTTCCAGACTAAATGATTCTGTGGTTCCCTCAGCCTTTTGCATAAGTCTGGCACAAAAGGTAGTGTATCAAGTTTCTTGTGAATCCGAAGATTAAATAACACTTCTGGAGTTTGCAAGCTTTTGTCAGGGCTGCTGCATGAGGTGCTTTTCATCCTCAGCTGCAGGAACAGTACTGGCAGCTCCAGAAAGGATGTAGAGATGCTGCAGATAGTTATGGTTGTAAATCTTGGATTTAGGGAGAGAGAATTGAAAGAAGCATTATGATCTGTGTCAACATGCTTGAGTCAAATCTTTACTTAGGACTTCAGTATTTAGTCCTTGCTGAAACGATGGGAGAATTTCACTGAGGCAGGATGAGTAATCTCTCTGGATTTGGATTCACTCAGAGATAACAATGCCCTTACTACTTGTGCTTCTTCTGGTCTCTAATGTAACATCTGAGCTCTTGTGACTGAAACAAGAAGATAATTCTGAAATGTTCTCCCTCTTTCAGGTTCTATGCAAGTGATGAATAAAACAAGACGTATCATGGAACATGGAGGTGCTCATTTCATCAATGCCTTTGTGACAACGCCCATGTGCTGCCCGTCTCGCTCCTCCATCCTGACGGGGAAGTACGTCCACAACCACAACACTTACACCAACAATGAGAACTGCTCTTCTCCATCCTGGCAAGCTCAGCATGAAATACGCACCTTTGCAGTGTACCTCAACAATACAGGCTACAGGACAGGTAAGATCAAGGCTGGGTCCATCTGAAAGCTTCCTTAGACTTACTAGTATAGAGGCTAATGTATATAATATTTTAATTCTGATTTCTTCTTGACTGCAGCAGTGCATAATGCCACAGCTTAAGTGTTGGTTTAGCTTCCTTGTACTCAGTACAATTTTTCCTAAGTTGTTTTTCCTGTATGTTTAAGGTGTGAGTGTTCTGTATGGCCCACATGGTTATATACGTGTCGTCCACAGCAGTGATACACAATTTAGTAGGCACTGGAAACATTTAGTGATATGGGAGTTCAAATAAGCTGTATGCCTTAATAAAGTGTGTAGGAGAACAGTATTGTACTCCTGTATCTGATTCCAGAGACTTGCCAGTGCCTACAGTATAAAATTTGCAGATACATTCTAATTCCAGTTTCTGAAAGTTGAATTTCTGTTTCTTTAAATTTAAGCAACCTTATGTCTTTTTTTTATGTTTTGGTAGCAAAAGTACTGCCCTGAGACCTTAGTCTTGTCTTCCAAGTTAAAGACAATACCACTTTCCATCCCTGCCTGTGTGTTACGTGTGGGAAGAGCAGATATGTTTTTGAGATGGAGGCATTTCAGAGCTGTAAGAAGTGAATGATTAATTACAAAAAAATAGTGTCAAATATATTTTTTTAGTCAAAAGTAAAAGATAAATGTACAGACAATAAACCTGTAAAATCTAGACAACTTCTCATTCAGTGTATATCTTATTGAAAGGAAGTCTGCGATTGTACTGAACTGTGGTTATACCTTCCACCTAATTGGATCCAGTAAGACTTCATTGTTTTTATTTATGACCTAATGCTTTTAGTAGGTTTCTTCCTGGTTTCTTGCTAGACGAGAAAAGAACCAGCTTTGTTAAAATACAGCAAATAATAATTCTTTTACAGCATATTCTACCTAATAGCTCCCTGAAACTTGACAATTTGGTTTTCTTCAAATCCTATAGCCAAAATGGCTGTAAATGAAATTCTTTGAGAGTTGCCCAAATAGCATAGTGCAGACTTTGGTATTTTAGTAAAGATTCAGCATTAAGCTGGATAAACTTTTGCTTAGAGTAAAAAGTATATTAAAAGTTATTTTTAAAAGTCTGACAATCTACTATTGTGGAAGTTTCTGGGTTTTGTGTGTGAAGGAGGAAAAAGTCTTATGTGTGGAAAGAGGAGGATAAATCTAGATGTTAAGATTCTTCTGTGCTCATGGCGTATAAAAGGGAGGAGTGATGCCCATGGTAAATTTTTATTAAAATGTCTCCCTGTTGTGGTTTTGATGTTAGGAAATGTTTTATGGCAAATCTGAATTGTCAGAATTGGCTGCCAAGAGCAGAGCGAGCAGCGCTGCTGAGGAGTGTTCAAGGCAGTGCTCCCGGCCGTGGCACCAGCCAGCACTCACTGCCGCTGGCTCTTGTGCTGCCCCATGCAGGAAATCCTGCTCCTGTGATACACTGAGGCATCGTGTCCTGAACTGGAATAAAGACTGGGGATTGCCATTTCTGCTTTCTTTTTTTCCTTTTAACTTTCAAAGGGTGTCTGAGAGGGATATTCAGAAAGGTATTTATGCCTCACTGTTGTAGTTGTGTTTAAACTTTTGTAATGTCATAGGCATTAGCTAAAGGGAGCTTTGGTCCCAATTCCATTGGGAACTTGCTTATCTGAGGACAAGCAAGCCTTGGCTCATCATCAGCATTCCTTGGTTTGACTCCTTGTTGACCATTTCAAGGTATTTGGTTTGAGTATTTTTGTTTTATTTGGCTTTATGTGCTCCCCTTCAGCCAATACCCCTGATTTGGTAAATAGACCTTGGCAGTGATCCTTGGTCACAGCTGAGGAATGCACAGTGCCAATTCAGGAAGAAGAACAGAGGTGTCACAAAGATTACAGTGCTTTGCCTTTGTCCTGCTAGGTGTCAGACTAGTCCCCTGGCATAACAACCTATACGTTCTTCTAACTGCAGGGGTTACAAGTCACTGTACAGCATGGTTTTTAAATTAATTAAACGGTATTTCTTGTTCCAGTTACAGAGAAGAGCTGTGCATGTAAAGGGCTCTTGCCTTTAGAGCTGCTGTATCTATGTCCCTAGGATAATGGTGGATGCTGTCAGTGTGATGTAAGGTAGAGAAAAACTGGCCATCAGTGTGCAGTAGACTAAAATGGGTGTGTGTATACACATCTGTACTTCTCCTCTTAGTCTACCTGGTGAAGTACCTCAATGAACTCATCATTTCAAGGACTGTTGCAGACATGCAAAAGACAAGAAATAATAAGAAGTACTCAGAACCCAGTCTTCCTTAGCATCTTGAAACTGATGAAACTAAAGGGATCTTATAACAAAATGTAGTCTTAAGCCCCTCTGCACCCTTGAAAATACTTTTAAGATTGAGGGACTCACTGTTTCATGCAACCCATTAGATTTCCTGCAGTTACTAAGGTAGTTATACTAATGCCACATCTTTTAATCCTTACAGTAGTGTCATGTTTTTGGTTGTCACAAAAGGTGCTGACTTGGGACCATTTTGTTGACCATTTCGAAGGTGGCTTCAGCACTTAGGAATTACTGATTTTTGGAAAATCTGGTCAGTTATTTTGATACCTAAAAAGAACTGATATCTCTTGAAAATATCTTACCCATGCAACCAAATTTAATACTATATGACAGGATTTTATCTCAGAACCCCCGTGTTTCTGCTGTAAGTCCATTAATTTCACAAGGTTTATTCCACTGCACGTTGTCAGTCTAACAGTGTATTTGGCCATGAGGTGAATGCAAAATGTAGTTGACCTTCGGGCTAACTGGTTGTTCCATGCAATGCTGAGAGTACTTTCTCATCTGTTTTCTTCAGATTGTCTCTCAGGGGCAAAAAGCATTAAAAGTAACTTTTGCTAGATATATATCAGAAAAAAGGACCGGAGTGTTCCCTCCCTCCCCACACTCCATCTCTATATACCAAGGAATTGGGCAAATGTTCAACTTTGAGCTGAGGAAAATTGGTATCAGATACAGAAGTAAAAGATTTTAGAGAGATAAACAAATATTTATGTGTAATTAACACTCATGCTCAAAACCCAAGTTAATAACTGGAAAATTGTCTATTGGAATAGGTCAGCAGAGCAGTGCTTTAAATACATTTTCAAAATACCTAATGCACAGCATTCATATTTAAGTGTAGAGTGTTAATATCTTAAAACATGAGTCTTAATTTCACACTCTTGGTGGTAAGTGCAGTTTCATTGGGCACTAATAGGTGGATAGATGCAGCTCAGCAGCATGAAGGCTATGAAGAGAGTCTGGGAGGAGGAATATGTGGTCTGACTCCAAATATATCAGGCACTGAAAAAGAAAGTATAACGGTAATCATGGTCCAGTTTCTCCCATACATAGGTTGTAAATCAAAGTATCTGCATTATGGAGATATAAATTAAAACAAACAAACAAACAAACAGGCAAGCTTAAGACTCAGAACTTACCTCTTATCTTAGATCTGTTGTAATGGAGAGAACAAAGTTATTTTAAGAAAAACCAGAAAAGAATGAATCTGTTTAACCATGGTATTTCTGTTATGCCTTCTTACTACGTTTCTGCTTTCTCTACCCCTAGCTTTCTTTGGAAAGTACCTTAATGAATACAATGGCTCCTATGTGCCTCCTGGTTGGAAAGAATGGGTTGGATTACTTAAAAATTCTCGATTTTACAACTACACGCTCTGTAGAAATGGAGTGAAGGAGAAGCATGGATATGACTACTCCAGGGTAGGTCCTGTTGATTTATTTCTATTAATGTTTGGACATGACCACAAGAAAACTGCGCTTTATGGTTTCAGTCTCTTTTTGTACTTGAAAGCTGCTATGTGTAACATTATTTACAACCAGTAACAGTAGTGTTTGGATGTTGTTACTTTCCATTCTGGGAGGGTTATGTTATCAAAAACGTTGTTACTAACAGTGGAAACAAGTAACATGTTCTTAAGCTGTATTAAATATCACAAACTGAAGATGTGAAACTAGACTTAAATGCTTCATGTTCTGTGAAGCATTCTTCTACTGTGCTCTGTATGATAATTATTGTGGCATTGGAATTAAACAAACATTAATGAGGTAAGAATCCATTTCCCTCCAACTAGACCACCTACCCTTTTAGTTTAAGGAACTTCTTTCACTGTGACGGTATTATGTAGTATTCACAAAGTCTTGGTACAATTTATGATAATTCTGAATGAGTGGAGAATTTAACTATGGGGTTTGTATTTCTGTGCATACAGATGCATGTGTTTTTTAATACCCTTTCAAGGATGTTTTATCTGACCAAACTTACAAAAATGCTTCAGTCATTGTCAAATGCAGTTTTATTTTTTCCTCATCTAACATGTTACAGCTCAATACTTGTTTACAGAATATGTTTATTTTAACTAAAAGTGTTCCTTTCCAAAGGAACCAGCTTTCATGAAGTCCTAAAGTAGGCAGAAGTGACTCTGAAGTATATGATGGTAACTAAATCTGTCCATAAACTACTCTCGTTTTAGTGTATAACTAAGGAAGTTGATGTACCCCGGAGTGATTTGTAATCTTTATTTGTTTAACACGTGTTTTGTTCACTTTCTGTTATTGATCACAAATCCTCCCTTCCTATTTGTATTTCATCAGCATAGTGTTCACAGGCAGTTTTCTCCTTTAAAAGGTTGATGTCTGGGATTTCCTGTCTGATTTCCTCTTTCCTTTGCCCTATTTGCCTTTTATAATTGGATGTACTTTGTGCTGAGAGATAAAACTTCACAGTCTTCTAGGGTTACCTTTTCCATCAACAGCTGCTAAGGGGAAGGGGCAAACTACTGTAGAGAATTGTTTGTCTTCTATTTTCCTTCTGATCTATGACGCATGACAGAGCTCATCTTTACAGCTGTGTACTGAAATGTTCTGATGGAAAAATATATCTTGTGTGGAACAGTGTCAGTCAAGTGATTTCATATGCACTGTTCTCCATCTCCATTGTACCAAGGAGCCAACAGGGAGCTTTATGTTCCAGTACCTTCAGCTCTGTTTTGTGTATGCAAGACTTGAAAATGTTTGTTCTCACTTGTTTTAGTTTTGCTTACAGAGTTTGGTAATAAATAAAAAATAAGGATGATGAAAACAAAAACTTTTTATAATCTTCATATTCTTGCATAATAAAGAGCGACAGTAGAAAACGGTGTGCAGAACAACGGCACTGGTTGATGTTAACACCAGAGTTCAGATGAGCAAACAAGCTGAAATGGAAGACTTTTTCTCTTTCTTTGTTGACATTTTTGTTGCTGGAAATGTGATTTTCCAGCAACGACCAATATAGTCAGATTTTTTTTTTTTTTTAAAGTCCTGTCTATTAACATCGTTAATGTTAATTATGTACCAGTGGAAAACTAGGAAAAAAAAATCACTGGTTATTCTGTCCTCTAAAGTAACTGCTAAACTTCTCTGAAAATGAAATTCTTTCAGATTTTCTTACAGGATATATTCTACTTTGATTTTTCTTTTTTAGTTTCTGTCAACATTTTTTAGATTAATTTTAACTTTGTACAACTACAACTTCTACAATATGGATCTTTAAAAAAACCCTTAAGAAATCAGTTCAGTTAAATGTTTCTGTTTGGTCTTTCGGCCTGGTAAATGCCGGGTTTGCAGTGATTTTCACTTTGACCATGTGGAAACCTGTATCTTTAAAATGAAATTGGAAATCTATCCTCTTCTAAAGGCTAAATCAAAGATGAGTTGCATGCTTAAAGTGATTGACCAGCTTAGAAAAGCAGCGTGATGAAGACGAGTGGCAGTGCGTTTTGGAGATCACTTAAGTATTCTCTCTCAACCATGAATATTGTCTCAGGTATTGAGAGCATGTTCAGAAGTCAGTTTTGCTTTGGTACATTTTCCCTTCCCCTGCATACTTTTATGAGTGGAAGTCCTTCATTTAATGCCTATTTAGAGTGAAAATGCCATCCCAGTAACCATCATAATCATGGCAGTTTTGTAAAAGTCATGCTTGTGTTGGGACCAGTGTGTAAAATGATAAATGGAGACTTTGTCAGCCTTGTTCTGGGATAGACAATAACTTAGGGGAAGTAAATATAGTCAGTGGAAAAGGCTTCCTTTGAATGACAAGCTGACATCTTAGACCGAGGGTGTTGACAGAGGTGAAGAGGAGCAGGTGTCTTAACTATGGACAGAAAGCTGTATGCTAAAGGAGATGCAATCCACTCTGTACCACACCTTGTACTTGTTGGCTTGACCAGAGGCAGATGTTATGACATGACAGTTATTTGGGTTTTTTTAAGGTGTAGTTCCATATCCTATTCATGTTTGAGGGGTATTTATATTTGTAGTGTTTCCTAGGAAGCACCTAAAGGAAGAGCGTGGCTTGTCATTAAAAATCCTCTCTTCAATCCCTGTAGCTCTTGCAGATATCATAAGAATGATAATGATATTTCTTAGAAAATACAGAGATAAAACTTCTACAGGAAGTTTTCTAAATTCTTAACAATATATGTGATAGAGCTATATCTCTATCAGATTGTCTCTGTAATATTGAATGAAGTCTTTGGTTCAGTTAGCCCACCATCTTCTCGTGTTAGTGATTTCTGGTTCAGAAGAAGGTTAAAAAAAAAAATCAAGCCATTCAGATTCTCAAGGTATTATGGTGTAAGGTTGGACTATACACCTTGAAGATACTGACACTGATAATTTTTCTAAATTCATACCTGATCGTTGTATTTAGTATTGTGTTTTTCGTAATGTAGTTACCCACTTTAGGAAGAAAGGATACTGTTTGATCTCCTTTAGTACCATTCAGTTCTGAGGAAAAGCTAGAGGCTGTTGGTTTTTTTATTTCTAGGCAGTGAAGAAAGAATGATTTGGTTCTAGATTTTTGAGTTTTTAACATCTGTAACTTACTTCTTCCTTGTACCATTCTAAGTGAAGTGGCTTCTTTTTTCCTATTTCTAATGGTACCTCAGATCTCTCCTTCCTATTGTCCCCAGTTTGAAATTCCTTTTCAAGTGTCTCATTATACTTTTGCTTCTACTTGCAGGATTATCTGACTGATCTGATTACCAATGACAGTATTACCTTCTTTAGAATATCGAAGAAGATGTATCCTCACAGGCCCGTACTGATGGTTATAAGCCATGCTGCTCCTCATGGTCCTGAAGATTCAGCCCCTCAGTACTCACAACTCTTTCCTAATGCCTCAGAACACATGTAAGGAAAAAACAAAATCTTTGATTGATTTTTAGGTTCTGGAATATGGAAGTTCGGGGTACCTCAGGGGGAACAATGTTTTCTTTATAATACTCTTGGCATAACTTTGTCATGAATATATAAGAAGAGTTCCCAGATTTTTTTTTTGGTATCTCTTCAATTAGTACAAGTGTCTTGAGAATGGCTGCTGCATCTAGAACTCAGAATTGTAGCTCACTGAGATAAATGAGAAGATTTATGTTGAATTCATTGGACGTTGTTACAGACAGTTTGGGAAGTAAAGCACTTTTTATTCTGAGTAGGGTGATGAAAATCTGGTTCTTGGATTATAATCTCTTTGAGGGAAGAAACTCTATCTCCCTGTCCTTATAAACTGTAGCACACAATACATATTAATCCTGTTCCATATACAGAAAGAATGGAAATACAGGCCTGGAGCACCAAATTACACAGGCTATTTCTGAATGCACAGGTGTGTCTGTACATGATGCAATGTCTTGAACAGATCCCAAAGGCAGAATCACCTGGCTCCTGAAGGAACATGTTCATAAACTCCATGTTGAGATGTTTCTTGTTCATAGCACGAGATATTTTGCATGCACAGCTCTTAATGCTGCATTACAGGTATCTCCTCACATGGAGGTAAAATGAACGCTTCTCCCAAATCACCTCTTGATGCAACTAAAAACATTCCTACAGTTTTCTAGTTGCTGGCTTCATGCCTGCCTTGATGCTCAACATCTGTAACTTTCTTCCTGTGTGTTGCCCCCTCCCTCTCCCTTTTTAAGGGGAATTCTGTTTTACTTTGGGTTTGTGGAAGAACTGGGGTGTGGTGGAAATAATTGTCAGTTGGTGGCCAAAGCTCCTCAGGCCTTGCCCAAAGTCCATGGAAAGCCATTTGAGCTTTTTTGTTTTATTTAAAATAGAGTCTGAGAGAAAAAGCTTCTTTTGTTCTATTGTCTGGTTACTGTGTAACTTGGAATTATATATTTCATTATTTTCTGCTGTGTCCAAGAGAATCTGTGGCACAGATCTACAGCAGTGAAGTGTTTCTTGTTTGTTTGCTCTTTCATTTTCTTTGAAATGAAAATTACAGAAATGCCCAATGAAAAACTTCTCATGGCTTATATGCAGTATTGACACTAGTTTTATTAGGTTCCTTTGGAAGGCATTTGGATCTTGGGAGATGATTATCATGAGATGTTCTGTAGCAATTTACTTCCTAACTGAATGAAAAAGAGCAGAAGGATTGAAGCAATGGAAAATACAGATGATACACATCTGTTTTTCTTTTGCTGGTACTTTAAATTTTATTGTTCACACTAATTAGGTTTATCTTTTGAATTATGAAGTAATTACGCTTTTTTTAAAATTTAGATGACTTTTCTTACAGTGATAACAATTACACAGGAAGTATCACTTTGTGAATAGAAGTTTCACAAAACTTGTTTGTACAAAAAGAAATGATCTTGGTAGGTTATGTTTTTCTTTTGGATATGAACATAAAATAGGATTTCATGTATATCTCACACAAAGAAATTGAAATTTAGTTGTCTTCTAAACCTTTTTTCCAGCACTGCATAATGACAATAACAATTATAATGATAATAATAATAGCAACCTGCCACAGTTTTCATTGGCCTGGGTTTAGGAGTAAATGTAAAAATACAGAACGTGTACATAGTGAGGGAATGATGCAAATTAGTTCTCTACTTTCTATTTTTCCTCTTGTTCCCAAATTCTAAGGAATCTCAGTGACAGGTAAATCTGTCAGTGATAAAGGGTTGCAGGCAGTTCTTACTGTTCCATTGTCGTGTGGGTATTGTAAGGGAGGATCAGAATGCAGGTGGAACAGTTACAAATTGCCCCAAAGCAGTAAGCAATACCCTGAACAAAGTCTTTGCCTAGTCCCCAAACAAAGGCAGTACACCATGTGGTACGACCCTGCACCTTTTCCTGTGGCAGCACTGGTCAAGTCTGTAAGTGGATTCTGTGGGAGAGAAAAGCCAGGGGAGAGCAGGATGGTCGTGCTTGGCATTGGCTGATGAACGTGCTGCATCATGTGGCGTTACTAGTAATAGCTAAAAGCCAGTGGTATGGATTTTAGTCAGCGTGCTGCTTTGCTTCTGAGCTCTGGTATGTACTTTGGCTAATTGATGCTGCTGTTCTCTTGGTTCTGTACCGTGTTCTGGCTGGTATGACCGTTCTGCCCTATACTGCAGACTCTCTCTGCCTCGTTCTGTAGAGCTCCTCTCTGTGTGCGTCTGGAGTCTTGTTTGAAAATTATTCACGGAGCAAATGTCAATCTGTCTGGGGCTTCCCTTCGGGGTCATTCGAAGAAGGTGTCTCAGCTAGCTTCTAGGAATGTTAATTTTTTTATTTTTCCCATAAGAGAGACGAATCTGTTAAGGATTAAAGGGTTACATTTGTAGTAATCAAAGAAAATTGGGCTTTGGTTGGATTAAATAGTGGGAGGTTTCAAATCAGCCAGGAAATCACGAAGTAAGCAGAAAAGGAGTTTGCGAAGCATTTTTGATTCATTCTGGGCATCACATAGCAACAGTTTCCATAAATGTCAGCATTTTCAAAGAAGCAATGTCATTATTTCAACCACAATAACATTCTGAAATTCAAGAGACTATTAACAATACAGAGAGAATAGGCACCAGCCCTTTCCTCCCTCTATGAAGAAGCCTCCTCTTGCCACCTATGCACATTTTTCAGATAGCATCTGACAGAGGCTTTCAGCATAAAACTTTTCACTGTCAGATTATTAGTTTAATATTTATATTAAGTCTCATAAGACTGTCATATTCAAAGATACATTAGCCATACAGTATTTCAATGAGAAGTTTCAACTTATATTATTTTTTACGTTACTAACTTACCTTGCTGCTCCATTGCCTATACAAAACCAAAAGTAGAAATTTCCCAAATAGGAATTTATCAGGAAATTCTGTGTTGCTAAGAGGTAAATAAATGAGTATTTGATATTTTTTCCTGTGTTATTGTATCACTCTCTTGGCTTGCACATTTGCATAGATCAAGTTTATTGCTTTGAATAAAAAAAGGAAGCCTAACCAAATTACCTAGGAAAAGCAAGTTTTAATGATTTAGACTCTGTGTGTGATGTGTTTGAGCCATGATGTGAAGAAACTGTAAAACATGGTTTTCAACCTGAAGTAATAAGGAATAAATATAGTATTTAAGAATAGTATTTCTTGCAAATGTAAGCTTTAATAATAGCTTTTAGTGAGTTGGTGATGCAAAGAATTGACATCATAGTGGTAAAGTAAATCTTTTATTTAGGTTCAGCTAAACTAAAGTAATATAATTATGCATAGAAAAGTGATTGCTGGGACTTCCAACCATGTGAAACTATGGACAATATTTTTCCTCATCACTTTAATGATGTCCCAAGACTATGAAAACTTGGACGAACAGTGAGATTCCAGGGGGGCATTGAACCAGATTCTTGGGATTTTACAGGGACTTCAAGCAAAGGAGTTGGTGGCTGGAATGAGTCTTCAAAATACAGCCCTATTTCCTCATCCCACTTTTCTTCACAGGTCTTTAAAATGCGGCTGTGTGAGCACTTTTGCTGCTCACATACAGTTGGATACCAGTAGGCAGAGTGCCTGTGCTCCTCTGGTGCATAAGTGTGAAAATATTCAAGTAACCTGTTGTGCTGAACTCCAAAAGCTCTTAAAGAACATAATAGAACCTTTAGGACAAGTTCTGTAGTTACTTTTAAACAGCTTGCACAAGACGTGGTATTGGGTGCTAATGTGGGCAGAGTGAAAACAAAGCAATTGCATGAGTAGGAGCTCTGTAATATGTGCTTCATCCTGATCATACTCGTGGAGTTAGGACTTCTGAGACTAAGTCTCCTGGCCTTGAAATGTATACTTGTTAGTTTGAAATCACTGGAAACATAAGGTCTGTTTAATGTTTCCATAGATTTTATTCCTCCCCGAGTGGTTTTCATTTTCCCATATCTCATAACATGAAAGTAGAAGATATTTCAAAAGTGACCATAATATTTTCTTGTGCATTTCAGATAGTACTTCCTATAGTGTTGATCAAATAGAAATTAATGTTCATTACTATGACTTTTTTCTACTTGGCTAAAACATTGTGGTTTTCTCTCTGGTCTTTAGTACTCCCAGCTACAATTATGCTCCAAACCCAGACAAGCACTGGATAATGAGGTATACGGGTCCCATGAAGCCTATACACATGGAGTTCACCAACATGCTACAGAGAAAGCGCCTCCAAACACTCATGTCTGTGGATGACTCGATGGAGATGGTAAGATTAATGGTCACTTTTGTTTTGTTTTTTTGGCTAAACAGGTGCTTGTTTCTTGAGTTAAGCTCCACATTGTCCTTCATGTGAAGAAAAGGGAGAAAGAAGGAGGAGGAAAACTGCATCAGTTTTTTAATAGTGCGTAATCCTCTCAGCTCTGATCATTTTGTCTCTTTAATCAAAGTGTAAGGTTCCTCATCTCCTGAAGACAGGTACCCTGAGGTGGGTGGTGTGAACAAGCTGACCTGTTGCCACAGAACCACTACTGATAAAGGGAAGAGAAAGGGATTGCCTGAAAAACTACAAATCATAAATCCTAAAAATATATCCTCTGATAAAGAAGAAGTCATCCTACAACCTGTTGGAAATAACCACCTAAATGTGTGTCTATTTTGATCCTGTAACACTGAGCTTCTGAGAGAAGAAAACAACAGTGGCAAAAAGTGATGATACAGGAGTCCTAACTGGAATGACCCCAGGGTAAACCCATCCCAGGAGGTTAAATACTGGAAGTAAATAAATATCTAGATTGGTACTTTTGAAATTGTCTACATCATGTAACAATGAGATTTCTTAATGCAAACTGTGTGTCTTCAACAAAATGCCTAGATTCACTAAAAGCTACACTGAAAAATAATGGTTTTTCAGATTTAAAGGTGTTGCAGTTTTTCTGCTTATCTCTTGGCATTCTTATTCAAGAAAGGTAGAACATAAAATTAGAGGAGTCTTTTAAGGCAAAAGTGAGATTATTTAGATGGCATTGCATAAGCTTGTTACTAATGTCTTATAATTACTGATTCGGGCAAATATGATCTCTGCTTCATGTTAATGAAGTGTTTAGATAGATCAGATAGCAGCATTAGGGGAAATGGGTGGTTTTACTACACTGTTTGGATTTTCTGTTTAGTAAAAGGGTTTCACTCTGGGTGATTAACATGCAAAATCAGGTTGGGTTTTGGTCCTAATTACTAAGTTAGCCTGATCTTTTTCTACTGAATTATATGTGTTAATATTCTTGCAAAATTAAAAAGAAAAAACAACAAATCTCTCACACTCCAAAAAAAGCAAAACAAAAAAGAACAACTGCCCCCCAAAAAAAACAAAAAAACCCCAACAAACCCCCCCCCCCCCCAAACCAAAACAAAAACTGAAAAAAGCTAAACCAGCAAACAAAACAACCTGAATAAACTCCCAAACCAACACAACAACAGTTTCTCTCCTGTGCTGATGTTTTGCACTTGTGTGAGTCACCACTTTCGTGGTATTCCAACACCTTTTCACCTTCCTCAAGCAAAAATGTCACATAAAAATTGATCTTTGATGCTCAAGTTAGTACATTTCACTTAGTTTCTTATGTAAATCTGTAGAAGCATTCACATTTAAATCTCCTCGTAATCTCCATAGTGAGAGAGTATGACTGAGCGTTTTTTATCTGGAAGATATTTTGCAAATATTCTGCATAATGGGGAATCATTTGTCTAAAGGCAAGGTTTGTTGAGGGCTGCCTGAATATGTGTGAGATTCAAAGGGCTGTCATTTTATTAAAACTGCTTACTGCAAGAAAAAGATAAAAGTGGAGAGAAAATTTCAGAACGACGCCTTGAAACTTTTATCTCTGTTACTGTATGTATTTAGTACTGTCTTGACAGCTCTCACACAAAATACTGAACCCAAACATTTTTGAAATGGCATGCTGATGTGTTTTACCTTAAAACAGAATTTTGTATTGTAATAGCCACAATACTCAGTTAGTAAAATTAAGATGTGATTATGTATTATTCAGAGTGGTTCATTGTGATAACTCTGTGCAATCCTTACCTGTTGTTATTTGTATGTTACATATAGGCAGAAAGTGATATCCAGCATTCCACACGTAGAGTTACTCAGAGGAATAAACTCCATATTTTGTTTTGCTTTTTTTCAGATTTACAATATGTTGGCTGAAATGGGAGAACTGGAAAATACGTATCTAATATACACGGCAGACCATGGTTATCATATTGGGCAGTTTGGGCTGGTGAAAGGGAAGTCCATGCCGTATGAGTTTGATATCAGAGTTCCTTTCTATGTCCGAGGACCAAATGTGGAGGCTGGGTCCTTGTAAGTTCTTTGCTTCTGTGTGTGTTGTGACCTGAAAACTTCATGTTCACTTGTCTAGTTGTATTGACCTGGCAGCCAAATGCAGGCACAAAGTTCTGCTCATCCTGCTTATCTGTGGCAGAAAAATATGTCTCCTCAGAAAGCAGATCTGATAGCACAGGATGGTATAGCAAACTCAAGGCCATTGCCTTTTTGATTGCATGGGTGTGCAGCACAAGCCACTGCACTTTTGTGGATATAGTTGAAAAATCACATTGAATTTTGTCCAATCTAGGAAACACTTGCATTCTTTTGAGGAATGCAAATTATACATATAACTGTCTTTAATTAAATTTTATTTATTTATTATTTAATTACTTTTTAATTATTTAAATACTATTTAATTACTTTAAATTTAAAAAATACACTGTATAATGTAGATTATTATTGCTGAACATTGGAGTCAGATGTTTCAGTTTATAAAGACCAGTTCATATATTATCATCCACAAAATATTCTTTTTGGCGCATTCTTTGAGACTCATGGTTTGCTGGATGCACACAAGCATGCAGAGTATAACTGTTAATTAAAATGGTAGCTTTGATCAGCTAAAAAATTAAGTAAATACACTTTCTAAGCAATTATTTCAGATAGCAAATATTTGCACTTAAGTAATGATTTTGGACAGAGTGCCATAAATTGCTGCCTAATATTTATATCAGTGTGCATGTTTTAGCATAGTTAACACAAGCAATCTTCCACACTTTTTTTTTTACCCCAGAGGAATGGATCTAGTGTGTAATGTGACAGAAAATAGTTATTAAAAGCATCTCATTCCATATGCTGGTTAAATTCACTGATTCACATTATCTGAAGGCAGAAAGATGTTACATTCTGTAGATTTTGCACTGTGTTTCTGATTTATTTTCAGCAGCTGTGCATGTGAAAATACCAATATTCTCTAAAGAGCAGGGAGGGATTCCTCACTTGGGGTTAAACATATTACCTCAGCACTGAAAGAGTTTTGTCTGCAGCAGCCCAGAATTTCAAATGAGCTGGAGCAGCCTTCTAAAAACCTGCTCTCTTTTCCTCTGACTGCAGTTTTGAAGTTAGCCAATGCTAACATGGCCCAAGTGACTGAGCCTGTGCTTCTGCAACAGGCTATAGACCAGCCACATTGTGTCTGCTGTAGTTCAAGGATCTTTGCACCCAGATATCCATAAAAGCTCTGAAACCTTCCCACTGAATTTTATTTTTCAAAGACTTCTGAAGATGAAAACATGTTTCTGCTAGAATTGAAATAGTCAGCATGACAGAATCTTAACAGAAGAGAGCCTGTCACAGTAGAGCGAATACAAAGAACAGGATAAAATGCTTTGGAGAGGGAATACATCAGATAATAAACAGATCTTCCCTCTCAGCCTGATTTTCTTTTAAGTGGTAGACCTTCAGTCATCCATGTTTTGTGTGAACCTTTATGTTTTTCCCACAGAATAATTGTCATGACTCCCTTTTGATACCAGGGAAATTTTAATGGCAATCACTGTAGCAAGTCATTACAACCTCTCATTTCTGTTACCAAATATGGTACATCATAATTGTTAGTAATTAAAATCAAATCAGGTACATCAATTTAATTCATCACCTGTGCTTTTGTCAGTGCCCGTTTGCTTACTATCTCAGAGGTAGTAATTTTTAAATAGTATCTCATTAAATAGTGCAACTTTAGCAGCTTTCTTCTGTCCTGTATTTTAAACTGGAATTCTGCACTAACATTTATTGCAGCCCATCTGGTCCCATCCTTCCTCTGTGCCTGCACATCATAACACAGTGATTCTATATGCTGAGTGCTGTAGAACACTATGTAGCAGTATGCTTGTTCTTTTTTTTCCCCCATTCTTAAGAAGTTGAGGGCCTTTCTTGATTTCTAATCCTTGTTTTTCAAAAAAGTAAAGAAAAGCAATAGCACACAGCTGATAAACAGTATTCATATATGTAATATTGTGAGTAATTACACACTCAATTTCAACACACATGGCTGAAGTGTTTAAGGTTCAACGTAACGAACAACTGGGGTGCAGCACATGAAGGAATTCTAAGTAACTTTGCTGACAGTACTGAATTGGGAGGAGCTGTCAGTCCTTGCAAAGGCAGAGAGGCCCTGCAGAGAGACATGGACAAATTAGAGAGATGGGCAAGCATCAACTGTCTGAAGTTTAACAAGGGCAAGTTTTGGAATCTGCACCTGCACAGGACAACCCTGGAGATACAGAGAGGCTGGAGAGCAGCTGTGGAAAGGGACCTGGGGGTCCTGGGTGACAGAACGTTCAGTGTGAGTCAGCAGGGCCCTGGCAGCCAGGAGGGCCAGCCGTGTCCTGGGGAGCATCAGGCCACTGTGATAGGATCTGAGGTACTAATTTCTACACCAGATTTTGAAGCAGGTAAAGCGTGTGCTACCTACAAAATCTGCTTTTTAAGAAAGTCTTCAGCATATTTGGCAGACATTTTGATTCTGTAAGACACCCAAAGAGTTTTTCCAATGGTTTTTAAACCATCTTTTGCTAAAATGAACTAACTTTACCTTATGAACTACTTTGCTTTCTCAAAAATGCTCTGTACTAAAGTTTTAAATATTTGTATTAGTCCCCTTGAGGTTATGCCACTTATCTATATATTATATGTTAATTCCCTTCATAGAAAAGAATCAGATTATATCCTCTTTTATTCACAGGTGTCACAAAATAAGCAAAACAAGTGTTTTCAGGTCCTTGGACTCTGCGGAAGCTGGAGTTGCTTAGTGTTATTGTATAGACTTAGAACTCTTTTGTCCTATTTTTTGTTTCAGGAATCCTCACATTGTGTTAAATATTGATCTCGCACCCACAATTCTAGATATTGCTGGATTGGATATTCCATCTGATATGGATGGTAAATCCATTCTAAAGCTGCTGGATTCTGAGAGACCAGTAAATAGGTAAGAAATGGAAATTTTTCATGGAAACATGTATGTGTTTGTACAAGAGACTGAACAACCATTCAGCAGCATGCAGAAAAATTAAAGGAAAAGATAATAAAATCACTGTATCTGAGTACATCATTCACTGGAAAGTCTGAAGACTATTTAGCATATACAACTCATTTCAGTTATTTATTTTCATTTTGGCATGTTCATGTTCTAGATGTATGACATACATGGCATCTGTATGTACTAAATGTAGAAGTGAGAAGGCTACACATGAAGGTCTTTAGCTATGTAAATTATAGATTTAAATGTCTTTGTGGCATCATTTGTAGCAAAACATTTCATATTGAATAAATAGTAAAATAATTGAAGGTGTTGGTTGTGTGTCAAACGATAACATAAAGACAGACTAGCACTAAAAACTGCAG
This sequence comes from Acrocephalus scirpaceus scirpaceus, assembly GCA_910950805.1. Lineage (NCBI taxonomy): Eukaryota > Metazoa > Chordata > Aves > Passeriformes > Sylviidae > Acrocephalus > Acrocephalus scirpaceus. Next base: position 15,564,694 of record OU383787.1, read on the forward strand.
TTTTTATTTAAGACTTTCCAGCAGTACTTTCATTGGAAAAAGACTAAGGAAGAGAATTAGACTTGCTAGAGAATGCTTGCAAGAGAAAATCGGAAGAAAAAGGGAAGGAGAACTATTTGCTTTACAAGTAGCTGGGTGAAGGGAAGGCGGAATGGAGCAGCTGCTTTAGAATAGGATACTTTTTGTGTAGATGCAGGGTAAGAGCCCAAATTGGAGTCAGGAAATCCTGATTTAATTTGTGATCCGTTGTCAACAAGGAAAATTCAGTTAATCCCTTGTGTCTTAGACATGCTTATGTTGAAGAAATCGTACTGTGTAAATCTGTTGTAGATTTTGTTCCTGTGAGAAAAATATATCCTATAGTTTTCAGTGGTGAGATGTATGTCCCTGCTTCATAGAGCTGGATGTCCTCTTGGCATATTTCTTGTTGGACTTAGGGCTGGGAGAGAAAACTGGGGCATAACTTGGTTACTGGCTTTGTGGGAATTGTGTCTTCCTCTCCTCATTTCCTTCTAGGTTTCATTTAAAGAAAAAGATGAAGGTGTGGAGAGACTCATTCCTAGTGGAAAGAGGGTAAGGAAAGCGTTAATCACAAAGCTCAGTCTTTTTAAGTGGAAGGGTATTGAACAGCTGAAGCCAAAGCAGCTCTGCCGCAGTCTAAAGCCATTTAGCTGTGCCAGCAGGGACAGGCTGCAGTGTGCCTAATGGCAGTGATTGTGTGATTGGAGGGAATGGATGGCCCCTGCCTACAACCTGCATAAGTGTGCTCTTGTGGTGGGGGAAGGGGAGTTCACTTGGATTGAGAGAGGGGAAGGAATCCCATTTTGCTTTCAGCTGCTGCTCCCACCCTCCTGCTTGTATCATGGGATGATGGACAACCCTTCCTGTCTGCATCTTCATCTGCTGGCCATTCCCTCTGCACATCTGCCTTAATAAATAAATGGGGGCATGAGGGGTTTGCAAAGTGCAGCCCTGTAAAATGGGATGTGGTCTCTCTATATTGACAGTTGTCACTGCCTGTCACTTAGGCATGTAACACAGTGTCTTGATTTGATATGTTTTTGTATGCACCCTGGAAGCAGGACATGAATTACTTTTGTGTTCTAGAAGAAACTAGCTAAGTGCTAGTTTCTACCGTACTCTTAGATTCTGGCCACCAGGGATGCTATGGACTTGGAAAATAACTACTCCTCTGAGTCTTTTCATCTAACTGTATTTGTATGTTGGAGTTAATGTAAGAATATTTTTTTTCTTTTCCAGTAAACTGCTGCATAAAAGGGAGAATGAGAAGGTAGATGCCCAAGAGGAAAACTTCCTACCCAAATACCAGCGTGTGAAAGACCTCTGTCAGCGAGCTGAGTATCAAACAGCTTGTGAACAGCTTGGCCAGGTAGGGCATTGTTTTACCCCTGGCTGCAAGTAAGCAATTGTAATTGGGCTAAGCTCAACACCTTCGCTGTGTCAATGTCCTTCACCTCATCATCAATGCCAGTGTATAAATCAAATGGCTCATTCTGTGGCCTTTGCTCAAAGCTTTGTTACAGCACTTATGAGATTGACTGTCAGTCAGGAAATTGCTGATTCAAGTGTTCTGTATTGATTCCTGACTACCATTAAGAAAACCACCTAGGCTGTTTTAATGTTTTATTTCCCAAAGAGAATGTGGTTTGGGATTCATTAGTGATGAGAAGCTACAACGTACATAACAGATTGGCCTTTTTCAAATACATACAGCTTGCTTTGCTTCAAATTCTCTCTAATTCATTTTGTTGTTGTTACTTGGAATTACATATAGTAATGGGAAACTAAAATTCTGTTAACTCAATACATTCCTCCTCTTAACAAAAACACGCTGGGGAAACACACAGTTATGACTGGAGGCAGGCTGTGTGTATCTGGGCATAAAGCTCATTGATTGTGTGTCATTTCCCTTGTTGCATAACTGTTATGGGCAGATAGGACAGTACGTTCACTTTAGATACAAGTTACACCGGAGAAATTTATGGGAAAAAAAATTAGGGTAGTATCAATACATGGTCTTGACATGCACAGGAGAAGATGTTATAAATTTACCAGAGCAGTGCAAAGGCAAAGCATGGCTATCCCCGGAGAATTCACCACTCTTGGCAAAATTGACTCTGTTTCATTGCTCTCCTATGCAGGTCTGGGTCAGAGAACCCCTTTCCAAGGACTGTAACACATTCTGTGGACAAAGGGGTGAAGGTAAACGGGTCCAGATGCTAATGTGTCTGTTATCACACTGGCATTACCTCATATCCCAGCAGCCCAGAGGGCTGTCAGGATAAGTTAGTCTCTGGAATATGACTCTTCCTGCAGACAGGATATGAGTGACTTACCAAACTATAGTCAGTAATGTGTTACTTAGCCTGCAGTAGTTCAGTTTTTTACTGTCAAAGGCCAGGCTCAATACTTCTGGCTCTACTGATCATGTAGTACAGTGCACCTGTGAAATGAGTCCATTGTTCCTTAGGTGTTTGGATCCAATTTATATGTATAAGAGTTTTCCAGATGTTCTTTTCCTCCTATGGTTTCTATGTCATATTTAGTATACAGATCAATTATAATGTCCTGTTCTTTGTAAAAATACCAAACTTAAAGGAATACTATATGCAGTAGTTTATTGTCATCAGAAGTCATGAGCTGAAATTTTTAACTGAATGGGAGCAAGCCATTGTTTTATGAATTTGCAATGTTATTTTAGGAACTGGAGGAAAAGTTACTGTTCCTGCTACAACATGATCCAGTAAGTAGTATGGGGAAATACAGCTTATTTTTTTTTCCATCACTATTTTCACTTCAAGAGAAGCATAAAACATCAACTCCATAGTCAGAATTACCAATAAATTCCACAGCATAGATGTGCTAATAAGAGATGCTTGTGCTGCATCCTCATTGTCAGGAGACAGAGGAGAGGAATTGTTTTGAGCAGTTCGGCCAGGCATAATAGGAAGTGATAGGATGAAATTGAGCAAAAAAAGAAATTTATGTTGGACATCAGGAAAAATTGCCAAACAATCAAGTCAATTAAAATCTGTGAAGGGCTCTCAAGGGAGTCTCAATCCATCTAACCCCTACTCTAGAGAATGTGTCCTAGTAGTCTGCCTAGACAATAGGAATACTTGAAGATGAATGTATTTATTTGAGGATAAATTGTGTCTAAATTTGGGTGCACCCTAAAATCTCTAACAAAGCTGTTTTCCTCCTTGAACTAGAAATAGCCTATAAGGATTTTCAGAGGCTGTTTTACATATAGGATTTTTTTGCTTGTTGCTTCACAAACTCAAGAAATTTGCATTTCTGGATAAGAGATTTTTTAACTCTGTCATTACAGTATTGGATGTTGTAAGTAGCTTGCTGAAATCGACAGTAACATTTAATAAAAACCACAGCTTTAAAAAATATCCTGATGTGGGTAGCGATGTACTTCAGTTAAAAGACTTCTGGAGGTCAGGAAACTGGCTTCAGTCTCAGTGCTGTTACAGGCTCAGTTTGGAACCTCAAACAAATCAGTTCTCCTTTTGGTGCTGCTGTTTTTTTCCTTCACAACTAGTGTAATTTCTGCTAAGACTGCATTGACTTCTTGGCTTGTGCAATGCCTAACGCAGCAGCTGGGACCATTTGATAGCATCACCCAATTATTATATTTGTAATAAATTAATTTTGTAATTGTAATCTTAAAATGAGCTGAATACCTGATTCTTCACTTGCATGCTAGTTGTGATTGTCCCACCTGCCTCATGTCAGCTACAGTTTGTGGCATTAAAAAGCCCTCAAAATATTCTGTCAACAAATTGTTTATCCAGCTAATAATTTCAAAGTTTTAGTGGTATGTAGTGTGTGACAACTGAAATTGAGCTGGGAGTTTAGAAGTCTGAATCTCCAAAAAAATCATGAGTCAGTGTAATGAAATTATGTCATGTTGGAATGGAACCCAGGCAGTGGTCTTCATTTATATACTGATAACATGAAGTACAGGAAACCAAACTTAATCCTTTGCCAGTGTATGAATGGGAAGAAGGTACTGGGAGAGGGGGTGAACCCAGCAAAAAAGTTAAAATGTTAAGGAAGCAATACCTGTTGGGAAGAACTGAGGAACTGGGCATAATCAGTCAAAAAAAAAAAAAAAAATTAGCTGAGAGAAGCCTGACTGCCTGAAACAGAGAGATGTTGTGAAGGAGACATGAAGTGATTATTTTATGTCAACTAGAACAGAGAAGTCGTAATGTGTAGGAGACTGACAATGGTAAATTCAAGTTGTCTGTTCTCTGAACCTGAGTTTGTCCTGTTCCCTGAACCTGAGCAGGTGGACAAGCTCAAAAACCAACAGAACAACCTCTTGTAGGGTAGGGTCTTGTGTGTGTCTCTCTGGATTTTGTTACTTTGTCCTCATTAGCCCTATGGAAAATAACACAAGGAGCAAACCACAGCAGAGAAGAGGTAACTAAACTGTAACTGTACTGTTTCATAAAAGGGAAAAGAATGTATCCTGACTACTCATGAAGCAATTAGGAAGGTGGAATATCTCTAGCCATTAAGGCAGTTTGTCTGTAGCTCATGATCTAATGTGGCAGCAACACTGGGTTCGGAAAGCTCTGCATAAATTAAAGACTGACACTACTGATGCATTTTTCTCATGTTGTTGGCAAAGACAGAAGACTTTATTGTCATGTAGAAATTTGGATTCCTAGAGCTGTTAGGGAGCCTTGCTTGCAGCTCAGTGATCAAACTGTTTCACTTTTAACTTTTCTGTAAAATAAGATGGAATACTTGTTGTAACACCTCCCCCCCCAACAACAACAACCCCCAAAAAACCCCAAAACCAGCTGCTGAGACACAGAATGATGAATTAGGGCTCAGTTCTGAACGATACGTGTTTCAATGGAATATTTTGTAGCAAGACTTATATGATTGGCTGTTTTCCCCCAAAGAAAGCAGTGTCAATTGAGAGACACTCACTGAGGGAAGTGAGTGAATTGTAGGAAAATATCCTACAGGGAAAGTCATGGCTATTTATTTCTGATTGGGGCCTCAGATAATGACTTTGAATTAACATCTGTGATTGCTGTAATGGTAAGAAGACATTGATGCACAATGCAAAACTCGCTTCATGGTGATAAGGGCTGTGAAGGAAATAATAGGTTTTTTAACACACAGAAAAATATGGTATGTCTTTTTCTGGTAATGGCTCATTTGCACGTTCAAGGTAAATAGTGTTACTGGAAGGGAACAAGGCATCTGTTCAGTCTACAACTGCTGCGATTGAGATTCATGTTTCATAGATATTGTAGTCCTAATTTAGTCTTGGATACATATAGCAGATAGTTTAGGCTGGAAAGAACAGGTTACAAAATGTGGTTTGATTTTTTTCTTCCTTTGCAGTGTACATGTGAACAGGATTTCTGTTCACTGCCACCAACTTAGTCTATCAAATTAATAAAGCCCAGACTTTTCTGCTTTGCAAGCAAATAGCTGGGTAGCATGAGTTGTGCAATGGGAAGTTGGATAGGGGATGAAGTTTAGCACAACTGGTGACAGAAAGCATGAGCACAGCAACCAACTTGGCCTGAGGATGGTGGGAAATCTCCAGCTGGAGGAGCTTTAATGTTAAAAGGAAGTATCTGGAAAGTTTTGTACAATATGAGCTTGATAGACTTCAGGATATATTGCAAACACCATTTATATGATGGTTTGAGTAGCTAGCTGTTCTGCCAGGCTTTGCAGGAGGAAAGACAGGTTGTTCCTTTGGAATTTTGATATGAGCTAGGATGAAGATAGTGGAGCAGACTGGTTTTTCCACTGAGCTTTGGTTGGTGTTAAACTCCCCTGTCTTTCAGGACTTTCTGCTTTTGAGGTGTTACAAGCTAGTGGTCTTGATTTAGGAACATATCATTTGCCCTAATGACAAAAATATCTGAAAAGTTTGGGGCAGGTGGTGAACTAAGGGCTTTTCATTTTCTTGACAGTTGAGTTAATCCACTATTTATAAATAATTATGTTTTGCAGCTGAATAGTTATCGTGTCTATCTGTGAGCCAAAGTATCTCTGGGGCATTCTGAAGTTACTCATATAAAGATTTAATTATTAAAGTAATAATCTCTTAAAAAATATTTTAGTTGCTTCCAGGGTTTTCTACAGGTGTATGCATGATCACAGAATTGCATAATGGTTGGAAAAGAACACATGGGTGATCTCTTCCAACCTCCCTGCTCAGGCAGGGTCATTCTAGAGCACACGGGCACAGGACTGTCCAGATATTTCTGGAATCTCTCCAGGGGTATTCTCTACACCCTCTCTGGCCAGTATGTTCCAGTGTTGTCATCTGCACTGTAAAGAAGTTCTTCCTCATATTCAAGTGGAACTTCCTGTGCATCAGTTTCTGCCCACTGCCTCCCGTCCTGCTGGCAGCACCGAGCGGATCCTGCTCCATTCTCTGAGCCCTCCGTGCCTACACCGACAGATGTGGCTGAGGTGCCCTCCCAGCTGAACAGCCCCAGCTCCCCTCAGCCTTTCCTCGGCAGGGGGTGCTCCAGTCCCTTCATCTCTGCAGCCTCTGCTGGAGCTGCTCCAGTAGCTTCATGTTTCTCTTGCTCTGCGGAGCCCAGAACTGGACACAGCACTCCAGATGTGCCTCACTAGGGCTGAGTAGAGGGGCAGGATCAGCTCAGGGAACTGACAATGCACTCCAGGACACCACTGGCATTCTTGGCCCCACTGCTGGCTCATGGACAACTTACTGTCTGCCAGGACCCCCCAGGTCTTTCTCCACAGAGCAGATGGTATGCTGTGCACTAGAAAGCAATTTAAAAGGCCAGAATTAACAGTGTTTAAATTTTTCCTGCAATTCCTGCCCTTTTCCCCTAAGTTTGAAAGCATCCTGTGGAAATGACTGCAGCTGACAGAGCCATGATATCAACCTAGAGAATTTGCATTTGGACCTACAAGCGGACCAAGGATAAGCTGTTGAATCCCAGACATATTCTCACACATGCTCATATCTGTTTTGGGGAAAAAAGTAAAGGCAGGCTTGAGACTTTCCTTCTCCTGCTCTCCACTCCCCCTTCCCCCCCCATGTGTTCAATGTTTGCTTCTAATGTAATTTATGTAGCTCTGCACTGCAGTCATTCAGCAGTGGGGCCTGTTAATGCATACAATGTGCCCTTCAGCAAAGTCTTTGAGATGGTTTTACTGTAGCATACAGCTGCACCAAAAACTAAAGGATTTTTTCCAGTTCACCTGGAGGGGAAAAATGAGCATCAGTCTCTTGACAAGAGATGAAAGAAATAAGGAAAAAATATTTTTTGGCCATACATCAGAGTACTTGCAATAATTCTCATCGTGGCATTGAACTTGCCCTCTGTTGAGACTTCATTTTTCATATATTAAAATGTACCTGAAGCATAAAGTTCTACTGAGCAGAAAGTGCAGTTTGTTTATATATTTTAAAAAATAATGTTCAGATGAAATGGGAATCAGCAACAAACATTTTTACATCTCTTTTAGTTGTAAAAGAAAGCATTGCTTAGTCTAGTAAAATAACTTTTAGTTCAAACCTCAGTCTATACGTACATCAATCAGTGTTAGGCATTTATAAGAGAGCAATTTATTCTTCAGATGTTAATTCTTTACTACATCTAGGTAAATATGTACTGCTTTACAGATGAAGAGAGTCATGCAAAGGTCTTATTGTCAGTATCTCTTCCTGATTTCCTGATTCATTGTTCTGTAAGTTAAGCTGGGTTTCTCTGCATCAGAGCAAGGCTTGGGCTGTACAGGAGGCTGAACACAGATCCAGCTCAGGAGACTTGGCATCCAGGTACTGAGGAAATCAATGGGCACACCATAAAATGAATCATTTAAAATGAGAGGTTCTGCCATGGTGATAGGTAAATAGGTGCTGTAACTGGCCACTTCACTTTTGACTCTTAATCAGGTCTGATAATAAAAGCACAGTGATCATGTTTTCATACTTAGCATGCAACATGCTTTGTCCTGCAAACACTAGAGTAAATGTCAATGGAAAATACAGGCTTTGTTATCCCAGCCTCTGCACACCTTGCTGTGCAAACTGAAGTGGCTGAGTCTCCCTCGTAGAGTTCTGCAGGCTGCTGTAAAATGCCATCTTCCCTGGAAGACACTGCTGGTTTTACTCCTGGTCTTTTATTTGGAAAAGTTTCAATATTCCGGTGGGTCCTGGAGGCACAGGCTTACAGAATTTTGTAATAGGGAAGAAGAGGAACTCTCTTCAAGATTCAACAAGAAGCTGAGTGCTTCTGAGAATTTTTTTTAAAGCAGTAGCAACTCCTACTGTAAGGGGGTTTTTATGTGTTTCTAAGCCTCTGTAGCTAGTAAAGTGTTGATAAATTAAGGAGTAGGTGAAATAATTTTGTGATGTACCTGGAAAGTGAGTAGAATTTCTGTGCCAAGTTGAAGGTGGCTAAACTCCCTTGCCCTTGGTACAGCTGACAGCAGCACAAAGGAACTGTGAGCAAGTTACTTCAGGTTTTGAGTATCAGTGTGAATTGGAGATCAGGGACAGTATTTTCTCTAGTCTGAGCACAAGAGGGAGGGGTTTTTCACTTCAGAGACACCCAGTGCAGCTCACCATTACAAATCAAGCCCAAGGGTGTTGAATGGAAAAAGCTATTATGAGAACCACTCAAGATGGAGATAACCTTGTGCAGCTAAGGACTTCCACAGCTGATCTGACCCTTTGGAAGGTCATTGAAGAGAAACAGGCACTTTTGTAGAGCAATCCTGGAAAACACTTCATCCCTGGAAGTGTTCAAGGATGGGTTGGATGGAGCTCTGAGCAACCTGATCTAGTGAAAGATGTCCCTGTGCATGGCAGGGGGGTGGAACGAGATGGTCTATAAAGTCCCTTCCAACCCAAACCAGTGTATAATTCTATCTGGAGAGCTTCCATAAAGCTGGAAGGTTTCAGTCCCACTACGCTGAGAGTTATAAGACTCTCAGGATTCGGATACAGCTTGAATGTTCTTGGTTTATGGCACAGTTATGCTTCTGAAAGTTGGTGAAACTTGCCACCTTCTTGTTTTTAGCTGTAGTATTGATTTTTAAAAGAAATTTCAATTGCTCTGCCTCCAAGAGGCAAAATCAGAAACAAATGCAATAGTGTTCTGAAGAGTTGCTGTTTTGTCTAAAAATGGAAGATTACAAAAATCTGATTTGATAACAGGTGATAGATGAGCCCCATTTTACTACAAGGACTATCTGGTAACTTGCTGGAGCTGGCCATTAGACAGACCACAGTTGGGACAGAATTTTAATGACCAAATTTTTCTTCCAGAAATGGCAGTGTGTGGAAGATGCCAGTGGAAAACTTAAGCTGCACAAATGTAAGGGAATGGCAAACTTGGCAGCTGCAAGCAACAACAAAGGCACCTCCAATATTTTGCCCAAGTATTACAATAGGAATAGCGAAGACTGCAATTGTGAAGAGAATGAATACAAGCTGAGCCACCTCAGACAGAGAAAGAAACTCTTCTCCAAGAAAAGTAAGCAAACCCACTGCATCTTCTCTCTATGCTTTAGAAAGCTGTTGTTTGTTAACTCACATAATTGTCTTGACTCTCATAGGCATTTAGTTGTGTTAGCATATTTCCTGTGTACCTCAACTATGAAACAGAATGTCTCATATTGGACAATCAGATTTGAGAAGATCTGTCTGTAGGATGTTTAGTTCTGGGAAATGCAGTGCCCATGCTGAAAAGGCAAATTGCACACAGTTACATAGGCCATGGAACATGAACAGTGTTCTGGAGCAAATACTTCAGTTTTCAGTAGCTCCGGCAATGCTTGGAGCTGTTCCTTCAGTAATTTATTTTTAATAAGGATGTGTGCTCTTTGTTATAGAAGCTGCTTGCTTCTAACATCCTTTTCTTCTCCTCAGTCAGCAGAGACAAGGATGACTTTTAATCAGCCAAAGGGGATGACTGTTTCTGGTTTCCTTGGCACAGATTAGTATTTTTTGAGAAAGCCCATTTTAAAAAGTGACTCCGTTAAACTTTAGTCAGACTAATATCTATATTTGAAGTATATAGTATAATTATAGATAAGAGGTAAATGGCAACACAGGATTATTTGTTGCTTGTAATGTTTCTTTCATCTCACTCCACAAATACAGAGCCTTAATTATTTAGCAGATTAGTCCTTCTATATAATGGCACAAACTTGAAAACACAGAGTTTAAATTTATTTCCTCCCATTATATTTGTCTTGCAAGCTGATTAGTAGTTACGAAGCAAATTCTTAGTTGAAAAAAATTACTGGTTCCATCAACTATACTTGATGTTTAAACATATGGTACAGATGATAATCTGTAAAGAACACTAGAATTTGTACTTATTTAACTACCTTTTTTTAAGTCACAGAAGGAAGTTAAGCCATGGGGAGTCAACAGCAGTAGATGGAAGGCACTTAATGAGGACAGAAAAGCAATTTGAGTGAGGGCAACATAATGCTATCTGATAATACTTAACACTTACTTAAGTACTTCTCATTGTTGCTTTCTAAACATTAACGAATTTTCACAACATCCAAAGGAGGTGGTTAAGTGTATACTTACCTGTAGTTTATGCATGTAGGAAGTTGAGGTAAAAAAAGTGAAACTTGCTCCCTCTCACAGAGGGATCAGAATGGTGCTTTTCCCCTGTGTTCTGCTCAGAAGAGACAGAGTTTACACTATACCCTTCAGCTCATTAGCCTCATTGAACCTAAAGGCATAAACTTCAGCAACATAAAATAGGATCTGGACAATCACATTGCCATTGCTTGTGTCTAAAGTAAAGTATTTGCCTCCACAGATGCTTTGTTTTCCCCTCTTCCCGCATCCAGGGTGTGCTATAGAGGGAAGAGGTTAGCTTGGACCTACTGACAGAGACCTTTTCATTTGGTGTTGGCTGTTCTTCTACATGCACTTATCTAATAAATCACGCACCAAATGCAAGTGAGCCCAAAGCAGTAGAGGTCAAGATAACAGATCACGGTTTTCCAAACAGCTTATGTGGAAAGCTGTCTCACTGGACTGTGGTTACTTAAGAGAGTGACCTGGATACTCATGATGTGTATTTGGGTTTTTATGACCTGTTCTGTGAGACTTGGGATAAAGTGTAGGCTGTGCTGGGTTGCATAACTGTTAGGGCCCCTTTGGGGTCTGCCACTGAGAATTGGATGAGTGCATGAGATTACATTGCAGCCCTGCTTGAATGCCAGTAAATGCTGTTCATTAGTTTGAACCACTGCCAAACAGAAAAGAGAAGTTTCCAACTGGACTGAGGGTCACGTCCACATTAATGCAGTAGTTCCAAGCAGTAGCGGAGTTTTGAAGGAAATGCCCTGGTCACTCCTTTCTGTTGTGCACAACAGAGATAGATTTGAAAAAGGTCATTTTCTTGGATTCCAATCTACAGTCATTTCCAGAAAAGTAGAATGGATGCCCTGCATCTAGGGTGCATCAAGCATGTTGTAAACCCTAATAGGGTATTAGGATTGGTCTTTCAGAAAGATTGAAACCAGTTACATATAGTGAGAACAGATGGTCTAAAAAACCAGACTAAATTGCTGGTACAGAGGCTGGAGCACCAGACGTTTTGATAAAATAATTGCTTTCTAGTGTGGGCATGGTCTAGAATGCGTTTTCAGGTGCACCAGTGCATTTAGCAGGCAACACTGTTTTCTTAATTGAGTAAGATCTGTTTCACAATAGGGCCATGTCATATAAGTGACATTTGAACAATGTAAAAATACATAACTTGACTGCAGAGCACTTAAGTGCCATAAACCCATAAACATTAATATTTGGTACGTCTGGGTTTAGATGTCTGCAATGTTTGCATTTTTGTCCTCTCTATTTCCTTAGTATGCTCTTATTTTTACACGAAAGATCAAACAGAGCTTTGCAGTGGGTAGAAAGTAAATAATGATCTCTCAAAATCTTTGGCTGTGTTATGGCCTATTATGTTTTTCTTGCTGTGGATTTGCTCTCTTCTTCCTGTGATGAAAGAGTGTAAGTGCTTAAAGGAATTCTTAAGCTGCATGTAGGAAACAGATGAGAGGCCACACTGAATAGTAAAGGAACAGAAGTGTGTACAAAGAGGCTAGTGCATTTTATTCAAATTTCCCTGACATTCATTTTACTTTTGAGGTGGTCTCAATGCTGGATCAAAATGACATTTTTAGTAACATTCTTTGTTACTAAAAAAAAAAAAAGTCTGTTGCTTTACCGATAATGCATTTGAAGTATGATTTTTAATGGCAGTTGTGAGAATGGGAGACAAGAAAGTACCTCTAAACTTTATCCATATTTCTAGACACTAGAGATATATTTTTAAATGTCTTTTAAGTGCCCAGTTTTACTTTGTGTTATCAAAAAATAAAAAAGCTCTTTTGTCTACCAAATGCAAAATACATAGACATTAGTGGAAAACTTTGTTCCTTTCAGGTTCCAGTGAAGACAGACTGACAAAATGCTGGTCAAATGTTGCAACACCAGCTGGATAAGTGGGGCTCTGAAAGCAGTTGGTTTTCTTGGCTTAAATTCCTCTGGACTCCATTTTGTGACTCAGTTTTGAGGTTGCAACTTCTTAGCAATACTGTAAGACAGCTGGTTTCTGTAGTAATTGAGGAAGAGAGGCATCAGATTCAGAGAGCTTACCAAAGACAGACTTTAGTAACCTGAAGAAGGGAGCATAGATGTTTTTGGCCAAGTATTTAACAGGCCTGGATTGACTGTTGGTAAGCTGTGTACAGAGGTAAATAGATTGGAGAGTAAAACCTCGGAGAGGATTGACTAATAAGTAATTAAATATCAGTATTTATGCCTGCAGTGCACTTAGCAGATGGGAGCGCATAGTACAAATGAATATTGATCTTACTAAATATTTTAACCACTTCAGAGTTTGATACTAATCACAGCACTGAGTCAGCACCGTGGGTAGCATGTTAGGATAAAGCAATACAAGCAGTCCTTTATGAGCTGCCTCACTCCACACCAATTAGTTACTGCTAAGGCTGTTAATTTGGCTGCTAAGAGAGGAGTAACCTGGCTCCTAGCTGTTCAGGGACATGTAGCTGATGGTTCCCTGGGGCTATCTGCTGAGGTCCAGCATGCTGGATTGGTGTGTTAGACTTGGCAGGAAGATTAACTGTTAGCTGACTGAGCTGAACAATTAAAATGAAGGATGATTAAAGAAATGGGAGTTTATACTTTGAATCTCATTGGTACGCTGTAGTTTTTTAGAACTTCTTCCTACCTTGGAAAGGATGGGAGTTTCCTTCTCATTTATTCAAATATTTCCTGAATGGGTGCCTGAAATAGGGCTGGTCTTTTGTGGCTTTTTTTATCCCTTCAGCAATGACTCACCTGGCTTAATATCAGCAGTAAACTTTGAACCACACACGGAAAATGTGCAAAGCTAGACAATCCAGGTGGTATTCTGCTTTCTGTGTGTGGCACTGACAAAAATATCATGCTTGGCCCAGTTCCAGGTGGGAGATGTTTATTCTGCTTCCTACAGTCTGCAAAATGGCTTTTGAGACTGTGCAATTTATCTGAAATGAATGTAAGGCTTATTGAAAAAAGTCATTCTGCATTAATGCCAGAGCATAACAATCAAGGTGCTTTTTTGTCAGTTTTGGTTGTTTTACCTCCAGTTCCATATTTTCTTTTCCCCCTGCTTATTTTGCTGGGGAGACTGTCTCATTGAAGAAGCTGGCCTTTGTGGAGCTTGGGATTGCAAGAAGGATCAGTCTTCTCATTTGGCACATGGGTTGAATTTTCCCTTTATCAGATTGCAGAGGGAAGTCCCATCTCATGAGGGGTGCTATGTGTTTCAGTCTCTTTAAATCAAAAGTGACCAAAGGATCCAAGGGACTCAGTTGTTTCTAGTAATGTCTGTGGTAACTCCAAGTCTCATATATGAAGTAAAGCCTCAGGTTCCCCTAGGGTAGGGAGCACAAGAGAGTCTGTGGTACCTAGGTTGTACTATTTTCTCAAGGAATGAGATGATTGTGCCTAGTGAGTGACTCTCAGCTGTCACTGCTGGTGAACAGGAAATACGCTCAGAGATAGACCCCATTACATAGTGGGGAAGTTTAAGTATAGATTTAGATTTCATAAGTAGGTTCTCTTTGTGCCATTCCAGAGCAAACAGCAGAGGAGTTCTGGGGATTTGGGCTGGAACAGAGAACTTTGGAAAATAGTAGTAGGGAAAAGATCAATGAGAATCTCATACTGCACAGTGGCAATTCATAACAAATGTTTCATTTTGCTTTTGAGCTGCAAATGCAGAAGCAACGTTTGAGGGAGTACATAGCACTGGAGGGTGGTGCTTCACAGAGAAACTGTCTGGGCTGCACATCAGGAAAAGAATTGTATGTGGGTAAAAGTAAAGATTCAGGTATTAATCCCTTCCAAAAAGATCAAGGATCTAGCCTTGAAGAATGAACATAGAACTGGGAAAAGGCTCAGGTTGAGCACTGAGAATACTGGGACAACTTCAAGAAAGTGTTGCAGGAATCCTAGCAGGGAAGGATTGTATGGTGAAGAGCAGAAAAGCACAGAGAACTGGTCCCTGAGGGAGACTGGCAGCCTGGCTGTCATGACTGTCACAGTTAGTGCTTAAGGTGTGACTGCCATCTGGTGATCATGGGGGAAGAGCAAGCATCCATTTGAACGAGCTGTTCGTTCTCACTGGTGCTGGAGTAGAGCATTTTCTTTCCCCTTTGCTATTCTATTGTGTTTGCCTTGTACCTGCCCTCTCATGCCCTGAGGTATCCATCCACCCACCCATCCATGCCAAAGTTAAGGAAGCAGCAGCTCACAGGACAACTGCAACAAACTGTCATCCAGTTAATTCCAAACAGCACAGTAGGGGCTGGGGTTTTTCCTTCCAAGAACCATGAAGAGGAGCAAATTGTAATACGCTGTTTCTGCCCCTCTTGCACTTTTTCCATGCAGAATTCAAACCAAGCTATGTCCGGAATCGCTCTATCCGTTCTGTATCTGTTGAGCTGGATGGAGCTGCCTATAACCTGGCTTTAGAGGATGGATACCAGCCCATCTTACCAAGGAACATCACCAAGCAGCACAAGGTGCAGAGGGCTGTTTTCCATGAGGAGGAAGATAGAGACATGGGGGAATATAGTGGCACTGGTAGCATTGCGGAGTACACAGCCCCTAATCTGATCAAAGTGACCAACAGGTAAGTGGACAGGGTAGATTTTGAAAAGCTTTTGCTCCTCAAGTGACTGCTTTACATAAATGGGTGGGTTGAAGTGAGCTAAGCATGTTGTGCCCCTTTTGGATACCCAGTCTAGCTTCACTAAAATTCTTATTCCCATGTGTTCAGTAGTCTTCAGTTTTGTTTTGGTTTTGTCAGTGCATAGGGGCACGAAGCTCCTGAAGAGCTGCAGCAGTGCTTTTGTGTCTTCTGCATTGGGTGGAGACAGTAACCACTCATCAGTGTGTATGTTTCCAGGGAGGACAAGCAAAACTGTTGGCAACAGGGATGTTAAACCTGCATGAAACCAGGAGAGGCCTTACCCCTGAAATCAGTGTGCAGTGGGTAACCTGGCCTGGCTGGAGACCAAAGGCCCTGACAGGAGCATGAACTGGTTTTGTGTCACTGGTTGCCTTGTACAGAGTTTTCTGTAATCAATGTTAGGAGAGGAAAATCTATATTATGAATGAAGTTGGATGGGCCAGGAGCATTGGGAAATGGAACACAGAGAGAGAGAGGGAAGGCAATTGTCTGACCACTTTAACAGCTAAAAATAATTTCCTCAGTGGTGAATCTAGGGACTGATGGTGTCTCTTCAGCTTTAATTCATTTAGTCACCATTTCCACATGTGAATGATCAGAATATCCACCAATCATTATTGATTACATGCATTAAATTGTTTAATGACTAGCTCATGTAAAAATGCAGGAGCCAGAGAGGTGCTGTTGATATCTGTGTTTTCCATCTGACTTCTGTTCACAGAAGTGAATTAGAAACTCACCATTATGGGGAAATGCAAGCATCAGAGAATTGTGCCCTCCTACCCTAGCTCTCAAGAATGTTCAGGACCCATAAATCACTGTTTGTTTTTTCTTCTGGAACAAATCTAATTGACTTTTGCTGCCTTAGTGGGTGAATCCCAGATTTGTACAAGGAACTGTCAGGAAGGTTGTCTATTATTCATGAGCCATCCCTAGCAGAAAAGGCGGCTGTGGAAAAGCATACATGAGGTGGTTTAAAGAAAATAAAGGAGTATTGCAAATATTCAGCTTTAATTTAAACAAGGATTCAGAAATGGCTGCATGTATTCAACCCCTAATAAACTTTCCAGGTAAATCTGTCAAGTGGTGATTTTTGCTTTCTTCTTTATTAAATAATTTTAAAAACTGGATTTCACTAGAAGTTAGTGAAACATAAAGATTTTATATTGTCACAGGGTGTTTTGGTTTCAGAGTGAAGGAGATACCCTTGAAAGATTTTATCACTTTTGCAGAAATACACCTTACAAAGAAGTACTTTATCCTTGCTCCTACTCCTGCATCACTTAATTATGCATCGGGAAATTGCTTTTGAGTAATGCTTTCAATGCTTGCGAGTTAGTAATGATTATTTATGCAGAAAGTCTAATGAAAAAGCAAGAATTCTGTGTAGCACGATTTACATATAGAAATGAAACAGTCAACAGGTTCTGCTTGATAGAAATATTCTCATTTAATTTTTCTACTTAAAAATCTCCATGGCAACTCAAACCCAGACTTCTTTCCTGGCTCAGAGCACGCTTGTATTTTCTTGAATGGACATTGTTTTTTGAATTCTACACGTCATTTTCAGTCCATGATCTCGTCTGTCCTGGTGCTGTGTTTAAGAGCAGCTGTTTGCATTGCTCTGTGTGTGTCTGTGTGTATCCACTGTAATAAACACTGCTTGCTTTTCCATGTCAAGGTGCTCTATCCTGGAGAACGATACCGTTCAGTGTGACACAGATCTGTACAGGTCACTGCAAGCTTGGAAGGACCATAAACTTCATATTGACCATGAGGTCAGTGATGTTTTCAGTGTGTGTTCTTAGCGTTTTTTGTGGGCTGATAGGATCATGCTGACTGTCTGTCTGTCTGCCTCTGGGTGTCTTTGTCCCTCCCTGGAAGCTTTTGAACTTGCTGGCTGATTTCAGAGTAGACATTTCAGAAATAATTAAAACTATTACAAGTTTGTGAAGAGAAGCTGCTGAGTGGAGGAGAGAACTGCAACATCTGAGAAATGTCATATGTCTTACAAGACAAATAAGACTTAAAGCTGCCCCCATCCTGGGAAAAATAATCTGGGTTTTTTTAACATCTTTGTAGCCCTGTTCCCCAGTGGAGAAACTCTCAAAACACAGTCCTTCAGAATCAAATCTATAAGCCCAAGGAAAAGTGAGCTTCATTAGTTTTGGTGCTTCTAGAATGAATTTCTTTCACTTGCTACTGCTTTTTTCCTTGCACTTTGGAATTGAATTTTTTCATAAGATTGTGTATATGGAGAACCTGGAGGTAATTTGTCCTATGAAATTTGCCAGTAAAATTTTATCTGACATTTTTGTCACTAATATTCAATAATATAGGCTCAAACTCTTCATGTGTATTGTGTATGAAAGAGGCTCTAAGGACCAGGTAGCAATAAAACAAATGCCAAAGAGAAGCATAAAGGATGGACATCCTGTAATCTCTTACTGAATTACATAAATTCACAGTACAGTTCTATGTCAGAACTTCTTGGCCCCCCTTTATTGTAAAGATTGATACACAAGGCAGATACTTAAAAACTTACTACTCTGCTAAGATTAAAAAAGGGCAATTTCATATCACTGTGGTCCTGTAGTTGTTTTTTCTTCAGAAAATGTAGCCAATATGGAGTGTCAAAGGATATGAGAACCCACTTCTGTCCAGATGTGTTCCTGATTTAGGGCCACAGGGTTGGATTCTTTGTCCATTTTCCTTGAACACTCTGTCCTGTCTCTGCTTCATCAGCCATGAGCTCCTACTGCACCTACGGTCACTGATGGTATTTCTGTAGAGACTGTTGTTCACTAGAGGACTTAGATTTTTCTGCTGTGCGGAGGACTGGGGTAGAGGCCCGCAATATCCGCGTGGAAATGGGCCATTCTGTGTGTAAGCCAGACTGAGCCAAAGCAGGAGTTTCATTTAGTGAAAAAAAAGGCAGTTAAAATTAAACCCCATGGGTGCACAATTAACTGCTGATTGTTATCCCATGTGTCCAGACATTGCCCAAGCCTGCTATGCAAAGTGACAGAAACTTGCTGCTTTGCTTCTTCAGAACCTCTGAGGAGGGGGTTTCAGATCAATCCTGCCCCATCCCCTTCTCAGTGTCAGAACACGCTGAAATTTAAGAAATTTGTTTTCCTTTGAGCAGCCTTTCTCCCCTTGCAAATGTGCTGTAAAGCACAAGAGGCAAAATCACAGTGGATGCAGGAGTGTCTGTCTACCTGCAACTGTGTGTCCCCCATTCCTGCAGCACCGCATTCCACTTTCACAGTCAAGACTCAGAGCAGGCAAACTGAACCAGCTTCCTCCTACTGCAGTTTCCTTCTGGAGAGCTGGTAATTTGAAAATGCTCCTTAGCGGCGAGAGCTGCGGAAGGTAGTGAAGAGGAAGCTCTTGGTGACAGTAGAATGAGTTTGAGAAGGTTAGAATAGGACTAAATCATGCTGGTTTTTTTCAACCTCTGTCTTTGTGCCTTTTTTCTTTTTTTAGATTGAAACTTTGCAAAATAAAATAAAAAATCTGAGGGAGGTGAGAGGTCATCTAAAGAAGAAGCGACCTGAAGAGTGTGATTGTAACAAGTTAAGGTATTTTTTTGTGTACTTCCAAATAATTATTTGTAGTGTGCAACTGTAACTGATTTATGTCCTCGCAGGAGAGATCAGAATCTGGTTTGTTCAGTGGTTGCCTGCTTACTGCACTCCTGTGTACACATTCAGGGGAAGTTGGGCTGCTGCACAAGTACAAGGCCCACCATCTGCCAGGCAGTTTAACTGGGCAGTCGAGCTCTTGCTCTGCAAATAAGCACAACTGAAAAGCTTCCAAAATCAAAAGGTAACCCAAACAGAATCTGCCCCTGAGAAAAGCTGTTCAGAAAGAGACCCAGGAGCACCTTCTCCTGCTCATGATGACAGAGCTACTCTGAGGCTGCTGAGAGCCAGGTATCACTGAGAGTACTGCAGTCACAGTGGCAGAATGGTATGAGTAGCACCGGAAAAAAGAAAGCTGTACCTGAATGGAGCCAAAACTGCAAGGCAACTGTGCTTTAGCTGTGGCTAAAGCACTGTTACCAAGTGGACTCTTCTCTCTCACTGGTGTCACAGAATGCCCTTTTGAACATAATGCTTAAAACCTCAGAGGTGAAACATACTCTTCAGATATGATGTTTATAGTTGTGGATTGTGGATATGGCCCATGTGGATCCTGCAACATAGTTTCAGCAGCAGATCCAATAAAATATGGAAATCATAAATTTCTTGGGTTATGGGAGCCCCTGTGAAAAACTGCTTAAGATGTATCATTCTAGACGGTAAATAGACAGAAAGTTTATATTGGTTTATAATCCACTGCTTTCAAAACTGATTAACGGAGTTTGCATAAACTGAGCTACTTAATATGTACTGTAAAGATGAAGTTATTTTTGGCAAATGTTTTATAGAAAATATATTAAAAAAATGTTACTTTTCAGATTGATATAGGGTACACTTATATCTGTGCATAACATTATTAAGATGACTAATCCCACTGAAGTAAAAAAAATTAATCATCTGAGTTACATATGGTCAAGTGTTTGCATTGCAATTGCTTTGATTTCGCATTTAGAATTAGTGGATGAAATGCCCAGCATCTGTGCAAGATTAAAAAGTTGGCTGAAGAAGATAGTTCTTTAATAATCTTACTTTATTCATTTGTTATACTGATTAAACTTATGAAAGCTCCCCAAAGTATTAAGAATTTAAAAGATTTGTTTTGCAGGGGATTTTAATCTAGCAACTAATTGAATTCAGATGTACTGTTTAGAAAGCAACATTTATTGAACTAAGGTTGTGTTTACTGATTTGTGTAGGTAGTAACTTTATCAATAAGAAAATATTACCATTGACTGAGGCTGTTCTTTTTTTTAACTTTGGTAATTCCACAGAAAGGAATTTTCTGCAAAATTCTGCAAGAGTTTCTGGAGAGGCAAAATAGTGGTAACCCAGAGAGAATGTGTATGCCTGCTTACACTCTGCATATCTCTGAACTCTATATTAGACTGCTCTTGCTGGGACAGTTCAGTTCATCTTGTTAAAGTTTTCCTGAAACTTTCAGCTAGTAATAATGGAGGACACCCCCACACCCCCTCCCAGTCCTACAAATTACAGATGGTATTGAATTCAGAAGTAAAATAACAGGAGGGTAGTATAAACTTGTCATTATCTGAACAAATTCGGGAATATTCAGTTTCAGAAATGTAATTTAATTACAACTCTATTTATTCTATGTGCCACATATAGGGAAACAACCAGTTAAAGCTAAAATAATAGTAAATTGCAGCTGGACATGGATATTCATGGCAATGCAGTGTTAGCACTCCTGGTGTCACTGTGGACAAAGGATCTGAGGAAACAGACACAGATGCAGTGAGGCTGAGAACTGCCTGATCCAGTTGAGTGAGGTTGCCTTTATTTATCACATACACTAATAAACTGAAGGGAGAAGTGACACTGGATTAAATCTGCTTCAAATCCAGTCTGATAATGTGGTAAGAACAGGAGCAGTTGTCTTGCTGTTGTTCACCAGCAATGCTGTTTTTATTTTCCAGTTACCATTCAAAACACAAGAGCAAACTGAGACACAAAGGATCCAGTCTTCATCCTTTCAAGTAAGTGAAGGCATCTTCATTTGAGAGAGGGTGTGCAAAATGTAATATTAATATTTGGTCTGTACACACCAGTTGCACACTAGGCAATAGCAGTAGTATTCAATTTATTCTCTACTAAAAAGCATAAACACAGAGACACCCGGGCAAGGAACTAAGCTCATATCAAAATGCTTGTGAATTCTAAGATAGATAAGGTCTCTGCTTTTGAAAAAAACACATTGCAAACCTCAGGTTTACAAGCCCCTTTGACTGCTTTTTTTTTTCCCCAGTGCTATTGAATTGCAGAGTCATCTCCATTTGTATGAAACACCATTTCATTAAAAAATGTGGATTCTTTCCCTCCGAGCGGCTAATTTTATTAGCTACTTCGGGATATTTTAGGTATGTTTGAGTCTAGCAGAGTTTGCATGGCTCTAATATTTCACGTGTGCAGGAAAGCCCTACAGGAGAAAGACAGGCTGTGGCTTCTGCGAGAACAGAGACGGAAGAAGAAACTGCGCAAATTGCTTAAGAGAATTAAAAATAATGACACATGCAGCATGCCTGGTCTGACCTGCTTCACCCACGACAACCAGCACTGGCAAACTGCTCCCCTGTGGACATGTAAGACTACTGTAAACTAAGGAATAGGTGGGCAAATTTTGGCTAGACTGGGCTGGGATGTTGGGTTGCTACTAGTTTCTGGTTTTATTAGCTCTGTAACCAAAGCCATACAGTCTTCTCCATAGTAAATAATCTCTGTTTCAGTGTTGTCGTTATTCTTGCACGAAAGGCAAGGAGGTAAAACCAACTGCAACTAAACTACAGATACTGAATACTGTACACTGATCTGCAGGGTATCTCACCATCTGGAATGTTTTGCAGCCACAGAAAGCAACCAGACTTACTGTAATTAGTCACATCACGTGGGTTAGGTATGCACAGAACAAGAAGCTGATGCTGGAAGGCATTCTCTGCTTTAGAGCTCAGGAGTGAGAATGAGAGTAACTGTCTAAGACTAAAGTAATACCATAAAGAGAAAGTAATTAGCAGTGCTAAAGACAGAAGCATGTGGCTTATGTCTTTGTAACTCTTCAATTTGCAGTGGGCCCTTTCTGTGCCTGTACCAGTGCCAACAACAACACGTACTGGTGTTTGAGGACAATCAACGAGACCCACAACTTCCTGTTCTGTGAATTTGCTACTGGATTTTTGGAGTATTTTGATCTCAATACCGATCCATATCAGGTATCTGATCACAGACCTTGAGATCACAGCTCAAGAAATACATCATTGTTACCTATCAACAATAAATTGAAATTGCACAGTATTGCTGCAGGATGTAGTTAAGACCTCTATCATTTAAACTAGTATAATGTGGCTCGTTCCTGTTACAAATAAACCACCTGTATTCCAAAAGTTACCAAATTACAGAGCAATAGTTACTAACAAGAGCCTGCTGTTTATTGCAGCTAATTAATGCAGTGAATACGCTTGAAAGAGATATTCTTAACCAACTGCATGTCCAGCTCATGGAACTCAGAAGTTGCAGAGGGTATAAGCAATGCAATCCAAGAACAAGAAACATGGATCTTGGTAAGTGTCTCTTCTATTCCACTCACAAACTCCCCAAAGAACTCTTACCATTATGAAATGGAATCAGTCAAAAGGATTTTAGGATTTACTTACACTAGTAATGTACTGCTGAGAGTGATAGCTGCATTCTCAGATTTTTGTGTATGTTCAGTTTGTTATGTCATGTTTTTAAGATGAAGAATTATCACTATGAATGCATAGTGATAAATATTGCTGAGATGCAGAAGAAGACGAGGAAGGAACAATACTGGTGAAAGAGGGAGAAAACACCCTAATAGCCACTATGAAGCTCATGGATCAGTTGAAGTTGGAAGGAACTTCTGGAGTTCTGCTTCAAACTTCTGCTCAGTGCAGGATCAAATGTGAGGGTATACTAGGTTACTCAAAGCATCAGGAAATTGGTTAAATTCTTGAGTGTTTATTTTTTAAATTGTGATTTACCTCATACAGGCAATTGTTAGTAACACTGTTAATTTTTCTTCACCTAGGACTTAAAGATGGAAGCTACGAACAGTACAGGTACATTTATAAAAAAAAGTTACATTATTATTCCTAAGTACTACCTTCATGTTGAAAGAGCAAGTGTGGGATTGGGATCTACATGGAAAGGCCTGGCCTGAAAAGGCATTTGAAAGACCTTTCTACCCCTCTGGCTTTGAAACATTGGAGTGATTTGTTTCAATGTTACACTATGCTCTGATCTTTAGTAGTCAAAATTCTGGCTGAATTCTTCTTCCTCATCTTTCAGATTGTGGTGCTGGTTGTTTTCTTGGTGATGGTTAACTTTTTTTCTCCTTTTGCTGCTTGAAAATTAGGCAGTTTCAGCGTCGAAAATGGCCAGATGTGAAGAGACCATCATCTGCCAAGTCACTGTGAGTTGGGAGCAATTCACCAAAAGCATTAGCTTTTACTTAGCTTTTCCATTCTCTTTTTGCATGCACTACCTTTTTTTAACATCATCATCTATTCTCACAGAATGCTTAGGAGGAAAGTCCTCTAAATTATGCAAGAAATACAATACTGCCACTGTTACTGACAACTACTGCTGCACAAAACCTCTTGCGACATTTTTTGGCAATCTTGGTGCATTAAGGTCAAGGAAATTTCAAACAAGTAAAGGTAGATGCTCAGTTGAAGAAACCAATTATGGTCAATTGCCAGTAAAAAATAAAGACCAGTACATTGGTTTTGTCTAAATTTAATCTGGTAGCAGCTACCTAGTACTTTTTCACACAATCCAGAAAGAACAAAACTGACTAATTTCTAACGAGTAGCATCATGCATTTTCTTGCTTGTTATCCAACTACAGCCTTGTGCAGAAAAAGGAATTTAAACAGAAAGTAGACTACAAGACAGATTTGTATCTAAAACTTTTTTTCTTACTGAGCTGCCCTTTAAAACTTGATCACAATCTGGCAGTTCTCAAACTGCCAGAGCTCAAAGATGAGGTACAAATTTAAGTATATTAAAAATTTACCATTGCCTGTTACTGTCTCTGAATCTCCCCTTAAAAAGAAGGCAGAGCCTTCAATTCATTAAAAATCATAAAGTGCTCTCAAACTGTGCAGTGGAAAACACAATTACCAGTCCCTTCCTAGGCAGAGTCTGGTCTTCTTGCTGAGAGAAGTTGCTCATAATAATGCAGTGGTTTTATTTCTAGTTGAAGAGATCGAAGACTGGCTTTAGAACCAAAATGAAGGTTGATTTAACAAGCTTTGTACAGGTTGAAGTTTCAAACACTGTTGATTGTTTCTGTCATATACCTGCTGTGCTTTTATTGGTGGTTCACAGTGTTTCCATTGTTTTTTACTCCATGGAACCATTAAAAATACCTTTCTTACTACTTTCTACTAGAATGTTATACACTAAACTGCATTTGTTTTATTTTAAAGAGGACAACTGTGGGAAGGCTGGGAGGGCTAATCTCCCCCAGCTGCTGCACCTCCATGAGGATACAAACTGGCCAGGACTTGAATCCATGTACAGACTAAATGAACTGTAACATTCACCTGAAGGACTGGATAAACTTTGAGGCTGAAATAGATAGAATGTTTGCACTGGTGAGTGAGTTGAATAGAAGCAGTGAAATTATGGGAAATGCTGTCAGAAATACAGGTCTCTGAAATCCACTGTTGTACCTGCTTATTTTTGCTTTGGATTATACCTCACCTGCTTCACAAGGCATTTTACTTCAAGGAGACACAACTAATGCTGATTCAGGAATGGGACAGAGGAGGAAAGCCAGCCACATCCCAAAGAGGACTACCACTGCAGTGGCAGTGTTTACACAGACAGCTGAAGGGACCTTAAAACAATTTCCAGTTCACCTGTATCTTTAGTAATCATGAGAAAAACTTCAAAGCCAAGGACAACTTTAAGGCAAGATTTAGAAGACAAGGATGCTCTTGCTTATCAGTGGGGTAAAGGTTGAAAAGAACTTTGAAAAGATGTAGGAACTGAAGTCAGCAACACCAAGTGTTCTCAACACCATGGAATTTCTCCAATTTCCTCTGAGGATACATTTTAGTTCCACATCTACTTGTTCATCATATTGTCACCTCTACGAAGAGTAGAGAAAATCTCGACTAACAGGATGCCAGATTTTTGGAGGGGTTGTGTAAATATTCGTCAGTGTACTGTTTGAAAATAAATTCTTCAGGTTGTGAAGAAATTTGTTAATAAAAAATAGTGTAACGCCCACACACCATTTCTCAAAATGCTAAGTCAGAATTTATTCATTTTTAAAGGTACTGAAAAATTTCAGTAAACGTACATCTTTAATTTTAACAAAATCAGATTTGTATGAAGATTTTTATGTGGTAGTATTATACTGTATGTTCAAAACCAAAACAGTTCCTTTGAGAAAGCAATGTTTGCTTACCAGTGTAACTTTCACATCTATTTTTAAAAAAGGCAGCTCTGACAGTTCCATATGTGTAGTCAATAACCTAGTTATACTTTAGTCTGCAAAAAAAGTAAATGTTCTGAATGACAGTTACTGTTCAAAGGCTTTCACAGGGGAAAAAAACCCTATTATTTTACTAAGGAAGCACAGTGTACAGAATTATTTGAGTAATTTCGTAAGAACATTATTTGTAGTAGAGGCACTAGTGGTGAGATTTGTATTTATCATTTGTTTCATGTTACTTTGCTACCTGTGTTTAAAGGCAAATGCCTGAGGGCACTCATGGGACAAACTCAACCAACTGTGGCCTTCACTCCTAACAAAGAGGTATTTTTTTCAAAATGCAAACTTAATTTGCCCTTGTAGAAATGCAGTGTAAAAATACAGCATAGAAATTATTTTGAAACCCTTCCTGGTTTTGCAGTTAGGAAAATAAGTGAAATTATATCCAGGCATGTACCTGGTACCACAACCCCATACTCAAAAAATGTACTTGAATTTAGGCATGAGAAAAAAAACCCTGCTCAAAAAGCAGAAGTGGAGTCTTTGTATATGCTAAGTAAGATTGGGCTTGAGTATTTGTATCACATGTGGTAAGTCAAATACCCTACCCAATCCTTTCTTGCAAGCTTTTTTTTAATTATGGAAGTAAAATCCGAGTGTCTGTCTTAATCTAGCCATGTATTTTCATTATAACTTGTTAAAAATTTCATGGATTATCAGAAAAATCTGCTAGATGCTGAGATCTTGGAGCCATACAAGTAAGTAAAAAAATACTTAAGTTCCCCAAAACCCCCACATTTTTGCTGCTTTCCAGAGAAGAGTTTAGCTATCTGCCATTCCCAGTGTGCATGCAGAAAGAACATAAGGTTAGATTTTTTTAAAATTTGCATGGCCTTGTGTGTTTAGCCTATAGTCTCTGGCAAGGTGAGGCTGTGACTGTTAAAATCCTGCAGGGCCTGTGTTACTGCACCTGTTACTTGTCAGTCAGAAGGTTGAAAAGTTATCTTGTCCCTTTATAGAAAATACTGAGCTGTGAGGCTTGTATGTGACACAAGAAACAGCTGGTCTTTAATGAAAGGTGCATTGTTGCCAAGTCTGGGGCAAGATACCACCTCTTCTCCCTTCAGCTCTTCTGGAACTTGCTATTTAAGTTGAAAAAGACATAAATTCTAGATGGTGTCAGTGCTAAATGTGTGTCTCATAAGTGAAAGGTCTCAGTTGTTACTCCCTCAGCTTTTACAGCCAATTAGGATAAAATGTAAATCGTTCTTTATACACAGTTTTTCATCAGTGATAGCAGGGAATTTTCTCTGACCTTTACGGGATAATCAGCCTTAAAGTATTAGCTCATACAGTTGTCACCAAGTTATGATTTTAAATAGAAACGTTTATTTACATTATTATTAACATCCAAACACAAAAACCACAAGGGCAGTTACACCTTCCAACCAACCCTTTTATAAATCAGAACCATGATTTTTCTGTTTTGCAAAATAAAGATACAGATATTTCAAGCAATACTTATAATGTAAACTAAACTTAGATGCAATTCTCAATACCGTATGCCTTCTCCTGAGAATTTTTTAAAATATTGCTCTCAGAATTACATGGTTTCACACTTGCTGTATCATTCTGTCATCTGGTAATCTGCACATAAATTCTATAATAAAAGGTGTGCTAACTGGTGCAACATTCAACTAAGTTTTGTCTTGTGACAGAAACATGGTCTGAATTTCTCACTTTGGAAGCAGTATTTTAGGCCAAGGAAAAAAGTACACTACAGGCAAGTTTGGCTAAATACATGGTTTCTGTGATCAGAAAAGTAACAGAGACATAGCAAAACAACACTCTTATGCAGCAGTGATCAGAGGTTGCTGTACTAGCTAATTCATCTCTTACTGCTGAATAATGTTACATGGATTTTATTAAAAAAAATTCAGAAAAATCTACCGCTATAGGACCAAAGCAAAATTGATGGTGGTAACTAAATCTTAACAGATTTCAAACTAGAGGTACTATTTAGTGCTGCCACAAAAGAGGCTGTCAATGCATTTCAAAAATGCCCCCTGCCCCTTCATGAAGTTTAAACTAAAAATCTTTGAATTCAGAAAAAAAAAGGTAGGTACTGGAAAGCTACAACATTCTAAACAGATGGGAAAAGGATTAGCCTTTAAAATATCAGGTAGGTACCAGTTATACATAGATGTATAAACAGAATTACTAATCTAAAAAAAATTGTACTGCAAGATGTATATAGCAGTGTAAGAGCTCACCTAATGAAAGCAACTGGTGTTTGTAGTTTCCATCAGTATAATGAACAACTACAAAATATAAGTATTGTTCTACTCTGATTTGATACACAAAGCAAGGGATTGTTGCCTTTCACCCTCAGTAAGTAACACTTACTCAACAAATAGGTATGTTTCAAAAAATGAAAAGATAGAAGTTCCTTAGGCTTTTAAAAATTTTGCATTATAAACACACATTAATTGACCTGAAAATTTCAAATAAATGCTGTGATAATCTACATACTCAGTACTAGTGGAAGAGACAGGGTTGCATGAAGTAGATCGATTGACACTACATTCCCTTTGAAACACAGCTGTCTGGGTGCTAAGGATGAATTTTTGAGAATATTTCTATTGAAACTTACTTCTATTAAAATGGAAGATCATTGAGTATTCTGAACCATAAAGCCCCCTCTTGCTAACAGTACCAAGAATAAGCAGAAAAGAACACAGATCAGGGTTTTTTTTGGTTTCTTTTACTCACTTGGGAGAAATCAGTTTTCCATTACACAATGAACAACAGAACAGAAGCACCACACATCTTAAACATTTCTGCGTCATCCCTTACGAAGGTTTAGCGGTTTAATTCCTTGCAACTGCAAAAAGTGCAACGGGATCTTCATTTCAAGCACCCAAAATGGAGGGGGGGGACCCCCATGCTATCAGCAAATAATATGTAACCACGCTTAAATACTGCTATGACAGAAATCTGCTTAGAAAATACATTCGTTACTACTAGAACAATCCAATGAGGTGTAGACATTTGGTTAAAGTGTGGCTTAATATCCTTGAAGATTTCTGGATGTTACATAACAACAAATATTTTGCAACAGACGAACATTTTCAAAGAACATTTAGAGTTCATTAAAATTGACCAAAAAGACACAATCCCGATTCATCAACTGAAAAGGCAACCTATTACAGACACACGTCTGTCCTGACAAGCTGTAAGATCTCACAATGCACAGCCTTCGTGTCAAACTGCCCTAGGTAAAAACAAATGTAACAAAAGTGCTCAAGGTGGAGAAAGTATTGGACAACCGGTCTTTTTTTTTTATAAAAAGCTCTATGTTAAAGATGTAAAAATAAATGAAGTGTTGAAGACCAAAGAAGAGAAATATGTGGGCCAAAGTCACCCAGCTTCAAAGTCCATAAATTTAATAATAATAATAAAAATTCTATTTGGACCTCAACTACACTCAGTTTTCAGAAATCAATTTCGTTAAATATTTAGCTTCACAAACTCTGCAAAAATGAGTTAGTGACCTACAAAAGTCATATATATAATACATTATTTTAAAGATCATATTTACAAAATTTATTCACAAAAAGGACTGCAAAATTCTGATTTTGACTGCAGTGTCTTGCCTTGAGTTTTCTGAAGTTATTTTCAAAAAAAAAGAAAGATTATTGCTCTAATTTCCACACACAGAAAACATTACATTATGCAGTCTTTTCAAATAATTCTTGAGATTGTGTTTGAGAAGGAACTTGAGCACACTCTACCTTCATATTAAGTCCTTATCAAAGATATTGCATTAATCCATTATATAGTCTTCTATAAAGTGCACTCAGCTGCACAGCAATACGTAAATATTAGTCACAATTGTGTTTAAATAATTTAAATTGTTCATCCTCTCTTTTTATCCCTTGGCTTCAATGGACAGGATTTTGGACTAGCATGTGCCAATTAATTTTGCACTGCTACTTTGCTTGGGAAATCCCTGACTCTTGGGGTAAGAGACTAAAAGCAGCATTTATATTCAGGAATTCATATAAAAGAGTCAAGGCTAAGAACTACATTCTCTGTCAGATATTGTTAATAGAGAAATCAGGAAATTCTTACCACTGTGACTTTTCCAGCCACTTTTGTCTGCCTGGGCTAAAGAGCTTTGGATAGCTACAGTAAACATACAATGTATGCCAGGAGTCTACCCATCAAATCTATTAAAATGGCATTCCCAAATTCACATTTCTAGAAGAAGAGTGCCAAAAATATTAACGACTTTTTTTGTACCCCACATCATACAGTAATACATCGGCTGCTTCTACTAAAATGCATTTTTGTTGGTAGAAATTTTTTTGGTTTGTTTTCCTCTAGATGAGGAAATTTATCACTGGTTTCTGTAAGCCCAGTATGACTTACTATGAAGGATGTGTCACTTTCTAACACTAGTGCATTCAGCCATTCTTGTTTGAAGATGTGGTTCTAGATGTCAGCAGTACTTCTGTTAAAGAAAAGATACTTTCATCAGAGAAGACATCTTTGCTGAAAGAAATGGTTTGCGTACTGCATTTGGAAGAAGGAACTACTGACAATCAATGCCTAGAAGCAGAACAAGAGCCTTTCAGTGTTCCACTTTAAAAATGATCTAGAAATAAATGCTGTCCTAGAATTTCCTAAACACACTCAGGGTATCTTTATGCCATGCAGATTTGGAAAATCTGACATTTCACCTTTATATTCTCCTCTTTATAAAAGGCATTTGTTGTATTGAAGTCCTCCAAAACTTTACTTACCTCCCAGAAATCCTCATTATTCTGACTGCTTCCTCAGGTATGCTGGACAAAGTTTATGAGGTTTACTTGAACAGATACAGCTTATGTCAGTATTATGTTGCTTATCTAAGAAAGATTGTAGCAAAAGTGTAGAAGTGTATTTTGTATTTCAGCGTTCTTTTCTGTGCCTGATATTAGCACATTTTCACCTTACATGAGAGGTCTAAATTTTCCGTAGTTTCTGGCTATGCATACTCAAGTTATTCCAAGGTATGGTAAGGACAAGGATCATTATCAGTGTCTGCCAGAAGGATACTGCACCATCAGGATTCTTAGCCTGACTCGTAAGAGCTATTATATATAATTTTCAAGATCTGCTAAAGACACATTTCACAATGTCCATGGGGGTTTTTTTCTGGGATTTCTCCAGGTTCAGAAGTACTTCATCATCCTCTGTGCAGTTTAAGGCTTGATTCTACCCATGATACATCAAAGTCAACAGCTAATCCCAGCATACAGCTTGGGTTCATTGTGAATTTTCTTATGTATCATCAAAAAGAAAGTACCTCTTAGGGCCACAGATGCAAATACAAACAGGGTAACTGAGAGCAGGATTGTGTCAGAGGAATGGATATAAGCAGACTATACTCAATGGAAAAAGAGTCAGCAAATCTTTTCATCAGTCTTGATGTACAGCTTACCTGGTCTGGACCCATAGGCAGTCCTGACATAGGCATGGTATTAATACTCATCTGTGCCATATGGCCGCTGCCATTCATGTGCATCATACTGTACGCTGCTGGGTTACCTTGATGGTTGAACTGCTGCTGGGGAAAAGAACTGAAGTACAAAAAGACAAATAAAATTACCTTCCAAGAAAATGTATTGCCTTCCCTGCACCAGCTGTCAACACATGGAAGATAAAACTATTTTCACATTTACCTGTTTTTACCTAGTATCTGTTTAACATGGAAATTCCCCTCCCAAAAAGAATTTGAGTTTTTAGAAATGCAGTTATATGTGTATAATGTAACCTTTCTGGAGGCTACTATTACAGCTGTATCATCCATTGTAATATTATTTGATATTTTGTATTTCCCCACCCCCTACTCCAAGTTATTTTTTCTCCAAATATTAAGTTAATATTTAAAGACTGAATGTTGCTGCTGGTTACAAAGATTGTAAAGGTCCAATATGAATCAATGGAGTTAAGCATAAAATACACTTAATCATTTTATGTCCTAAACCAGAGCAGGATGAAGGACTACAGACACTAGAAAGATAGTTACTTTTTCCTCTTGTAAATCCTCTTCCTGCCACATGCTATTAAACATAGTTTCTACTTCCAGCAAAATGAAAGACACTTTTTGAGAAACAGGTTGTAATTGAGAAGTTCACCTGTTTCTGGGCATGCTTCCTGAGGGCCAGCCCTTCATCTCTGAGGACTGGTACATTGTTGCTGACTGAGGATGCTGCAGCATAGGGTTCTGGGAGGGTCCAATTCTTGATGATATCATTGGATTGGGAGGGCTTGATACTCTACTAAATCCAGGATCAGGTTGTTGGCTTATTCCTTAAAATAAGGAGACAGATACAATATACTTCAGTTATCATTACCTAGTACTTGTAGTTTATCTGCTTGCAGTGATTGGAAGGGGAAAAGTCATCCTTTTTTGTAGCAGTATATTCCATTTTTCAGAATGAATGGTATTTAGGTAGTTTGGATTAATATAAAGAGGGAAAAGAAAATCAGACAAATGAAAAAAAAAGCCAAACATGTTACTACTAGTACCATAATTAGGTGGATAGGGGAATTGCTGTGAAGGAACTTGAGCCATTGGAGGGCCTGTCAAAGCACTATCCATGCTTCCTGAGGCTGTCACATTTGGTGGTGGACTGAAGGCCTGAGGTTGCTGTTGCTGCTGCATCATCATTGCCATCCTCTGCTGTCTAAAATGGTGACTTATTAGTTCCCTGTTACGTTGAGCCACCATTTGAGCATTAAGAAAACCTTGCTGCTATCCCCCAAAGAGAAGAAAAATCATATTAGAAGATGTTTTTACAAATAAAATCATGTCAGAGTCAATCAAACATGTTCCCAAGACCCAGCAAGTTAAGGAAAACCCATGGTCGGTGCAAAAAATAATCTTCAAAATATTAAGACAAAGCTTTTCATTAAATTGTCATTAGTGCTAAACAAATGACATTTTACATGGAAAAAAACTTGGCATACTGAATTGACAGCATGACCTAATCAACAAATCCCCCTGCAATCTCAGGAATAAGGGAGGTAAAACCCCCCCTTTTTAAAAAATTATGTAGAGGAACAAAACCAAAGAGGAATGCTGTAAAGCCATGAAAGAAGGCTGAAATTCTAAACAGATGGCTACTGTAATAAGTACTTACCTGGGATCCCACCTGTGGCTGCATAACTGGTCTCATCACTGAGTTAGTACCACTAACTGGATTTTCCATTTTTATTTCAAGTGTTTGACGAGTCTGATTCATAAACTTGGAAAAAGACATTTTAGCACTATTAGCTTGAAAATAACAGTACTTGAACAAAGAAATGGCAACTCCTGCAAAAACATTTTCTTTACAGACTACTTGAATCCATGAAGTGCAATAGCTAATGTTTGCCTTGTCTAATGTACCTGAAGAACCAAACTATTTGTTTAAACAGCTCAAACACACAAAAAGAAAAACCCTTCAAACAATGCAGCATTAACTGGCCTTGGTTTTTATTTTCCTTGAAATTAGCAGTCTTTAAGAATAAAGAGCAGACTATCTACTTGTTTCAAACAATTAGTGTCACAGAAAACCAAGAGAGAACACAGTATTTCCTAACATTATTGTTCCACATGTGGAGAGGAAAGGGTTGAAAAATGGATGATTGGCAAGGAGAGGGAAAAAGAAGTTGTTTTTAGAACTGTCTTCTCTCAAGGACCAACCATGCACCTGGGAGATGTTAGAAAATACTCTGGCTGAGAAAATTCACATATTTGTGTTTGCTCTGGGATATTGTCTGCCTACAGAGAAGAAATGGAATTTTCTCACAAAAGATACCAGGACGTTGTTGAAGACTTTTAAAAGCCTTTCCATAGACTTGGGCCTCTTTGTTAAGGTGTGGGAAGGGAGATAAGAGGGTTTGGAAAGGTGAAACTACAGCCTAGTGAAGGACTATGCATGCTCCAGGCCCTTCTCATATGGAATGCAGGGCTCAAGCCTGGGTGCTTTTTCCCCCTGCCAAAAGGAGCTTAGCAGTGCATGTGTCTCTGTTTTTTGGTATCCAAGATGATGGAATAAACCTACTCTTTGCATTTCAGCTGTGTGTTGTTGCCTTGGTGTTACCTACACAAGTTCTGTTCACACACCATGTAACACAGCAGTAGTTCAGTTTTCCTAATTTATTTGTACACTGTATTTAATACCAAGCCTGCATTTTCACGTGGGGAATTCAACTCTGAAATCATGCACCAATTTTTAAGCAGTGTTTTCAACCTAGTGTTAAGATCTATGTGGCTGTATCTATTCTCTCACCTTTCATCCAAAGAAAATACCTAAAATAATATAAAATCACAAAATGGAAAGCAAACCCATATATCGATAAGCCCGAATGATTATTTAGAAAACAGTGACGAAGAAGTAACACCTGATTTACAGAAAAAATACAGCTGCAATTTAATGCTATCTGTGAGGTTCTGAAAAAATACTAAATATGGATAAAGAGATCATGCAGAATTATATTCTACAAAAGCACTGTTTTAACTAGCAGTCGTTTTGTGTGCTGCAAGACCCAATCCAATCTGTAGCTAGGGAGACTGATGAAGGAGAAACACTTGTCCTAATATATGTTCTTCCACTCCTACAGCCATCTGGCAATTCAATGAGAAGCACTGTCAAAATAAAAGATCCACCTTCTCATCTGTTGTAATGTCCATTGTTACATATGTGAAGCAACACAATTCCGTGTGCAAGTGACTCCATTCTGAAGCATGAAGGAAGTGTAAATGTAGGAGCAAAAAATTACCTGCTGTCCCTGGAGCCTCTGCTGGAGCTGCATGCGTAGCTGCTTTGGTGTGTTGGTCCGAGGTCTCATCATGTTTGCTCGAGGATGCATACTTTGCAGAGGAAAATTGCTCAGTTGGCTCATCTGATTGATCACTGAATTAAAAGACTGTTGTCCCTGGATGTTACTAAAACCTCCTGGCATTGCTGCCCCTTGCCCTTGATAGGGTTGACCATATAACAAAGGCTTCTGGTCAATCATAACTGAAGATTCCTGACCTTGAAATGAATCTTGTTTGGGTTCCAAAGCTTGTCCCTTCAATAGATACAGAAGTGCTTTCACTAGCAGTATATACAGAATTCCTAAAGAAGCAATAAAGCTAACACAGCATAATACACCAGCCAGCAATTTCTTGGGTAGAACATAGCACGGACAGCTACTATTAGTTCTATCTCCAAACTAATGAAATAGCTAAAGTGATTAATAATAATAATTCTTTTTAAAATCGATTTAGCTGCACACTGCATACACAGGCAGACCAGTGTCACCATTCAAGCCCTTCAGCACCTTTTGATGCTATTTGTACAAATGATATTGTCATGTGGGTCTTAGCAACTTCCAAATTACTCACAGAATTTAATATTTGCTAGCCATGCAAATTCAACCTGGAACTGAAGGACAGGGAAGCATCCACATCACTGCCAGTCAAATAATTCACAATCTAAGCTCAGCTGACAGCAGGCTGACTAAGGAAATCCAACACAATTCTCAGTTTATAGAATTATAATGAATTACATCCTGAACTCCACCTATATATACCAAGGCATTATACAATAAACTTCTGTAAGAATATACAACTTTATATTTCTTGTCATGCACAAGAAATGTAATCCATGCTGAGTTTCTCCATTGAAAATCACTAGGCAATATAAAGGTTTCCAAAGGGAAATGTAAGAATATAAAGATGAGGATGTGAGAAGGCGAAGTAAATGAGGAGGCCCTCTTCACTTTCTTTTCAAGTAACAAAATAATATTGGTCTTTGGAAAATAAATGCCCAAAATATCTGTTTACTTACTTGGTTTACAAGATCAGGAATTCCTAATGCTCTGTCAATTTCTTCCAGACCTGTGACATCTGTATTACTCAGTAGTGTGTGCAGCTGATCCAGAAGTGCCCTTTCATCATTCTGGCCTTCCACATTTGGTGCCGAACATAAGAGATCATCCAAAGAGCTTCTAACTAATTGTCTATAAATAAAAAAAAAACCCCACCCAGTAAGGTTGGAAAAGGCCTCCAAGATCATGGAAACCAACCTTTGAGTGAATACCACCTTGTCAACCACACTTACAGCAAGTACTAAGTCATTTCTTGAACACATTAGGAACGGTTTCTCCACCACCTCCCTGGGCAGCCCATTCCAATACTTGACCCTCTTTCAGTGAAGAAATTCATTACAATGAAAACTACAGTTTTTATATAATACATTGACCTGAGTATGATTAAGTATTATAGTCACCCGGATGACTGAAGTAAGACTTAACAACTTAAGTCCCAAATTTATGTCTTAGAATGTCCAATCACCTTCCACACACCCTTGAACACACATAAACTCTGTTTTCCCCTGCCTTCTACCATGCGCCACAGAGATATGATTTCAGAGTCTCCCATCTCTTTTTTCTGTGCCTCTCAACTCAAGGATTGATAGATTTTGTTAACAATGCCTTTTGTGGAGCTGGGTTAAAAAATATCCAGTGTCAGATCACCAGCAGAAATGGAAACATTTCTGAAACATTCCAGAAACACGATTCAGGCTCTAATCTGTTATCCCCACTTTGTATTCTACACAATTTTATGCTACACAATTTTATTTCCAGGTCTTAAATTCATTTGACAGACAGCGAACAGTTGTATTTAGAATTACCTTAAAACCTTCCCCAATTCTACCTGTTTTGTGAACCCCGTGACACTTGCTCCATGGACATCAAATTGTCAGGCCACAATCCAGGTTGGTTAGATGGTCCAGGCTGTCCATACAGATTCCCCCCCATGTCAATGTTTATCTCATTTGGTCCTGCAAGGTAAAACATTTGTGTATATTTTAAAAAATGAAGGTCTCATCTTGCTCTCCTAGTGTTCATGTTAGGAGGATCACACAAATTGTCAAGCAGCTTTGTGAGCTTTCCATTGTCATGTTTTACAGTCACAGTCAAGATAATGTCACATATATAAAAGACAGATTTAAATATGGCAGACAGTGATCTAAACCTGCTACCCTGTTAGAGCAGAATTGTTATTTGTAATCCTTTCACCTCTAAATAGGAGCACGATAGACAGCGCTTTACATGAAAAAAAAAAAACCAACAAAAATTCTGCACAATGACATCGAGGTACCAGGAAATATACACTGTCATAGTGACATCAAAATCAGACATTTTAAATTCCAATACAGAGTGGAAATCAAAAGAAACACGAAGTACCTAACATTTTGCTCTTTGGGAGTAATTTCTTCCCTCTACCTTTTCAGGGATATACAGCACTACATAGGAGAGTTTATGTCATCCCATTATTTCCTAGTATCTGTATGAATCACCTAGCATCAATGATTTCTAGGAAGCTAAGCTGGAAAATTCTCACTTAGTCAGGACTGCACAAATTTCTTCTGTATTTAATCTGATATCCATTTGTTGCATTGAAATAGTAAGCCTGTTTAAGAGAACTGGTGACAGCCCTGATAGCTTTCCATGATAAGAAAGGAATCCTATCTATTTAAGCTGGTTTGGGGCATGCTTGTATTGGCATAGTAGACTGGAGAATTTCAGCTCTAGACTAAACTTTTGTTGGACATCTAGAACAGAAAAAACCCACAGGCTTTAAGACTGTTCATACTTCAGACATACAGCTTACTTTCTCGTGCACACTTGAATACTTTGAAGAAAAACAGTATTTGCAATGTGGCTTTATATGGAAGTTGGCTACTCCATGTGAAAAGAATTTTGAAATTGGAAGAAAGATTTTAAGACATCGATTACCAAGAAGTTAACAGAAAAAAAAAAAAAAGGGAAAAAAACCACCTATCTAAATCAAATAGGATGAATTAGGTTAACCACAATGCTAGTATCTTCACATACGGAATCATAGATGCCATTTAGTTCCTGGAATTTAGCAGGGAAGTACTGCCCTAAAGAAATATACAGAAATTATATCCCCCCCCAGTCTCAGGACCCAGAACAAATTATCTATGTATGCGACACACAGCACCAGAAGAAAATAAGAACATCACCAAGAAGTCATAAAATGTCCTAGTCAGGGAACAATAAGAGTACCTCAAAAAGCCTTTCAATGAAAATCAAGCATTTTACCGAAGATGCAAAGATTCTTATGATGAATGCTTACCAAGAAACCAGATGGATAGTGCTGTGTAGGACAATAAGAAGTTACGAACTTACTCATGTGAATCATTTGCTGTTGCGGCATTGGCCTAGTACCAGGTATGCTGTTAGAGCGACCAGGCAGCCCAGACACAGAGCCACCCTCTGGGGGCCTTGGAAGGGTTGTACTAAATTCAGGTCCTGGTCTCAACATTGAAGCAGAGCTTGCAGATTCCAATCTGTTCACTTTGGAGCTTGGCAAACCCCAGTCTCCTGACTGGTGCTGATTCATCGGCACATTTCTGTTGGGAGTGCTTGCTATAATGAAGAGCAGAAAACAAAAAATTATTATCTGGAGTACATTATATATTTTGGTTTTAGAATTATATTGCTATTTCACCAAGTGCACCTGCTAATGTCAGAGCAATTGACTGAAGTCCTACAAAAGCACGCAGAGCTCACCATGCCAAGTTCTAAACCACACAAAAACTGTATGAATCTAAATATACGTAAAATTCATAATGACTGGCTGCCACTGTGAACTGTTCTTGCTTCTATATATCAAAAGCACATGTTAAACTAAAAACTCAAAACAATAAAAACATAATTTAACTACTTAAAGTACTGATAATGACACAGATAATTAACAGTTATGTTCTTAAAATTTTTAGCTAAGATAATTCAGAAGTATTAATGATGGTAAAATAAAAATTTTTTAATGTTAAAGTTTCCTCTAATTGAAATTTGTATTTTGATCTTGCAACTTTTTTTTACATAAAAGCTATTTCCTTTACAATGAGAGAGCTGTTTGTATACAACCAACAAACCCAGATTTGGTCCAAAATTTTCTTGGTTTTCAATCATTCTTGGACTTCCACCCATCAAGTTTTGCTTTTGTAACATGGAGAATGCATTGACATTCCTCACTGAAGCACCTGAGCCAATAGGGCTGTCTAAAGACAAGGCTCTGTTAAAAGGTGGGCGAGTAGTCTGCACAGACTGGGGACTCTTCACACCTGTTAAAGAATTAAAAGATGCATGTAACTGTACATTTTAAATAAAATATGCTATTAATGGCTTAAATTAGTCTCATCTCTTTATGAGCTCATATACTTGATCTTAAGCATGTCAGGAACAGTTATGTAGCTTATGTTTTCACAACAAAAGTTCCCATTTTGAACACATAGTTAGGACCTTTTGCAGAAAAAGTCAAAGGCAGTTTCCTTTGGCCCTACACAAAAAAAAGAGGTTCATTTTAATTTAATATCTGTAATGAACTTAGCATTACAGATGTCTTGTTATCTGTAAGTGGATTGCCCAGACTTCGGTTAACTCCTATATGGAGGTAGAAACAAATAGTTCTGTTTGGAACAGCTGGAATCCGGACACGGTGTGTTCCTGAGAACAGTGTCCTCCACGGACAATTAACCCACAAATCACTGTGCTTCACAGCCAACAGTGTCAGTGGCCTTACATGTTCTTGTACCTGCTTTTCTATTTTTCATTATCCATGTTTCACCTCCTTTGGTTATCTCAGCAATCCATTGCCCTATATAATCAAGAGATGACCAGTGTCATGAAAGAATGCAACAACTACCATGATGCTGGTCTATTAGCTAGGTTATCCTCCCCTCCTACTAAGGAAGGGCATTCCTTTTGATGTCAAGGAGGAGTAATGATTAGAACTTACTGGCCACAAGATGTTTTCACATAGAATAAGAAAGAAATTAAA
The DNA here is from genome assembly GCA_910950805.1 of Acrocephalus scirpaceus scirpaceus. Classification (NCBI taxonomy): domain Eukaryota; kingdom Metazoa; phylum Chordata; class Aves; order Passeriformes; family Sylviidae; genus Acrocephalus; species Acrocephalus scirpaceus. Next base: position 15,604,017 of record OU383787.1, read on the forward strand.
AGCTTGTCACCAATCCCATATATATCCCTAGCCATCAGTAAGGGATAAAAATTCTCAATTTTAATTTACAACTCACAAAACATCTTTCCTGATGACTTGTCTCTGAGAAATTTACACTAGATGAAGCCAGAATAAACCATAAAACAAGGAACTGAATATTATTCATTGTGCATAAGCAGGTGAGTGCTGTCAAGACAGCTAATAGTGTATATAATAGCCTATGAAATCATAATTAGCCATTTTGCATTACATTTGTCCTTGAAGATATAGGAGATGAAGAAAGTACTCCCTAAGGGTTTGAGGATGCATTATGTTTACATCAGGTAAGAAGAAAACCCTAACTTTAAAATCCAGGTGGTAGATTTAATTCCTCACCTAACAGAGCATTTCCTTGAAATAATGCTTGCTTTGTTCCAGGGTTATTTCCATTTGCAGACATAGCATTATTGTAAAACTCTGAACTAGTAAGATCACCTAGGATTGCATCCAAATTGTCCAAGTCTCCGTTCATCTGAAAATGATGCAGTGAAATACCAAGGTTATTTACTCTCATATGGCTATACTTCAATTTTTACATAGCTCCTCACTAATCTTGAACTATATGACTGGCAGACAAATGTCTTAATTCACTGACACTATCTTGAGCTATCTTTTAACTTCCAAAGAACTTAAGGCATCATTTAGATAGGCTTTTTTTGAGTATTTTGCTTGGGTAATTTTGAGCATTAGCAGAAAACACACATAACTAAAATGAAAAGCACTTCTGAATATTAACATTTCAATTATCACAAGTTACAAAGATCAAACCACTAATGATAGTGAACATTGAGAACATCTACCACTCAGTGACAAATAATGTATCTATCATACACAAAAAGCTACTAATGACACGACAAGACACAAAAATTTTGCACCATTTTTTCCGTTCAGTTGGAGCCCTAACTTTCTTTTAAAAATTGTCTTTAAATCAGATACAGTTTCAACAGAAAAATAATTCATATATAGTGGATCCGTATCTTCACAAAAGAAGCTTCTCTGAATACCTTAATTACATCTCAGGAGCAAGTACTGAAACTACATGTTGTGTACTATCAGAGAGTTGTTAACTGATTTTTCTGTGTATTCAAGCAATGTTACAAGGCGTTTCACTGATAGTCAGCCACTAGGTAATATAAAAAATTGTGTTGTCTTTTTGAGTTTTTTTAATCCAGTTTTAACTGATTTGGGAAACTCAAGGTCTAAGAAATCAATGTATCTTCAGTAAACTCTGCCATATTGACCAGTATTGTTTACTTCTAAGTTCCAAATATTAGGACTTAAATACAAAAATATTATAAACAGATTATAATTTTAAGAACATCTGTTCCTAACAAGTGCACTGATAGTTCGAGAATAGTTGTTCCATGGTGCTAGTCGTCTGTATTGTGACATTTCTTGGAATTCCAGCTCTAGAATTTATTTGTATTTATTTATACAAATTATATGTACATTTAAACATTTTAGTATGCATTTATTTGAATGCTGAATATATACATATATTTGGAAGAACATATTCCCTCATTTAAGGAAAGAAAAAGAGTGCTAAAACCAATGAATGAACTAAAGCAAATCATGACTATTTCAAGTATTACACATTTTTGTGTACTGTTTATATTTTCAAAATGAAATAATTTCTTACCTTTTGCTCTTGTATTGCCAACTAATTACAGAGGCAGTTATGGCCCCATTTCCTACTAAGCCATAAAACCAAACATGTACTAAGATCTAATTTTAAGAAATAATTTGTAAATATTACCCTAATCGCATCATAACTTAAAAACATTAGTCCAGGACTTCAGGACATCAGATTTGGTTATATACGTACCCTGCAGTTCTTTTTGTTTGTGCTTTTTCATTCACAATTAAACCTGAGTTTATTGTTTCACATCATTTGCACAGTGCTTTTTTAGAAATGTTTACACATGCATACTGTAGAGTGTTCTATATTTAGTCATTCACTGTGATCGTAAAATATTGGTTAGCTCACTGCCATCATTTTACATTATACTGTACCTCCTCTGCTGGCTCCATTTTTATTTTCATCTCTTTTTCTTGACTTGAAGTAGGAACTGTAGAATTTGTGCATTGTCCCATCTTATTATCCACACCTTCTACTTTAGGCTTCAACTCTTTGGAAAGCGAGTCCTTAATATCATCTTTATCTAGTAGATATCTTAGTAAAGCATTGCTTTCTTTCTTCTTTGGGCTCAGTTGTTCGTGTTTGACAGTGCCTTCTCCACAGGAGACTGTGTTACTAGCATCATGATATGTGTCTTTACCAGTAGCTTCAGCTGTGATCTTGGCCACCTCTGCTGGAGAATTACCATTCTGCAACAGCTTATGTAAAATCCTGTGCTTCTCTTGCAAGAGTGACCCATGCATGTTTGAGGAGGAAGATACCCCTCCAGATGTTGATGAGGAAACTCCTGAAGGACTGGTAACGCAGGTAGAAGATTCTTTACTATTTGAGTCTAAAGGTGAATTTGATGCCGTAGAATGTCCTCTTTCATCTGAGGAGCACGTGAGTAGCTGAAGGAGTTTTTTATGCCCTTTGCTTTCAGATGGTCCTCTCTGACTTTCAGATGCCTCCAGATTTCCCTCTTTACTATCTTTTTCACTAAAGAGATCCCTGCTGTTCGACTGGCAGATGGAACTTTCCACTTGGTTTTGCTCACAATACAAACCAGAAGGGCTTTTGGAGTCCTGGGTACTTGTTTTACTTTGCTGAGTTATGCTAATGTTTGGGGAATTATCCAATTTTGGACCCGGTGAAGAAAGTGTTGATAAAAGGGAATTTCCAACACCCTCACTAATGGCTTGCAGAGCACTAAGAGAACTGCTAGAGAAAGTGCTGTTGCTAGTGTTGCTGGCAGATCCCATTGGCGAGTGCATACCTGTATCATGTGACAGAGATCAACTTATTAAAGTACTGCCTGTATCTAGTCTTCCTTTGGATTATGTATGACTGCCACACAGAGTTATTAATCATAAAACACATTTTTACCATGAAGTCACGCATACTACATTCAAGTAACACATATAGGAGCATATAAAATGGTTAAAACGGATGAAAGATGGAATTCAGATAAAAGTGAGGAAAGGTAGCTTGAAAAAAAAAGAGCTTATAGCAAAAATAAAATACCTGTAACTGGAGAATACTGGTGTGAACTCATTTTTGGACTCCCTCGATTCCTAGGAGATACCATTAGATTCTGTTGGTTGGAAGTTAAGCCAGGACTACCATGTGGTGGGCTACTTATATTTAGCCCAAAATTGTTACTCTGATAAGCAGAGGACTGCATTCCGGGTCCAGAGTTCCCTGGTCCCATATTCCCAGGGCCTCCATATCGAGTGCTGGTGAGCTGACCCACTGCATTGGGATCTCCCATCCCATAGCTCCTGATCTGCATCGACATGGCTTGACCAGGTGACATGTTCATAAGACCATTAACAGAAGTTGTGTTTCCAGTCATAGGTGTTTTGATATTTTGCCCAACAGAATTAAGATTTGGCCGATATCCATTTTGTTCTCTGTAAATTTAACATCATCCCCAGAAACCCAAAGAAAACAAATTAAAACCTTATTTGGAATCATGTGCTACAAATACATTATTAAACAATTTCCCAAATATTTTTTTCTAAGAGAGAGCAGTGAGAATTCAAGCTTCCACAAAAGCAGAACTAAGGCATGACATTCATTTATTCATTACAGAAATGCATATCCTTTGGGAGGTTCAAGTTATCAGCACATATCACATATCACTGCCTCAAAAAGCTTTAATCAACAGAGTATTAATCAGATTTATCAATTAAAAGATCCTCCTTCTTTTGCCCCCTTCCTGAGTCAATGCCTGACACCATTGTACTGTTCACATTAACAGTGTGTGACCCTGAACAAGCTCAGTTACTGATTTTTCAGCATCCAGAGGCACTCTAATGCCAGAAGGAGACAGATTCCCTCCAAAGTGACATTTCAATTATTCTTGCAAAGAACAGGAACAGGTCAGGAGAAATACTACTTAAAGTACATTTCAGTTATAGGTTATGCATCTGAGAGGGTTTCATTGTCTTTTTAATTGGTCTGCAAAAGCATATGACTGAGCATTTGTATTTTCAGTGTTTCGTCAGTGCTACCACAAAAGATTTATAAAAACATAGCACAGGCTTTGTGCAGGTCTCTTTTGACTGTGACTGTCTTTCTGCCACACAGTTAAAATGGGACTCTATTAGGTTTACACATTTATTTGTACGTTACATAGCTCTGTTTCCCAAATTATTCCCCATCTGAGTTTTAATCAGGTAAAATATTTCAGTATGCTATTTTTCTCAGGTTATCTTCAAAGTCAGATGTATTTTTAAAAACTGTGACACTCAAATTATAAACAGATAGTACTAATTTCACCTGTGAAGGAAGTGGGTAGAGACAAATCCATGGCGATCATTGGTTACAGGATTTCGAAACAGTTTACTCTTCGTTTGTGCTGTCACTATTGTACCATCCGCTAAAGAAAACCGATATAATGGGGTTTCAGCATGACCTTGTGTGTAAGCTGTAAAGGGAATATACAAATATAGTTAATATTTAAAATTGCAATAATTATGAATATGAATTATAAGATATTTTTGACACAATATCCTTCATTTACTGAAGATTTAAAAAACCTCAAAAAACCAAAAAACTTTAAAAAGAAATAAACAAATAAATAAATAAATAAGACACACCCAAGACAGATACAGAGAAAAAGGAAGTATTCCACAATTTCTCCTCTATCAATAGAGGGAAGATAAAAGCAAACAAGATTATTTTGTTGCTGCAATATTTTGTGCTCACCAGACACAACTGGCAAAATTCTACATTTGTTAACAGACTTCCAAGGCCAGATTATAGATTCCATGGCTCCTGCTTTGGGAAGCATTTTAAAGTTTGCTTCAATCAAAAAACTGTGGAAACTACTGGTTTTAATTTGAGCTTGAAATCTCTTGTTAACTTAGAATTCATTTGATCAGTTATGTTGAAGAACTTCCAATGGAACGGAAAATCCATTTTCTGACAGTACAAGTTTCTCTTTATTTAATATCCCTTTTGCTTGAATTACTTTTTAAATCCTTCAAAAAGACTAGAGTTTGGAAAAATTAGAAAACATAATCTTTCTTACTGAAGACTGTGGCTGTACTTCACTTATCTATCAAGGTTATCAAATTAGCAATACAAAATATGTGGCACTGGAACGCTGGAAGTATACTGAGCCCCGTGTCTTGAGAATAAGAAGGCATCAACACAACCGTTATCACTTTCAGAGAGTGGTTCTTTAACAAAATGAAAGAATGAATCAAAATAATGTCAAACTAACATTAACCAAAAATAACATGCTAATGATAATTAAAGATGATATATCAGCACAGAACTACAACTGTCTCTATCATTGCTGTATCCATCTGTGGAAAAACAGCTTCCTTGAGGACCCTAGATTGTGTATCTGGTATTTTCCATGATAATTTCCAAAACAAACACATTGAAAAAACAAAACAACTTCCAGCAGAACTCCTCATTCTCAAGAGGTCATCCTCCTTCAGCTTGTAAATAAATCACAGTAATTAACAAAAACCATGAAAAAAAGGAACACAGGCAGAATTTAGCATTTTTGTTTTTCAGAAAAAAATGCAGCCCTTAGGAGAAGCAGTAAGACCCACACATTGTAAACTGATTTTTACCTTCATGGTAGTGGCGTTTATTTGACCATGACTGCCCATCATTGGGGCATAAAAATCTCTGAATACAGCGACGAATTTTATCTTCAAAGCCAGGTCTCATGGAAGATCGTAATGAGTTTGTATCAATGTTGACAAGTTTGCCTTAACAGGAAAGAAAATACACAAGTTAAAACTCCTTATGACTATGACAACTCTTTTTGTATAAATATGGTACATTTCATAAGGCTCCAATATATAACCCTTGTAATCACCAAAGTCTGAGCATGCAGAAGTTACATTTATGAATTATCTGCCACATGAGAATATGATGCTGCTTGTTAAAGCATCACTATTCAAAAGGATTTATACAACTGAGTAAGAGAAAGTTCATCACCCACAGGTCACTGTGAGAGCTTTAGAAAACAGTAACTTTAGTCTCTGGTTACAGGCACCTAAGAGATGCACACAGAGCAAAATTTTAACAAATACTGAGTAACTACATCAAATGAACATCATGAACACAAACTGGCATCTGAAAAAGTCCCATTTAGATTATACAACTCCTTCAATTTAAACAGCAAAACCCACTTTAAATATTAGCTTATGTATTGTATAAAAACACAAACAGTCTAAAGGACTTCCACTTCAGTTATGACCTAAAATATTTCTTCCGCGTAAGGGAAAGCAGAATGACCATTTGAAATTCTAGTTAAAACACAAGCAATGCTTTTTAACAACCCACCAAGCAGTAGCATAGAGAACAAAATGCCTTCCACAGGTTTTATTACACCTCACTACCAACATATGGTATAGCGTAAAAAGCAGTTGGGAATTCTCAGTATGAATTCTGTTAGTCACTACAGATACACAATACATACTCCATTTATTTAAAACAAGAGCATATGGACAAAAAAAGACTCCTTCATACCTTCCTCCTAGGTATACTTCCTACCTCAAAGATCATGTCTTGTAATAAAGCTCTCTGGATTTGCTGGAAACACCCTTTCTGCAGTTGTGATACGACGCGCCACACAAATCATGCAAGACTGCAAATCTGTATTTAAAAAAGAATGTTTCTTCTTTCATCGTCTCCTTTTTTGCTGTATTGAAGAATCTAATAAAATAGCTGAAGTGTCTTTTGTTGTTACAATGGAAGTACAGACAGTAGGGATTAAAGCTGCTGCATTCCTAAAAATGGTTTGCAATGCACCAAAGAGCTTTTCACAGGAATTTCTATGCATGACAATTCCACAAAAATTCCTACCTTCCCCCTCTTCCATCATAGCTCTTGGCTGTGATAAAGCGAAGCACTGCATAGTTTCATATCTTTGATGTATATCCTGGTAGCCACCTGCATCTTCCAAGAGATCAAGAGAACTTTTCACCATCATCCAGCAATTGAATGTATGGCTCTTCTGTCTAGGTGTTTCCTTAGTCCATGAACTCCATTAACTTACAAGAAAAAAGTAAGAATTCATATAGATTTTCAAATACAATCAACTCATAACTGATTCTTCCTAATTTAGATATCCTGTTTCTAGATTACAGATATTAAAGAGTATTTTAAGATGCCTTCTCAATATACTATCAATATAGCTTGGTATAAAATAGGAGTATTGAGAACCAAGTAAAAAACACTCTTCCTTTTGCATGACACTTTAAGTAGCTTGAAGGAGTGCTGAGAAGTCATTCACATATTTTAAAAACAGTCAGCTCCTTCAGCTAGCCTTGTGGTATTAGGGAAGGTGTTCCTTTAGTGTCGCTGTTTTAAAGGGATAGGTAAACCAATTGCAAAGGCTAAGTAAAGTGTGAATTTCCAGCACATTTATTTCTGATGGCATGTTATTGTAAAAACACAGTAGTATTTACCAAGATTAAGACATTTGTGTAGTAAAATATTCTTTATATAAATAATTTGTTTTGAAAGGTTATCCTTTACAAGATATTTTTTTCTTCTCTGATGGCTTTCACACAGTCTAGTAAGTGTAGTAAATCAACTTTTACTACCTGAAGATTTAGGTAAGTTTTTAAGAAAGTCCTTCCGATCCTCTTCATGCAAAATACCATAGACACTTGTATTAACCAAATCTTCTTGTTTATACTGCAGATACTGTGTGACATTTTCCGATACAAATACTATGTTCCCATCTCGATTTACAACAAAGAGGAAGCCGTCCAATGCCTAAACATTAACATGACAACATATCATATAAGACATACCAACTAATTCTGAACATAATTTAGTTTAAAAACTGTGCAGGTGACAAATGTCAATTTACAATATATTTACTTATTTTCAAGGATAGAGATGAAGTTTTAAATTCTTCTTTGAGGAAAACTGTGTCTGGTAAGGAATTATTTAAATAATAATAATTAATATATCCATGTGATATTCCATTCAGCTTCCACATTGATAACCAGCCTTCTTGTTTCATTATTGATTCATATGAACACTAGATCATGAATTTGTAACATTATTTCAGTAGTTAGCAAATTGAAACAAGAAGTTCAGTAGAAACAAGTAGTAAGTCATGAATATGAAGACATTTCCACTATCAAGTGATGAGATAGGAGGATCTAGCCTAGAAATACTGCATGTTCTTAATTGAAAGAGAAATTCAATATCTATGTTAAAAAAATTAAGCTTCAAAAATGCTTTGATGAACTTGTAAATATCAGATTGGTTTTCTAGGCATAAAGAAAGGCTATCTACTCTGTAATATTTACTATTATTCTTGGGTTATTTTACTTGGTGGCAATATTCATTTAAAATGCTTCATAATTTAGTAACACAAATGCAAACACACATAACAAACCTCTCCTTGCAAAAACTCCTCTATTGTCTCTATCCCCTACAGGAAATAAAATATTGCATGTATAAAGAAGCACAGCTTCAGTAGTAATTTGCTAATGACTGTTGGAGTAAATAAAGCATAGGAATAATAGGAAAAGTCAAAGACTATTCTATTTCCTTCTACAGACAATTTCAGCAAAATTAAGAAAACATGATAGATTTTATTCCTGACCCTTTCAAACATACTTCTGCATGGTTCTTGTATACTATTTTATTACTACAAGATTGCATACTTTACTGTAATATTTTCACCTGCTTTAGGTATTTGGTTCCAAAGGGGTTTACTAGGGCCTAATTTGTACTTGCCTGTAATAAAAGAGGTCCCAATGAATCCTTGTCAATAACTCCTTGACCCGTGGATGATACATCAGCTTTCTGAACATCATCATCATTAGAAATGGCTTTTCCTGAAAGCCAAAAGATAAATTTCTGTAAAGCGACTTTTCACGTGAAAGCCACATTTTAATATAACAAGCCAGATCCTAGGAAACACGTGAAATAAAGGCAAAAGGAAGCACAAATGAGAGAGAAGGGCTCATATACTGTTGGTCATTAAGACTAGAAAAAAATGTCATGGCCACATAATGCCAAACTCTTTCCTCATATAAATTGACTTGGCAGTTGAAGTTGACATGATAAACTTGCTTTGTGATCATTTCTCCTTGTTTTTCAGATACTGGCTGATTAATGCCTGCTGAGTCTTTCAACAGCCATTAAACACACTCATTGTATATCTCTCTTTCTTGTGTTTTTATTTTGATCATCTTATTAGCATTGGTCATAGTCTTCAGATGCCATCACCACTGTTCTACAAAAAGGCTTTGATTCATGTTAACTGTTGTGTGTCTGTACATGTATATATGTATGTGTTTGTGTGTGCATGCATACAATAAACCCATATTTTAAGAATCAAAATATCCTAAGTTAATAGATTGCAGGAGAAGGTGGAATGGGAACCCATCCCGTGCAGCAGAACAACAGAAAAAACAACGTGAACTTTATTTTGTGGTACTTGCTGGCTGGTTAGGCAGACCACAAGAGAAGTACAACATCTCAACTTTACAATGAAACATTAGAACACACTAGATGACACTACAAAAAACCTTAAAAACAGAAGATGATTTTTAAAAATTGTTTCAGCATGTCTTAGTAAGATGTAACAGTTTACCACAACAGGTAAGATGGGTATACACCGCAGCACGTTCCATTTTTCTAACACTTTACTGGCCAAACGACACACACAAGCTTGGAAGGCTAGTCATTGGGAGGTGCAGATGGGGGTGGTGTTTAAAAAAGGAAATTATATATACTCCTCATTCTGTATTTCAAACACAGGTTTTGGCATACACTTGTCAGTTTAAAAAAAAAGTATTATATCACTTAAGTTTACCCTAGCTGACAGAAATTACCAAGATATGAGGCATTGCTTCTTTCTCCTTTCTTGAGTTGGCTATATTGACTACATTCAATCACACTAAGAAAGCAATTTTCAAAATCCATAAAAATCACTATCTCTGATTGGAGGCTTGCCCATAAGAAAAGGATATGTTTCTTGAAGTGACAGGCAAAAGCATGCATTCTTCATACTGGTATTTGGTATAGTATACAAGCAGATGGTACAGTACCATCTCCTTTTCTTTACCTTGTCTGTGGTACAAAACTGGTAAAAAAGGCCATACAATGCTTTAAAATCCTGATTCTCAATAAAAAATCATGATAAATACTTGTTTACTTTTTAACAGAAAATTACTTAAGGTGCATTTAAGGTATGAATCAACTCAAAGTCCAAAGACCTGCTCAGTTACATGCTATTGTGAAAACAACTACCCAATTTCCCAAGTAACTCTTGCTTCAAAAAAAAAAGAATCACAAGGAAATTAGACTATTAACTTTCATTTAGTACCTTGCTCTTTTATTTGTCGAATCTGTTTCACAGTTTCTTTTAAAATAGCACATTTGTCTGGTTTGACATTGAAATTGTCAATGTCACTCAGATCAGCAGATATCAGCTCAGCCAGTTCTTCAATATATTTGCTTTCCTGCTCACGTCGACGCTTCTCACCACTGCAGACAAGACTAGGAATCAAAAACTTCGTTTTGTATACTTACATACCATCCTGTACAAAACCTGTGCTCACTCTGTGAACAGTATTGTACTTCACTTAACACCCACTCATTAAACCTAGGCAGTAGTTATTCTTACAGCAAACATGAATCTGAAGGGCAAATGTCTATGTTTTGTTACATTGCTGTTTGGTTTGCATTTTTTTTAAGCATTTAAAGTACAAATTTATATCAAGAGGATAGAAGAAAGCTATTAATATTTTTAAAAACCTCCTGTTTTTATTCTATTACTCTACTGTCAGATTTCATGAAAAAAGCAGCTACTTTTGTCATAAAAATGTAGCACTCATACAAAAAGTATATTTTAAGCTTAGGAGTTGCTTTACAGTTGCTTAAAATTTACTAGACAAATGAAACTGAATTTTAGCATTCTGTTAACTCCCTTCAGTTTGATTGTAAAGAGATGGCTATAGAAGGTGATACCTCATAAATTTCTAGGCATCAGAGCCTGAATGCCATCTCAACATGCAAGAAAAGCAGAATCCCAGACAACCTAAGGTTGCTGGATAAAGTGTCTCTTTGATATTCCTTTTCCTACCCAGGTTAATGTGCTGAGTAAAGAGACTGTCTACAGCCTAAGTCAACAGGGGGAAATGTCATACACAGTATGGCAAGTATAGGAAAAGAAGGACTCAGGGCAGGGGCAAGAATGGACACATCAAGGTAATTAAAAGAGAATAATCATTCTTTGAGAAGAAACCAAGTAAAGGAGTTAGGAAAGTATGCATGGACCAACACTAGAGAAAACAAATACATAACAAAGCAGGAGCTTGAAAAATAAAGAAAGCTAATGAAGGGTGACAATCTGAAAAAGAACTGCTGAATGGATAGAAAGACGCTGTAGAAAGGGAAAGAGAAAATGGAATGGAGGACACTCATAAAAAGACACTGGGATACAATGGAAACATTTAAGGGTCTCATAGACTATCTGTTGAATGATGAAGGCAATTGGCACGGGGCACTGAGGATGTGTTTCTAAAAGGGACAAATATTAGTACACACAATGCTTGGCAATGAATTTAATAAAAGTTAATACTCTACAGGAGGAAGAACATCAAAGGATTAAAGAGAACACTTCTCGTATTGCAGGGCAATGAAGCTTGTGGGGAACACAAAACTGAGTTCCTGAGACAACAGTGTCTGACAGAGCTGGGTGAGAGGTAGGAAGATAGCATAGATTGCCAAAATTTAAGATGGACTTGAAAGAAATGGAAGTACAAATAAACCAGCAAAAAGCTCAACCTCTTGCAATATTCTTTGCTAAATGTAAGCACCTGAAATAAGGCCTGTCAAATCAATTACCAGATATGAGATGATACCTTTAAAATTCCTGTGAAGCAAGAGATTTTTCTTCTTTTGCCTTGCAATCACAACTGTGAAAGGGATTCCTTATCTAATGGAAGGTATCCCTGCTCATGACAGGGGAACTGGAACTAGATGATCTTTAAGGTCCATTCTAATTCAATCCATTCTATGATATGTCCACTGTATTAAAATTTCCACAGGAGTCTAGTTATAAAGCACAGTTCATCAACTTTGGCATATCTACACCTAATAGTAGTTACCAACCTTCACAGCAGAAGGGGTGGTCCTAGTGAGGGCCCCCGCTTTGTTTAATTGCCAACTAAACAAGCTCCTTGGTTAGAACTTATTCTAAATTGCAATTCAAATTTGAGAAGTATTTTTAAAAACTCACTAAAACCAGGAAAGTTCTTTGTAAACCTACCTTGCACCTGGTAGGTTTCATCACAGGGCAATGGCTTGCGCTTCCTTGATTCATTAGTCAAACTATCTAAGGAATTTTCTCCTAATCCACTCATCTTGACCATGTATCAGCATCTCTGAAAAGCAAGGAAATAATCATTGTGAATAAAACACTCAAAATACTAATTCAAAATACAGAGAACTTATCTAGATAAGTAATTTATTTTTATCAGATTTACAAGTGAATTTTCTTAATGCAAATCCATACACTTTTTTGCTACTAAAAAACAATGTTTGCTTACCTGTCTTTAAAATCTACCCTGTATTTGGCCAAAACACAGGTTATTAAAGCTTTCTATCACTGTAAGCAAAAGGTTAAAAATGCATTTGATTTTTTTCAGAGATATTTATAATTTGCACCATTTTGAACTAGGACCACTCTACAGCTCCAATTTGTCTAAAAAATAAAAGATTCTCAGTATTTAAACACATATTTAGATAACCTGAAAAGAAAGCAATAAATTAATGTTATACCAAAACACAGTTGCAGGAACAAATAATTTTCATCCTTAGGAGTGTATCAGGGGGCTTACAGGAGATTCATACCCATCTCTGCATAAAGCCAACAGATTATTATTACCATCTTTACAGGTTACTATAGTTTTCACATCTCTTGCTAAACCTAAAATCAATACAATTTTCTAAAACTTTGAGGCCAAGGCAAGCAAAGACCTCAACCATCTTTCATTTCTGTTGCTTCCAGAGCAAAGATTGGGCCATAACCCAAGAAAATATCAGGTGATTTTGTTTAAGTCTAGTCACATTAAACAAACCTGGCAGATTATATATATACATAACACTCATGTCCCCTCACTCCCAAGGCCAAAAAGGAGCACCGATACAGATCAGAGAAGAAAGCTGTGTCGGGTCCTGCTATGCTAGGGTCAACAACATGCTGAGGGAGGAAAAAAAATTAATGTATCTATGCTATGTATCTAACTGGAGTATTTTAGAGCATAACTAGGACGATAACATGATCTAAAACCTTGGGTTTGGTCGTTTTTACTACAAAGAGACAAAACAGATCTGGGCAGTTAGAAATTTAGCATTATTTTATCCTTTTTACAGAAATTTCCAAATTAAGTGTGAATTTAATTTACTGCATTCTTGTTCAGACTGCAGTTGTTTACTCTATCATCAGTGGCAATAAATGGTGCTAAATATTTAGTTAATAGAGCTACACTTGTCAGCTAGAGAGACTCTTTTTGCATAACATAACCCAGGCACTAAGAAATCTTTCACAGAAAAAGTCCTTTGTCTCCACGAGCAAAAACTACCATTATGACATGTGTTAAAAGAAACTGGCCTAGGATGATCAAATTCCCAGGAGTCAGTGATCACATATTACAAGGACAAGGAACTGATAGAACTAAATGAAGGATATGTGAAGGTATCAGAGGCTGGTGGCCAACTAGCTCAAGCAGCTCTGTAGAACAGAATATGAGCACGCTGTTGAACAAGAAGTTAGTTAAATGCAAGTCAGCAGTGTATCCTTGCAGCAAAGATAACCAACCCCTCAGAAAGGGCACACTATCAACTAACTGCTTCCCGGACATGATATCTAAGAAAAAAAAAAAAAAAAAGTGTGTGTATTACTCTTGAGGCTATTAACCTTGACTGACTGAATTTCTGCATATTGGCTTCTTGGGGGGGGGGGGGCAGGGAGGGGGGAATCTGCTTCAGTTTTTTCTAAAGTCTAAACAGAAAGGACAAAGGCACACAAGAACAGATTTGCATGAAGCAGCATGGAAGTTTTTCATTCTACACGTGGAGAACATTACAAGAACATTCTTCTTACAGCAGTACAAAATTTTGAAAGCTAGACAGGACAGAGGACTGGACTACTCTAGCATATGTTAAAAGGCCAGAAATAAAATGGCATCTTTTTAAAGCGCAAATTCTCTTTGCAGCTAAGAAAATGTTACAATGCTCAACATAAAATTGTTAACCAGTCTTCATGCCAATCGATATGCATTACAAAAGGAACGATAACATGTTTTTAAAATGACAATAGAATTAAACCCAACCATCAAACATAATCTTCCATTTGAAATAAACGATTACAAAAGATGCCTAACTGTACTATGGGCATGAACTGTACAGGTAAGAATTTGGTCTTACATATAAATATCTGATAAAGAAACAAGATGAGTAAGACAAACCCAACAGAGAGATGGAAGAGCAAGTCTGAAGACCTTTATCCATTAATATATTTCTGCAGGGCAAAAACCTCCCAAATACATACATAGTGGCCTAATTTATGTAAAGTTCAAGAAAAATACACTGTTAGCCCACTAGATGACAGTACAGCACTAGACAACTGAAAAGATCGTATTTCCTCCAATTACCTTCATTCAGATGAATGAAGAACTACTCATCTGAACAAGTAAGCAGTTGGAGAAAAGAGATTATAAAACAGCTTATGATCATGCAAAAAGCAGCTGATTAGCTGAAGTTGATACTCAGCATTACATATGACTCAAGGTCTTATGTCTACAGACTTCACAGCTGAGGCTGCATCTTCAGGCATGGCTGTAGGTGACACAGGTGCAGTTCCAGTTCCACTGCTGCTTCCCTCCCCAGAACTACATTTACAGGATGAGTATAGACAGAGCTGAAGGTTTAAGAGCTAATGTGGAAAGAGAAAGGAAGAGCTTAAAATATATGTCTTAAGGCTAGCTTCAGGAAGGATATGGACAAAGCAAGTGTGTCTGAAGCCAAGAGTAAATTCTGTATAAGAGAAGGAAGCATTTAAAACACATTAAGCAGTTGAAAATTTGAGCCAGGACAGACATTTCACTGTAACATAATTTTGAAGGTTACATGGTTCTATTAAATGATTAGAATAGAAATGTCATTTCTCGTTTAACATCTACTTGTACTGAGAGATAACTCACAATGCAATTAAATAGAAAATCAAAATTACTACATTTTGTCTCAGAAACATGATAAACATAGGAGCTTGGACAAGGAAGGAAAAACCAGTAATTTCCATAGGCTTTTTCCCTACTCTTACACCCAAGTAGCTGATGGTAGTTTATTCAGGCCTGAAGCTGCAAAGCTGCTGCACATGTATTTTCTTTTCCCCAAGAATATAATTACAAGCTGCACAGGTAGGTCATGCCTAGGACAACTCTGTAACTGTTCAGCTAAGGAAATTACAGAAGCTGCTTCCCAATACAGACAGATTTACAGTACAAATCATTAACAGTCAAATGATTTTCCCAGCTACAGGAAGTATTTGCAAGAGAAGCTACTACTCAGTGAGTTAATAATGAAAGAAATCGCCAGTTTTAGAAGTACCAGGTGTCATGTTTGTTCATTGAAGATGAACCTGCAATTTCTAATGGGCTAAGAAGTTTTTCCAAAAGGAAGGCTATTTTGGGGGTTTTGGGGAGTTTTCCTGAAGTTAAGTATTTCAAAAGACAGCTCTGAAACACAGGTTTCAAAAGTTGAAACTTTTATGCATTTTTACTACTAAAAGCAAAAAAAAAAAAAAAAAATTAACACAGGCGTCCTTGTAAACTTACTTTCTGAGCTAAGAGTCAACAACATTATTTCTGGTTTATGAACTACTACTGCTAGCTATAAAGGCTTCTCTGCTGGTTATACTAAACAATATTACCTACCTAAATGAAGCAATTTTTAAAGAAAATAATTAGAGTGAAATTCTTCCTGTTTATTTGCATTATTAAAATAAATCTAAAAGCTAGCTTAATGTGACTGAATAGCACAGTTACTACATAAAACTGGGCAAATACAAAAGAATTCTATTACATTTTAGCTCAATATAAAGTACCCAAAACAAAGTCTTCAAAGCAAGGCACTGTTTAATTCCATTGATTATAGCAATAATGAACCGCTATATCATGATGCTACTGTAATAGATGTAATAGGTAAATTCGTGTATATAATATTGTATTATGGGTTTGGTTTACTAATAAGAAGCTACCCAAGGGCGTCGCCAAGATTCCAGAATTCCATGAAGCAGGCAAACACATTTGCAACTGAAACGACCAGGCCAAGCTGGAAGATGGCCCATTCACCCCCCACTTCACAGCCCCTCAGACACCTGATACTCATCTTGGTGGAGGTTGGATGGTCAGATCACCCCTCCCAAGATGAATTCCGGGAAGGACTATCAAGTAATCTTTTCATGCAAGACAGGACACTTTTTGGAAAAATTGAGAAACACATGCATACCTGAATTTTCAATGGACGTGGCTTTAGGGTAAAAAAATTGTATAAAACCCACAGGCTGAAACCTGGCTGGTGTGGCAGAGCTCGGAGGGTACCTTTGTACCACGACCCTGTCCACCCGACTCTCGATCGAGTGTTGTCCTGTTTTTATTGTGGCTTTAAATTCGGTGTTGGAAATTTTGCTAATAAACCCTGTTATTTTGAATTGGCTTCTAATCATTTATAACACTCCTAACCCCACCAGTGGAGTGGAACTGAAAGCAGCAATATTTGGAGCAGAATTTCCAAACCTTTGTGATTATTTGCAACACCTTTTCAGGTACAATCTTAAATTTTCCAACAGTCTTCTCAATTCAAGAAAACAAAAAATAACAAAGATCTTCTTGCTAAGCAGTAACTGTGCTGAAAAAACCACCAGTCCTTATTTTTAAGGTGCTTATGCTTACATTCTTCGTAATGTACCATACACTTTTCATATGTCAGGTCTATTCACTTCCCAGTGAAAAGCCCATAAATGAGTAGTTAAAAAGGTACTGGGTTTTGCACATGGCAGATAAAATAAGTTCCAGTAATTACAAATCCATCCATTGCAAAAGCATATGTACAAACATATGTTCCTAACAAAACCACAGAATTTAAAGGAATCATGAGTGTTTATGAGTAGCAGTGTCCAACCTGCCAGGGTTTCAGTATTTTGACAGGGTAAAATCCACTGTCTTCTAAAATTCTTCCTGAAGTAACAGGAAAATTATGCATATGCCAACAATACAGTATGTTTGCAACGGGGAAAGTTCCTTAGGCCATTTCCTACACAGCATTAAAGCCAAAATGACATTGAAATGACTAAGCACAGTAAGCAGAAAGTTTTCAGTTTGATACAACTATTTCTTCCCTGGTCTAACTCACTCTCACAGAATTTGGAAAGCTACTAATTTAATATCCCTTAGATTGCCTTCTGCTAGCTTGTCTTTCAATGCACTCGTCTCCTTGCCCAGCTCAAGCATGATGCCCTTGTGCCCATGTTCCCAGTAACTGGTAGATGAAAGACCTATTCACCAAACAGGACATTGCAAGTGAGAAGGTTTTGTCCTAGCAGGGGCCCAAAAATACAAAAAATTACATGCTTCAGATTTAGTTTTTATATCTGCTTTGCTGAAACAGTTGACTACTCTCCAAAATGCACAACTATACAATACTAATTTAAAATATATCCAAAATATTTTCTTAAATCATGTTTTTTGGATCAAAACATTTTTAATACTTTGTTGGTCCTATGAAACCACCAAGTTTTCCCTATATTAAGTAGATGTACTTGTGGTATCTTGCATCCCTGGAAGCTGTTCTGAGCTGATTTCTTGTTTGAAAAAATTGACTAATCAGAACTTAGCATTACTCCGAATAAACCAGTTACACAGAATTAAATCAAACAAGTTCATTTCAATGAATCATAAGGATGCCTGGGAATTTTTAAAATTGTATAAAATGTTAAAATATTAAGGATAATCCTCCCTCCTAAAAACCAAGATATAAATCACACATTTTTTGCAAAATTCAGAATGCAATACTTAAATTTTGATAATAAATAAAACTAGTGGATATTCCATTCTGCAACTCTGTATACCCAGTTGTTATTTCAACCTTGTGTCTCCCTCAAATACACAGTAAAAAGTATCAAAGGTTTCCAGTGAAACTTCTGATTCAAAATATTCTTGATATTATGCAGAGATTCTTTAGCTCTAAGACTGGCCACAGAAACAACTGATATTTCCACCTACATAGACAGGAATCCACAAAAATATAAACAGCAATTTCACTTTCTGGCAGTGGTGCTGTAAGGCTTTTGGTTTGAGTTGCATTTTTTCTTCTTCCTTCCCTCCCTTCCTTTTCTTTTTTTTTAAGTATATACTGCTCACATACTAAACTGTAGCTTTAAAAATGTTCAGATATATAGAGTCCAAATATGAGATCAGTCACTTACTAGTCCTTAGCAAACATACAAGCACTGCATATTTTTCAGAGGACCTTCAGAATCAGAAGTCATTTTAAGTCACATCCTGAAAAACAAAAATAATACATAATATGTAACTTCATGTAACTGTCAACTCTGCTATATGTTGAACAGTTGACCGTTCAACTCTGTTGTCCCTACTCTAAACCCACATGCTCCTCTTCTAAATACAGAGGTGTTAGCCAACTGCTTAACATCTTAAATTAAAAAAAAAAAAAAAATTATTTTAACACTGTGGTCTGCTCTGATTCACATGAATCAGTTTAGTTTATTAGGGTGCTTATCAAAGGTTATTAGGTTATTAGCGTACTTACAACAAAGCGCACCCACACAGTAAGTGCTTGGCATTTGGGGTTGTGCAGTCAGCTCCCCCATCAGATCTCACCACATCAGTACAACTTTCAACACATGAGCATAGAATTTCCTGTCTAAAGCCCACTCAACCAAAACCCAAGAGTGCTCAAACAAAAACATCGTTTAGCATGTTTTGATCTCAATGAGCTCAAGATACTGACCTTTGACTGATTTCAACCCACTCTTAGGATGAACTACAAAGATAATTAATTCACATCATGTAGAAACTTAGCATCCAACATAGCCTGGCTAACAAACCTAAGTTTACATATCATAGGTTTTTTGATTTAATTTTCAAAACACATAAAGAAAGATCATTATATTACATTCTGGATAAGATGGCTAAGCGACAAGTCATATTGTTACCTGTGGCACAGACAACAATATGACAGACACACACTATACTGTGTTCAGGTTAAAAATACACCTATATATAATGTGCCAGATATGGTAAACACAACTGTTACTTTTTAAAAGAAGGCATTAAAAGGGTAGCATTTGCAATCTTCCTTAAATGTTTCAGAGATATTGTTCCTTTTTAAAAAAGAACCCAAATACAATACACTTTAAATTGAAGTGCGTAAGACCAATGTATTTTTAAGTTTCTGAGGGAAGGGCAAATGCAGCAGATAAAAATGCCACTGAACCTTTACTACAGCTTTGTGAATCTGAAAGCGCAATATAACAAAACTACTGAAACGGACACTCATGTACGCTGATTGAAAAGGTTTTCATGTACTGTAACTAGTTTATACTAAAAAGTCTTCCATTACCCTGTAAGATGAAAGCACACATACTATAAAGCAAACAGGAAATTACAGTAGTTGTACTGATACCACTGTGCTAATCCAGCACTCCCCTCACCAATATAGTAACTAATAAAATACTATTCTAAAGCACAGGCATTTGATCATTCTCTACTCTTTCTCCCTCCCTCATTCCCCCCACAGACAAAAAGGTGATTTACTAGGTAATAAATGACTCAGAGACTTCACTGAATCAGGACTTTCAGGGTTGTTTTTTTTTTAAAGAGAAAAGATGCCGTCTATAATGCCAGTGAAGCACACCTTGTTGCAACATGTTAAATATTCTTAATTTCACGCACATTCATTTTATATTATATATTCCATCTTAGGGAGACTGGTTTTTCAGACCTTGTCAGGTTTCATTTGCTAGTGCCCCTGCAGTGTTTATGTTTAGTAAACACCATGCACTCCTGGGCTATTTTTCAGACATGACAGTTAACTTGAGCCTTTTTCACTTTGCATGTATTAATATGACAGGACACTTTTAGTTAAGAGAGATGGTCAGAGGTGGAAGACGCTTGGAGTTCGTCTCCTGTTCCTCTGACAAATAATGTGTGTGATCTATGTTTAGAATGTCATTAATTGAAATTAAACTTAATTTGTTTCCTACGCATCCTGGTTTGCCAGTCAGAGCAACAGACACAGGACCATGCTAACAGCAAACAAAATGTATGAAAAAGAAAATCAGAGCCCCAGTGAACACACTGTTATAAAAGGGACTATTTTCTTATCCTTATGCCTTCACCACACACTGCCAGACACCTGTAAGAATTTGTCACTTGTCAGCTTCCAAACAAAGCACCGTGGTGAAGTCGCTCACCACATCTCATCACAGCTCCAAAGACATGTGAGCCGCATTCTAGCCTCAGAACAATTGCTATGCTCAGAACCCAGCTGTGAACAGGTAGTAGCTTATCTGGCTAATGAGTTTGTTCAGGATATAGCTTTTGTAAGGAAAAGGCAATGCAGCCTTGCCACTTATTTGCATGATCCTGGCAGTGAGAATTGGTATTCTCAAACACAAAAGGCCAAAAAAATATTAAAGGGGATCTTTAATCCAAGCCACTCTGCTGGAAGTGGTAATTTGGGCTTTCATTATAGCTGATGGCTTCAGTTGAGTCGTTGTAGAGTATATTTAGAGTGTTTTTAACATAGGTAAATCCTTAAAGACTGGTATCCAAAAAGAGGTGGTAAAGAGTTATTTTAAAAAAACAACATAAAATTTACTGAATACATACATATATAGAAACAGAAAAATCTCTAGCTCAAATACCAGAAAGAAACAGGATGTGATGTCCGGGTTACCACAGTGGGACTTCTAACTACGGAACTAGTAGGAAACAACAGAACACTACTATTATATTCTATAAAAACATGTTTGCAATAACTGCAGTCCCTCTTCCTAAATACTGAAAGGCAGTTCCAAAAAACATAGCACTCCACACAACCAAACCTCTAGTACTGGACAGAAGCACTGATGACCCTCTGAAAAAAGTGCCAGAAACTGGGCAGCATGCTGTCATGAATTTGCAGCCAGCTGAAATACACAATACTTACAAGGGCACATGTATTTAAAGGAACAGAATTCAACACAACAATAATGAGAAGCACCTTAAATAATTTAGCTAAATGTTTAATTTAATCTCAGCATCCTATAAAACAACTAGAAATTATACTGCATCAACAGACTTTTTTGCCTTTTGAGAGCTGGGAAATAAAGTAGCCAAACATAAAAGGATGTTGGTATAAGACACATAGTGCAAAATAAAGAACAGAGAACGGTTTCCTGTTTCCATAAACGTTTGCTTTTTCTATGCATAAATAACCTATCTCATGACCATGAAAAAAAAAATGTTTGCTTAGAGCAAAATCATTTTTAATGAATGGAAGACCACTGCTACTGCTTGCTCAACTAAACCATTTGCATATCTGTGCAACTAATATGGTCCCCGAGCAAATATGAATTGTCTACCATGACACCTCAATGTATGGAATCATGAGGTGAAACACATGTGTTCCCTGTACTTCAAGAAAATCTACATCTATCTTAGATCTAAAATCTAAATTCACTCTTCTGACAGACAGGAAATATTGTAATGAGAGTAGCTAATCTCAAAATAGAGCAAAAATGTCTATTGCTCTTCATATTGAAACTAAAATCCACAAAAGTAGAAGTATTAATTTTAAAATTAGTTATTCCTAATACTCCTAGTTGTTTTAACAGCACAGGTGAACACACCTGCCTTTAATCTTCAGGATAGCATAAATATAGCTTTAAAACTCCGTTGTACACTTATATTTCACACTAAAACTGCACACTCCTTTGGGGATATTTTTAAGTGAACCATCTTCTGCCATACTTTGCTGTAGATTTCCAGTATATACAATTACTGGCAGCTAAATCTTCCATTCACTCAAGTAGAATAATTTAAAAAATTTTTTGTGACCTAAATTTCGTTTGGTATAGTCTATGCCAATTTGCCTGAGAAAGGAATGAAAGGAGGAATGGTCATCAGAGTTTCATGTGAGAAAAGAGCCCAGAAGAGTCTACACATCTGTGACATCTCAATATGAATAGAGACAATAGGAGCCTTATACAGCTATACAGGAGCATGTGGAGAAGGAAGGCTAACAAGCCTTTTTTGTTTGTAACACGAAGATGTGAGTAATTTTCTAAAATGCAGATAGGAAGACTCATGAGGCATAACTAAATTAGTCTGTTTCTTGCTAGATCTCCCTCCTGAATTCAATTTTTAGATTAATCAGGCAGCAGTCATGAAACAAACTTAAACAGGAAAAAAAACCCATGAGTAAAGACTTTCCCTCATTAAATAGACATATACACTGCACGAGACGCATATTCTAAAATTTCTAGCACATTACAACATTGTATTTATTTCCTCATTACATCACATCACTTGTAGCTCCAGTTCAAACTGTTAAAACCAGGTATCTCATCAAACAGTTTTAACAGGGAAAGAAAGAGGAAAAGGAAGACAGTAAATTAATCAGTTACTGCTTGTACACAAATAAAAGAAATTGTGAAAGATGGTATGAATGTCCTATGAGGTTAGTTGTGTTTAACAAAACAACGTGCGCCTTAGAAGCAGTGTGGAATATTAATCTACACATCTCTAGACATATGTGAGGACGTCACCACACATCCTCAGCCCTCAAGACAGAAAAGTGATTACAGTGGCCCTCTTATGACTGTGAAATATAACTGTACAATTGAGTTTTAAAGCTATATGTATTGCAATAACAACAGCAAAAGAGAGAGAGAGAAATGATGCTGCCTCTCAAGTGAGTTCTGGATAATGCTATTACACCTACACAGCTTTTGGAGCAGAGAACAAAAACATCAGAAACATACCTACATGGCTCTATGCGAACGTTAAAAGGAATGTCACAGGGAAAAGGTTAGCATTTAAAAAGTGGAAAGCTTCTTTACATTGGAAGAACTGAAAATTAATTGAAACAGGAAGTACAGGACAAAAAAAGGAGAAGACTGCACCTTGCACTGAACTACAGATGACTCTAAAAAGATGTTTAACTAGCATATCAGAAGCAGGAAGCCAGCTAGGGAGACAGTGGACAAAGGCATAAACTGGGCACTCAGAGAGAATAAAGCTGTAGCTTTGAAAATTTCTTCATGTTGGCCTTCATCTTTGTCAATCCAAAACAACACTGAAAATGCGTTGAATCCATTCTGCCTCCTGAGAGTGTTTGAGATTTACTAAGGTTTAAAACCCTGCTGGTTCCTAACAGGAGCAAAGAAATCCCATCTCAAACCTTGAATTTTTAACAAACTGGTCCAGCAAACTCTGAATTCCAGACTGGCTTCAGACACTAATTCATCTTTTGTCTTTCACAATTTGGATATTAGTTAAAGAAGAAAGAAAACTATTTTTTAATATAAATTTTAAAAAATTATTTCTTATGTCATCTGAAGTGTCTTCCATGTTGAAAGGTTTAGTATGAATGCTAGTAAATGTTAGTGTGATGTTTTTATTAAGCATATTAGTAAGGAGAGAAAAAATGTATCTTTCACCATTGATCAGCCATTAAGATTATGATGATCACAATCATATTCATTCACTCTAATTTTAAGTCACCTTCAGTCTTGAGTTACTTGGCAGCCAACATTTGTGATTGGTTCAGCACAACACCGAATTACTGAAGTAACAGGAAACCGTAAGTCTAAAAACAGAGCAGCAAGCTATGTAGACTGACAGAAAATCTAAAAACCATGAAAATAATAATTTCTCCCAGACATTTTTCTCTTCAAGAAGATTATTAGACAGTAATAATTACATGCAGAGTTTTTAACATTCCAAAACAATGACATAATTCTTTATGACATCTAAAGCAAGAAGGACAAGTTTTTTTATTATTCGGCCAATGAACATGAACTGTTTAACCATGAAACCAAAATGGCTCCCAGAAAAATTGGTCAACCCTGGGAAGAAAACGTATCCTTTTTTTGACATGTGTTTCCATTTACCCATAGAGAAGCTTTAGCATTTATTCTACTAAGGAACTGCACTTTTACATTTAATTTTATGACTTCTAGAAAATGTATGCTTCAGGGACTGTATCATACATTTGGTATAATCGCATGTACTGAAAGTCCAATCTGAAGTCAACTAAAACATTTAATAGGTAAAAAGTATTTTTTTAATCTTTAAACATCACACTTACTTTTTTACATTACAGTGCCAGTTTATAAAACGCTTATATTGTGACAAAATTTGATACTAGAAAATCATTATGGGTGCATTCTCATCTTAGTGAGAGTTAACACCTCTAGAACAAAATGTTCAAAGCTACAAGACATACTGAAGGTGTGTATACATGTTAAGCTCTGAATGCTGCTTTAAAATGCAAGATTGAGTAAAGTTCATGTGAACATTTGTATATATGCAGAGCTTTGAAAGCCGCCTAAAAATGCAACAATGAGTAGAGTTCACCTTAGCCTTGATAAATATCACCATTGCCAGCCAATACACACTATGTTTTCCACAAACTAGAGCCCAGTAAAATGCAATTTTTACTTTAATGGCTGAATACAATGCATTATACAAGGCAACATCTATCCAAGGTCAAATGTTTACTGTTTTCAAATTTTAACTTCCAAAGTACGATATTGTTACACAAGCATCATGACACTGAAATTTATGGAAGCATTTCTAAAAATCTCTTCTCAAGTTACACATAATGCTGTAATATACACTTTCTACCAGAATGGACATAGTCAACTTCAAACCAAGTCAAAAGCAACCCGAAAGAAAAAAATGTTGTTCTTATATCCACTTTCAATTCTTTATTTTTCTGGTCCAATTTTACTTCAGAAATAGAGTTCAGAAGTGATTCCTAATTTCTGGCAGTTGTTACTCACTCTCCTTTAGAAGAGCATTTATTCCATTTTACTGTGATAGGCAACACAATGTGCAGCTTCACTGCAGCTCCACTGTGAGGGCAGGTGAACTGCTGTGAAACAGAGAATGAGAAGCAGACAGGATGTACACAGGCACAGGGAGGACAGAACGAAGAATCAGAGGGAGTGGGGGAAAATAAACTGCATACTAGCTGCTGCTTAGGAAGACTAGCTGGAATAAACAGAGAGCCCACAAATGATCACTGTAAGTGCATGATTCCTCTGCAGTTGC
This sequence comes from Acrocephalus scirpaceus scirpaceus, assembly GCA_910950805.1. Classification (NCBI taxonomy): domain Eukaryota; kingdom Metazoa; phylum Chordata; class Aves; order Passeriformes; family Sylviidae; genus Acrocephalus; species Acrocephalus scirpaceus. The sequence continues at coordinate 15,629,526 of OU383787.1, forward strand.
AAGGAGAATTGCACACATGAGGGTGCAGAGGATCTACTATTAATCATATAATATTCATTGTTCCCTCGATGTTGCTGGCAATGCTTCTGGAGACTCCCTCAATTCCCAGAAAAAGCTGCACCAAGAACAGCAGCACTACAAGAACAGCCCACGCTGAACCGCCAGGACTCTGTCCTACTGTATTAACACTGCTGTAAAGTAAACACTTCTTAACCACTAAACTGCCTACAGAACTGAATTTTTAAAGAGTCCAAATCACAGCAGTTGTGGGTCTCCCTCCAGCCTAATCTCTAATTAGGAAAATGAACACGCTGTATAAATCCCAGGAAACTACTTGCAAGAACAAGACAGGAGAGATGTGAAAACAACAGACTGAAGTAGTCAGGGATCGGGTTTCTTTGTTGAGGAAGAGTTTTGAATGTTATCTCTAGGTAAGGTGCTGAGTGACTCCTTGATTAAGTGGCACTTAACATTCAGTAAATTCAATGTTTCAGCAAGAACAGGCCCATACCTGTGGCTACGAGCTAGTGAGGGAGAAAAGGGAAGCTGATGCAGTATTCAAGTCAGCGATTCTTTTGTCAGTGAAAAGACACACATTTAAGGGGAAAGAAACGTGAAATAACAAAATGTCATATTCATACTTCATCGAAAATGTAATTCTGCTATAATTTGTCTGGTTTGGCAAAGCTACACAGGGAAGGTGAATTTTCTCGGCCACATATATTTCGGGTTTTGATAAAATCCGCATTGCATGAAAATACACCCACATTAATTAAGCCCAGAATTTTCTGGAGCCACAGACCCGAAATAAAAATTCCCAGTATTGGCTACTCTGGGCCCGACACTTCACAACTTGGCAGTGAAGTTCAGCTGACACTATTTGTCTCTCAGACTGAGGTGTTGGGGGTTTTCTTGTTTAAGGAAGAGGCAGAATAGAAAAGTAATTAGGTTAAATACGTATTTAATTCACAGACTGAAGAACTTAGTATGAAATAAGTAGTAATACTGAGACATTTTTCCGTCGGATTTCAGTAAGGAGACACCACTTCAATCTTCTAAAAAACAACACGTTTATTAAGGAACTGAGCTCGCTGAAACTAGCCCACTGGGTGACTCACCCTCCCTTCCCCGCTTCTGATTAGCCCTGATCGTCAGCGTCAATTTGCAGGTTGCTTCTAGTTGTTTGGGGTTTTTTTTCAACTATACAGAAACATGTTGGAAACTGAAAAAATTGACTCCTACTTGTTTAGCGATGGGTCTCTTAGAAGATAGCTGGTACTAGCCGTTAAGGCAAATTCCAGCTTTGACGTTAGCGGTACACAAGCAAACTACTCGCTTGTTCTCGTCCTCCCGCTCCCTCGGGGAGCCTGCATGCATCACGGCACGATCACAGCGAAAAAACACAGGAAAAAGGGGAGGGGGTGGGGGGAAAGAAGCCCTCTGCTCTTGGCAAGGGGAAGGCGTTCCACAAGAACTGCCACAGGGTCAAAAGTTTACCGTGGTTTCAATTTCACCTTTTTGCAACCAATGAGAGTGCGGCGGCTCCAGACAGAACCGCGGGCGGCAGCGGCCCTTAACTCCTTGCGGCCCGGCCCGGCCCCGCCAGGGAGAGGACACGAAGCGAGAAGGGCCTCTCCTCCCTTTCCCCTCCCCTCGAACGCGCAGCAGAACGCCTAGCAGCCTCCTCCGGACTCGGCACTGTTTTCAGCATGGAAATAAAAGGAAAGGGGAAGCGTCGGAAGCAGTATGGCAGCGAGTCAGAAGTTGAGACCTGCAGAAGTAGGGCCCCTTTCCCCCGCCTGAGCGGAAAACCATGGCAGTAAGCGAAGGGCTAGAACTGATACACTAGGCATTATCAAAGCATTTCTCTGGAGGTATTACACCTATGAGCTACCTGTTTGTGTTGGCAAACAGGAACCACCCTGAGAAAGGGGAGGGAGAGGCACCAGCACAAAACTATCAGAAAAGATTCTGAATGCGAGGTCCAGAGATGCAGTAACTTATTTTGCTTCACGTCAAACGAGGAAACCATGGTGCTGTGGCAAAAGGCTGGGCAGCCCAAGAAGCACTGCTGCTCATTCTTCAGTGCCAGTAATAATAGCCTGCTTCTAGATGTTGACTAACAGGACATCATCTGCTCCATGAAGGATGGACATTGAATTAGTGGCTTTTGGCTACAGAAATCCTCAGGTCTTCAGAGTCTTGCAAAGGAAAGCAAGCAAAGGAAAACAAAAAACTTTACAAAAAAGTAAAAAATGCTCTGGACATGAGATTTGTAAAAGATTGTCTTGGTTTAGCACTGAAAAATTAAAAATGCATCATCACTCATGTTATTACAGAACTAGAGCACAAACATAGAACAGGCTTCTTGTCACACTGAATCATTGCTAACAATGCAGTTTTCACTTCAGGAACTACAGACCCCGGTGAATCAGTCCATGGTGGGGCATCCCAAAATCTGTGCTGCCACCAGGTTTTTCTCTGGGAGATTGATTAAAATCTCAATGACAGCAAGCCTGAATGACACTATATGATTGTGTTTTGGCATCCATTTGAACTTGACAAAAGTCAATATCCAACTACACTTTAAAAAGGAGAACAACATTTATCACCCCTTTTTGATCTTTCAAGACAAGAAGACTAAAGCTGTTGTGAAGATATGGATAGACTTCTCAGTTCAGTGCAGCAATGGACACTATAATACAAGACAGCATGAAGGAAGTATGTAAAGCATGTAGTTCAGGCAAATTCTTTAGCATCGTAACCTAAGAGTATGATTCAACACAGCAGAAACTAGTAGGCTTACTTAAAGATTTTAGCAGCTCTGATTTGATACCAAGTAGAATGACAAACCATTGCATACATTTGCACAGTAAAGCACATGGAACTAACCATTCCAAAGCAGGAGGCAGTCAAATTGGGAAACATTTGGATGCATGTATGTTGGCATAGTCTGATCTCCAACACAGTGCAGAAAGGATGACAAGAATCTGAATATACTGTGAAGAGGTAAAATAAGTAAATACGTCATCGACATACAGAAGGGGTTTACAGTAAGGATGCCAGTGAAAATACAACTCAGCTTTCCAAACCCTGAAGCCAAGGTAGATAGTTCAAGATAATGCACATGACAACCTAAGGGGGAAAAAAACTTTAGTCAGCTACCAGCTATTACTAATTTTCCAGTGACACACAGTTTCAAAAATCAGTAAATTATATTACCCAGAATGGTAAAGGCTTTAAGTGCACTTTGCAACAGTCAAAGATACTCTGGTCTCAGACCTCTATACAGGTCCAGAAAAAGGACAGACTCATGAAACAGCTATGCCAGCTGAAAACATTGCCAATCAAACTTATGTAAATCCTACTTTTGCAACTCAATTCACAAAACAGTTTTAGCCAATCAGATAATCATACAAAACCTCTTAAAACCTGCTTCAGAATAGTCAGCTATTCCACTTCAGAGCAGCCAAAGAAAACAAATTTCCAGCTGATGGGCAAAGACAGTGATTTCTTGAACGGACACAGGTAGATTTCTTTCTTATTCAACGCAAATAGGCACTGTGCATCTTAATGCAGCTACTATGAGGTTAAGTTTACTGCCTTGAGAGCTGCTAACAAAAGACACAGGAAGTGATTAAAACACGAAGTCAGAAAATTGAAGACAACATAAGATCTTAGCTGATTGAGTTCATGGCCTACTACCAAGCTCTCCTACTGTAGTTCAAAAATGGAAAGACATCACAGAAAATGCTATCGAATAATGCTGTATTTTCACAGCATAGCTAGATTAAGATAGTTTTGCCAATACGAATTTAAGACTTAATTACTTTTATAAAAAACTCTCAATACATTCCTCACAGTAAAAAGTGCAGTTTAGTTTTGTTGTTTTGCCTTCTCTGAATACCGTGTCATTTTAGAGAAAGTCTTTTACAGTAAGATATCATAAATGAATTCCCTTTTAGTAAGATGGCCTCACTTTACAGGAAAATGGATACTATAAAATTTTATATCAAGTCAGCATGTTACCAAGAAGCTTTTCTGTGTTTTCTGAATTTGATTAATACAAGCCAAGGTCACTTCCTGAAAGAAAGATGCCTACTACTGCAGCTGCAAGCAAACTAGACTCAAAAGCTGGGGGATGGGAAGACAATAATGGCAATTGCTAGCACTGTCTCCAAAAATATACCAATTACAAAAGCTGAGTAAAATTTGGAATTTTTTACTACATCACTATATAAGTAACCTAATAACTAAAGTCCGAGTCTGTATAATAAATGTTCCAAGCAAACAAGATTCACAATGATGCACCACCAAGCCTGCAAAGAATGACTAATTCTGAGGACCCTTTACTAAACTCTATGCAATTTCCTCTTTTTTTCTTTTTTTATATGTATGTTTTATCATGCAATTCACCAAGCTAGTAAGAGACTGCCCTTAAATTACCAGCATGTCTCAGTCCTAGTGAGACTGTGAGGCTCCACCCAATCCACAGTGTCCTATTCTGAAGTCATTTAGGAAAAATACATTTTGGGAAAGCAGGCAAGCTCTTAACAGAAATCTACAGCATGCATTTTTCCAGTTTCTGAAGACTGTACCTAGTTTACAAAAACAATTAGAAGTAAGCCATGTTCACCTGTAACTTGTAAAGGTATTTTAAGCCCTGTAAAAATATTTTAAAATAAGTTGTTTTTAAAATGTGCCACATTTGCATTATGCATGAGGCCAATCAGATGTAGTTTTCCCTTCCCTGTTAAAACTAATGGGTCATGAAAATAAGACCCTACAAAACAGAAATAGTATTAATTTTGCTTTTCCTACAATTTGGAGCACCGCACTGTCAGTAGGGTGGAAGGAATCTATTGCTGAAATACATTTAAAACCATACATCAACAGACATTTCTACAAGGACACATGGGGACACACATACATACATACACACTCACCCTGAACTTAATATACTTCATCTTTAATTAAAACAGCCTTGATACACCCAGCATTGCAACAGATGTTTCATATCAGGCTGAAATTACAATGATCTACTGAATGAAAGTTAAATTTGACAAACTGGTGCAGTACAAAGAAAGGAGCCTAGCTAGTTTGGGGTGGACATCTTTGCCTAAAATAGAAAAACAAACTACAGCATATCAGCGCCTGTGCAGGCACAACTACATCTGTGGTTAAGGATGCCTAACATTTTCCATCACAGCAGCCTGTTCTAATTCTTTAATGCCTGTCTCTGACATACGCCTCAGAACTACTTTTTGGTTCAGACATTTAAGAAATGAGCAGAGAATTCTGTTGAACAAAATGTAACCTTTTATTCGGTCCAAGGAGTTAAAGCTTTGGAAGAGAAAGTGGTCAAATGTCTAAACAAACTGAACGTTATCTTGCTGCTTCAATGAAGATATCTGTATAGCTGGTAAGTGCCTTATTTAAAGTACTTGAACATGCCCAGTTTTGTTTTAAACCAGTGGCCAAGATCCTCAAGTATTTTATCTAACCAAGTTAGCTTTGTTGCTGCATAGCTCCTCCATGCTGACAGAACAGAACATGCTTTATCACTATATTACCAAGACCAAGAGCAACTTCTCTATAAACCTGCCAGCTACAAAGCAGTTAGAGTGCCTGGCAGCACAGCAGCTAGTGAACAGGGACATTTTTCTAGGTTATGCTACCACACCCATGCACAGCATCCACAGACTGGATACACATACACTGCCACACACACACACAAAGCATGAGGCAGCAGCAGGTCAAGGGCTTAGTAAAGGCCATCCTTACTTCCCTCCTAATTCAACATTTCATTTGAAACGGTAGCTGGCGGTCTCAGCCAACACTGCTAAAATGCCACTTTCCTGCCCCTCCAGCAAGTAACCCATGTTAGAAGGCGCACTCAGTTTAGTGACCAAGCTGCTGCTGTGCTCGATGACTACCTTGGTGGCCAACAGAGGTAGAAATTTCCTTATGGCAAATGATAATATTTTTTCCAAAGGCTTTTTAAAAGACATACAAAAACTTACACTGAAAATACTAAGGATGTGAGGTCATTCAAAAAACTTGAAATAGTATTGTCAGCTCCACATCTCAAGACTTCTTTAATCCTTGTTGCACATTCTTACTTTATGCAGATTCCTGAAACAGTGCACTGCACAGATGATACAACAGGCAAATAAGGCTGTAGTAGTCTTTTCTGTGATGGGGGCCAGTCCCACACAAAGTCTCATAAGCAGTGACACAGATCAATCACTTCCAATTTACTACACAGTGACAGACGATCATCTCATAAATGGAGATCTGAAGTCCGTCGAGGACCTGTATCTTAACTTGGCCTTTGCCCAGCATGGATGCTTAGAGAGTTCCAGTGACATTCAAATCAGGACACACAGGTTTTTTCCAGTGGAGAGTAAACAACACCGATACATCCTGGCTTGATTACAACAGATCACAACTTCTGTTTAAGAACATTCTTTTAGAGCAGACTTGAAACTGGCATTTAAATCACCCATTTAACTGTTGGAATATATTTACATCCATCAATAAGGATGGGCCCATAAGTATGAAAGAAATATACTCCATAAATCACACTGCCTTGCCTTTGGCACATTTTGCTAGTCAGAAGATGCAGTACTTATGAACATTTACTCATGTGTTTGCAGAAGAACTAAGTTTAGAATTAATGTCAGTAAATAGATTATTTTACACTGGAAACATTATATTTTTAAAAATGTAGATTCGTATTCTGAAAAACTGTTTGAGTGCTGTGGCGAGAGAGTAAGGGGGAAGGCATCTATCTATTACAGGGTTTTATATTGTGTTAGTCTACACAGACTCACACAAACTGGCTTTAAGGGGAGTTAAATGCCTGGCATCTTAAAAATGCTTTTGAGAATCCTACTTAGTATCCTTTTCCATTGTGCTACCAAAATAGATTATTTTTAAAATTTATTGAAATACACACATCCTCTTTGTTTTTAAGATTAGATCTTGGTATTTGCTGATCTTATAATAATTAAAGGCCTGCTAATGAAGTTAATGAGTTTTTGGCATAACTAGACTCTCAGATTTGAGAGTACAAGATCAGAAACTACTAAAACCAAAATAAGATACTGAAGGAAGGAAATCAAAATAGTTCAAATTTTCCATGCATAGGTGCTTATATATGATTTATGTAATTGAAAGGAATAAGTACAGCTACTTAATACAAAGGTGACATTTCTAAACCCCAATTTGTCCTTGAAATATGGAAATGTTTCAAGCTCAATGCTGTAATTAAAATCTAATTATGTCTGAGTATACGCAGGTACACTTCGTTTGGCTGCAAGAGGTATTCATTTAGTTCAACAAAAATGCTTACCATTCAACATTTGAAGCAAAATCAGTTGTCTACCTATGTTACACCAACAGATTTGAGCACTCCATTAATTAGGATCCCCTTTCCTCTTTTTCATATTACTTACCATACTTCATTCATACTGAACACAGCTAGGTAGAGTACCTTGAGTGAAATTGCAAAATAAGGACAGAACAGAATCCTCCCCAAATCAGGTTAATTAATCTTTCCAAAATACTGTCAGGCTATCACAGAGCATCTGCTACAATTTACTGCTCAAAACAAAGCTGTAGTAGTATTGTGCACGTCTCTGGTCAAATAAAATCTTAGATTTAAGGGCTCAATTATTTAAAAATAAAGCAAGGTGGAACAATAAAAAGGAAAAGCCCAAAGGTTGATATCTTTGCTCAGTGCTACACAAAACAGGGCATTGTTTTGTTAGTACCCTAGTACCACTCAGAGAGGTATTAGAGACTGAAGAGTCACAGTGTCTCCTCCAAGGCCTACAAGAAAAGGGTAATAGGCAAGCTTTACTACCTGCTGTTAAACAAGTTAAATTTCAGTTTATAAATAGTGATGGAACACAGAAACCACTTTCAGATAGCCTACGGAATCCATATCCTGAGAGACTTTTAATACTTGACTGAACAAAACCTTGACCAACCAGCACTAACTTTGCTCATGGTGTTTGAATTGATGCTAGTACAATTACGTGATGAATTTCAGTAAAACTTTGTCATCAGGGAATTACACACTACAGGGTATTATGTGCTACTACTACTACAGATATAAACTGGGATGTAGTACATAAGATACTGTTTTAAACCCTTAAAACAATGGGCCACTAAGTGAGGAAAGTAACATTACAATTGATCCTATTTTGTTTAATTTTAAGATATATTACCACATTCGTTTTGGTTCTGATTTAAGAGATATGTTTTATTAATATCATGTACGCTTTAGATTTTGCATACATACATCAACAGTCCCATCTTTATTGGACACAGTGTATGTAATCCTAACTACAGCATTCATTCCTACCATCAAGGATCTTTTTTCCCTCACATTTATGAGAAAAAAAGGGCAAGCTTTTGAATAAGGCTCTCAATGCCCTCTGGATTTTTTTTTTTTTTTTGGTCCAAGCTTTTCTATTCTTTACAGGGAATTTCCATTGCATAAAAACCTTATGCTTCTAATGTTCTGTGAAAAAAGCAGTGTCTTCACTTTCATTAAAAAAAACATTTTTCAAAAAATCTCACATTAAGCTTCCAAGGATTCCTCAAGCAGCCAGAAAATCAGTCTTATTAATGAAAGTTTTTATACAAATGCCCCTTCTCAAACAAATGTTTATCTGCAGAACTCTCCAAAATGACACTATCGACATTAGCAGAGAAATTCTAAGTAATTTTAGGAAGATTAGCAGCCATTCTGGAAGTTAGTACGAGAGGTCAATGACTACCAAAACCAGATGGGATGATATCCTTCCTCTTCAAGTGCCAAAAGCATTTATAATGTCTTCAAATCCAGTTCCTTCCTTGTTTATAGATAAATGGCTAAGCCATTGTACAGTTTCACATCACCAGGAAGCAAATTTTATGTATTCTTATATAGTGCACTGGTGGAAATGCCAGGACAGAGCTGTAGATTTTTTTTATTATTACTTTTTCCTTACATGCATTTTTTTCTTCTCATACAAGTAGACCACTTGAATTGTATCTAACATTCAACAAAACTCTGAACTGAAGAAACATTGTTTGATCTTTAAATTTAGTATTCAGCCACATCTCTGCACTGAAAAGTTGTCATATTAGCATCTGATAAACAAATAAAACACAGTAACTAACTGAGGAGCATATGGTCATGCATTTATGTCATGCAGTTGGAGAAGATCAGCTATGAAGTGTGATCAATACAATGTGTTTTCTTATCAGTAAATGCCATGCCGCATTCATCCAGTGAATGACCCTCTGCTACAGTACCTCGCACACAGTGTGGGAAGTTATGTTTAGGTATGCTGCAGTCAGAAATTTACATTTTTTGGGCCCTGTCACAATTGTTAGAATAAAAGTTACTAGTAATTGTCTCTGGGCATAGAATAGCTTCTCTTTTCAAAGTCCAGTAAGTATTTTTTAGGGTGCCTAACAGTCCACTGAAAGCTACAAAGCCTTACCTACTCCTGAGCTTTCATCACTATGAAAACTCGTTAGATTCTCATACAGGTGAAGCCTATAAGTCAAAGTGTACAAACAATAACAGGATAATCACAGCACACCATGGAGGGAACACAAGAAAAGAGCTTACAAAACCTAAGCCTGATATCATTAATCCTCTTGAAGAATAAAATTGATGTGAGCTTTTTTTTACTGAAAGTAGATTTATGGCAGACAATATGCTCAGACAAGTGCCTGCATCCAGTCAGGACCAAAAGTTATTTATCCCTTGTCTCCACCTCCATACTATTTACCTCAGTGTGTCATCTGTCTGCAAAACATGGCTTAGGAACTGTAATGCTTTGATAAACACAGCTACCTGAAAAAACCCACTAATCCATCTGTCCTTTGAAGAGATCATTCTCCAAAGGTTTGCCTTCAACCGCCTCCTTTCATTTTCTTCATTTTACTTTAACCCTACCTTATTCTAGCCAAGCCAGCTCACCTGAACTCTATTTCAGGGCACCTGCTAAACTGCAGAGCATAGAGGTTGAACTTACAAGAAGAGATTATTCCGAATGAGGTGCTTCCTTTCTTGAGACCAAAATGCCACTGAATAGAATGTGCAGAGAAGTTTTCAGTTTCACTGCTCTCCAGCAACAGGTATAGAAGCTGACATATCAATCTAATCGAGTATTGAAGGCTAAATTGCTTACCCCAGCAGCTATGACCAAACCTCAAACAAACAATACCCAACAGTGATTTGCATTATATCTGCACTGAGCCCAGAACAGATATAGCTAAGAAATCCTATTTCATCATCAGTCTTTCATAACGTGAATACTTTGCTCAGTAAAATTATTGGTTACTTCAGGAAGAATACTCTAGTACCAGTGATAGAGAGAATTAAAAACCAAAAGCAGATACATACACACAAGGATACTAGCACTCTATCCCACATCTTAGGAGGAGCATCCTTTAATGGTCCAAGTATTCCCCTAAAGCCTAATAGTGTTAGATACCATGACACATACCGAGGCCAGGTCATATCATACATCTCCTCAAGTTTAAGTGAGGTGGAAGACAGCAAACTATGTACCATTTTAACACAGAACATTAAAAAAAATCCTTTTATTTTTCTAAGGGAATTGAAATTATTTTTTCCCTTTTTTAACTCCCTAAATATCAATAGTTTATGAGAATTGATGCAGAGAAAACAAAGGAGTTGTGACAGAAAACTTACCTAGCACAGTATTGGCTACAGCAGAAGCCAGTAGGAGTGCCTAAAAAGAAAAAGCATATGAATGTGTTTTAGCATACTCTCAAATTTTACAATCTACTGTTCAGGAATTCCCTTGTTCAAAAGGAATGAGTTTCCTAGATGCTGGATATTTTGTGGCAGTCAATGCGGTAGTTAAGCTCTACAGTATCTGAAAGTATCTTTTTTTTTGTATTTTTAACCCTGTCATGTGATAATAAGGAGAGTAAGTGAAATGAGTGAAGGAAAAAAACCACTTTCTTCTTGTTGATTTTCCATTACACTTGTGGTTTTGTATAGATTGGCCTCATACTGTAAGGCCAACATAAAACAAAATAAAAGAGAGAGAGAGAGAAATGCTGGAAATTCTGCGTCTCATTAAAAATACAGAGAAACATAGTCCATTATACTCTTTGATACTGCATATACCAGAAATAATTATATTCGAGAGGGAGGCATAGCATGACTGTATAATAATGTAGTATTTTCAATTTTCTAACCCTTTTCTTCACTGACAACACTCAACTTTTGGAACATCACTTAGCACTGGTCTGTCATTTTGACAGAAGAATTAATTCAGATTTATTTTTTACCTTACTGAGTGGAGGAAAACTGAACAAAGATCTATTGGCTATGGCACACCCTCTTCTTCCCTAGGTAAAACACCAGGAATAAAGACCAAAGCATCACTGGAGTAAGGACAAGTCTCCTAAACCAAGTGGTAGGGATATATCCGGTCAGTCACCCAGAAAAGAAAGTTCTCTTAAGTCACTGTGGCTTCTTCTTCAATGACCACTCTGACTGGAATTACTAACCTGCAGTTACCCAATCTACATTTGTAGAGGACAAGAATAAAATACCAGAGGAACCAAACCACACTAGAACCCACTACCAGAACAAGAAGTATTTGAGGTTTTTCTTTTCTTTTAATTGACCAAATCTTCATGGATTAAGCTTTTGCTCAGTGCAAAATTGTTTTAATTGCAGAATTGCAATAAGCAGAATAAAAATAAATGTAAAACCAAGTTCAAAGAACACTGGAACGTCTGTAAGGCTGTAGCATCTAGCACTATAGTGAAATAGCTCATCTGCCACCCTAGTTTTATCCAAGGCCCAAATAAACAAAGTAAGTTGGTTTAAGCTTTGACAATAAACACATTTCAGTTATCTTATGTCTTCAGCAACACATTTTTGCCTTCAGGAAGAAAAAGTCCCACTAACACTTAGAAATCCCATCTCAAAGCTTTAACTTTGCATCAGATGTGTAAAGTAACACATTTATATAAGATATCCAAAAGGTATATGAAGTAATGGCAGTAATTTCAGTACTTTTAATCAGCAAGCAACCAACTAATACACAATTCACAATACAATCCTTATATAAGCTCGAAAAGATGTTAAGGTTCATGTCAAGTTCAGCATGCTCTACTTTTAACTTTAGTCATTAGCATTCTCATTAGCAGTAACTTAATATGTGAGAAAGGATTACAAGCAGTCAGGAAGTCAGATGTTGAAATTTTTATATAATTATTAAAAAAAGAAAAGTAGCCCAACAAAGAGGTGACAGAAAAGGAAGCACAATGGCCCTGACTTGGCTTGAGAGCTGTGGAAATGTACTATGCTGTCATAAAAAGACAAAATTCCATTAACATGCCTTTGAAGGGTTCAGGTTTTATATTTTCAATTAATACTAGAAAGAAAAGAGTTTGTTGTGATGTTGCTTACTTTTTACACAATACAGTAGCTTAGCCCCCACTCTGACATGTAAGAAAACAAAAACCTCAACCAAATGTATGAAGGATTCTTTAGGCCCTAGCCCAAAACAGTGCAAGTCAACAATAAATATCTGTAGTGACAGAAAGACAAGACACATGCCAAGTACTGAGTCCTCTACACCTTGGAGAAAGGTCAGGTAGCTTCAAGTAAACAAGAGCAACTTACACAGAAAAGAGCTTTAAGGTAGACAAATGAGGTTGAACCTGAAGATCCCTTCAGTTTAATTTTCACCATTGTATCTCAAACTACAATAATTTTTAAAATAACCATTAAATAGTCTTTAACTCTTTTACAAAAGATGTGTTTCCTAATGTCTTTCTTCCTTTGTACATTAAAGATAGGATAATTAAGATTTCTAGCTTAGCAGCATACAGTCCTTCCTGGAAATGTTGGTCTACAATTACCATCGGAAGCAAGAAAAGATGTATTGCCACCTAGCAGTGATCACGTAGAAATAGTAACAGTTAACACACTATAAAACAAGAAACTGAAGTAACATAATCAGTAGTTGATACCCAGCATGAGAGTGGTTTATGCACAGTCTCGCATATGAGAATTTATTTCTTGACAGTTGATTTTCAGCAAGCACTTGTTCACCAAATAGTTTGAAGTTTCAGTCGGAAAAGGATTCCTAACTCAAATTCCAGCAATAAAAGCATGCCTGCATGTTATTAAAGGAAACAGTGGAAAATTTCTCAGGCTGACATCCAGAATGTCTGCGGTTCCTTTTCATATTTCTCTTCTCGCAAAGCATTTATTAAACCAGACCCTAAAAAGGTTTGGTTGGGGTTTTTTTGAGGGTTTGGGGTTTTTTGTTGGTTGGTTTGTCAGTTTCTTTTTTCCTTTTTTTTTTTTTTGTGAAGCTTGGAAATTTTCACTGCTTTTAAAGAGCTTTTTAAAAAGCTCTCTCAAATATACTACTCAAACAACCTTCCACTTCTGCCTAGACAGACTCTTTAGTTCAAAGCAAAACTTTAATTGCTATAAAGCAAAGCTAAGATGAGGGGGAAAGAAAAAAATTTGCACATATACCAAAAGCATTCCTTGGCCACAGTATTATCATACTGTGTATTAATCTTGATAGAGGTCACTTGAGGTTCAGCTACAGAGAGATAGATGAGTAAGAGAAGACAAAGCAGTTGATAAAGCTACCTTGTAGCTGTACATTTGAACAGAAATTACAGTGGATGACAATGCAAGCTAATCTGTTCCTATCGAGTGATGGCTCTCCTTCAACTTCAAATTTGCACTCATTTTCCATTGTTCCCAAATCCCACTCATCATCCCTGTTACCTGCTTATTGTGTCTCACACAGCCAATACAAGTCCAGCAAGTTTGCTAGCACTAGTTCTATACTTCACCTCTACAAACCTTATTCATCAGCCTTGGACATACATCACCAAAGATTAGGGAGTTCAACAGAAAACCTACAGTTGTGATACAAAAGTCTTTGAAAGCTAATTCAGCCAGGGAAGATGTTTTCTTTTCTCTGTTTTCTGTGCACTGATTAGAAAAACTGCCTTCCTTTTAAAAGGGGGGATCAAATGTACATTCTAGGTTAACAGGAGATGTTGGCTTTGTTCAATTTTAATCAAGTTCTCTTGCTTTTGTTGCCATTAGCGCTATCTTTGAATCTATGACTAGATAAATACTTGAAATACTGATTAGGAGGGGATTCTTTCAACTACTACCTAAGAATGTTAAGCAATATGCTGACTGACGTCCTGCCCATTGAGCCAGAAATCTCTAGTCTGAACATCAAAAAGACTGCCATAGAAGATAAAACCAGGAGAGTACTATAACAAAAGATACTGCTATGTCTGCTTTAGTTCATTGCAGCAGCAAAGATGGACCAAGCACAAAAAGAACTGCAAACCAAGTCATTATTCCCTATTTCCACCTAACCTCTCTAGCCTAGCCTTTATGGGGAAAGAAAAATTATTTTAGGGGAAGATGTCTGAAAAGCCTATCCAAATCACTGGCAAAGAAATTGCAAATTTTTGTTTGAAATAATCTCCTTAAGATGCAAGCTGCCAAAAATGGAAAACCATTTTAAAGTTGTCATTATTAATACAAGAAATTAATTTTTGAACCTTTACTAGTTCTTCCATAAGATTCAAAAAAACCAATGTAGCATTTCCATATACTGATGGTTTACGTGCACCTGACACATACGTGTATGCTCCTGATATCTGTCTAAAAGGTTTTAGAAGAAGTTTATCCAAAGACTATATTAGCTGCTACCCTCTCATACATACATAGCAGCAAAAAGCAAAAGCAAGTAGCATAGTCTACCTTTTTCTGTGATTTACTAGCCTCCAGAGACTGTGATGAAAAAACTCAGCAATGTTAAAATGTTAATATACTCCATACGGCAATCGGCAAAGTGTCAGAATTACAAATTGAGTGCACAAAGCAAAATCAGAGGAATGCTACCTTTGACTTAGATTTATTTCGTTCTCTTGACTCGCACAGAATGAACCAGAGAACTCTTGTCCTGACTGACTGTTCTGAACAATTGTTTCCCCAAAACACTGGAGAGAACATGCCTTTCACTGTTTTTTTGCAAGTAAATTGTTAAGTTCTGTCTTTTACTTAACTCATCCATTAAAAGATACGGCAACAAAAGTCACTCAACCCCCATTTCATTACCTTTTCAATCACTTTGGGATGTTTTAGTGAGGCAGGCCATTCTGTTATTAGACCCACTGCACACAAAAGACTAAAAATCCTTAACGAGATTGAAGGCAAGGTGATTTTGTTTCACTTTTCAAAACTCAGTTTATTGATAACTGTAGATTTAAAAAGTCACAAATTAAGTCTTATTAAAGTAACAGGATACATCTGAAATATACCTCCCATTTTTATGATGCACAAAATAATTTGATTTGCCCTCACTCAACTAAATGCGGCACACAGAAATCAGAGTGAGTGGAAATACATTCCATAGCAGATTTAAATCAGTAGCAATAAAATTCTTTTACAATTGCTTCTTTCCTAATACGCTACATCTAGACACATCAATAGATCTAGCCAGGGGGAAGACAAATGAATAAACTACATAGGCACGCTGCCCCAGCATTGAGGTTAGATATTCTTCACCACCTTCTCATATCCCTGGCAGAAAGGATACCATTCCTCCTCTCCCATTCTCCCCCATTTTTTAAAATTATTAAAACAAGTCAGAAGAATATTTAAGGTATTTCTAAACACTCAAAAACTTGAACACGAAATGCAGAAGATGCTGTATCGCACAGTCGTTAAGATCACTTTTTCAAGAGAGACTCATTTAAATGCAGGAGCTGAAGCAGCCTTGTAGTGTCCAATACCTTCTCACATGCTACAAATGGTTTAATTTAGCAGGCAAATATAATCAAGACATCTTTCCCAGAGTTCTTGAAAAATAGAAACATTTCCCCCTTTTCTATGAAACTGTATAACAGAGATTAATCTTGAAGGTTTTGTGACTGTGATTTCTTGTCTGTTATTAATAAAAAAACCCCACCGTGATCAAAAGATAAGGTTCCATTGTAAAAGAGATTTGCTTCTTTCTAATCTGCGTTTTGTCTCAGCTATACACTAGGGTATACATCACTGATAGAATGCAAAAAACCACCACCACCACCAAACAACAACGCCCCCCCAAATTGGTAACTAAACAATGCAAAATTTCCAAGTTAATAAATCCAAAGCCTCATGAACAAGGATGAACAAGGGCCTCAAATGAAAAATTAAAAGAAACACAAAGCCACAGGCCAGCCCAAAATGCACACAAGTCATATTCCAAATAAAATCAGACCTGCAACAACACACTGTAATCAGGAGAGGTACTTAAAGTGAAGCTGAATGCTGGGTTTATTTGGTCTATCACTTCCCGTATCCCACAGCAGTGAATCCATCCGTATCAGTTTAAAAAAAACCCAAAAAACAGTAGTAGTAACAGAGTTGAAAGAAATTCTTTACAACAGTCAGTGGGACAGCCCATTGTAACAGCAGTTAACAGTAAATATAACTACTACATGCTATAGCATACGATCTTGTTTAAAAAACAAAAGCAACAAAATTGAAATAAAGCAAAAAGCCCAAACTCCCCCAAAAGCACCCAATTTTGTCTGTTTCCTCTAAACCCAAGCTTTTATTCTCTGATTTTTGTTCATATGCTATTTGTTTCTATGAAGCTATATTTTATATTCAAAACATACATTTTTGTTTCATGTGAAACAGAACATTTTAGGATGGAAATAGCCCATGAGAAAATATTTACTTTTACAATAGTGCTGATAGAATTTTAAGCTTATTGTAAGAATCCATTTTAACTGTATTACAGATACCATATACTAGATATTGCCATCCCTCACATTTTCGGATTTCCTTTTGGTTTGTCTTGTTATTCCGGTTAGAATCCAAAATACTGGTTTCTGTTAACTTCTATCTAAAAGAGGAAGAAGATACTGAGGATTCAAATGAGTCTTAAAATGAGTTGATAAATTGAGAAGCTTCGCTTTTAAAGGAAAACTTGACTGCGCTTAGGAGTAGGGAGCAGAAACCACAAACAGAACCAACTTTAGAACCAAAGAAAGAGAATTGTGGGATTTATCTCAACCTCACGCTACATTCTAACTCATAATCACCCTCTTTATATTCCAGAAACACTAACACCTGAAGTGGCATGCGACGTCGGGTCTCATCTCCACCCTTCAACAATACAGTTTCATTACAGCTACGAAGCAGAAATGGATAAGAGGCATGGAAATGAACCTTTAAGTTGCAGTATTTTTCACCCCTTTTCTTATTATCAGATAAGGAGACAAGAGAAGTCAGCTCTAAAACTTACCGAGGCTACAGGATGACCAGGAGAATGCGGATATCAAGATCTTTGGAACCGCCTCGGTACCAGATAAACCCAGACGAATGGCAGAAAGAGCCATTCTAACCGAGGTATTTCACCCACACCTCGCCTCTCCTCAGACTGAGAAACCAGACGATTGGGTCAGACGATTCTAAAGCCAAGGTCCACAGCGACCTCAGGTCTCTTTGTATTTTACGAGGAACCTCCACCCCAAATCACAAGGGAAGCCTTAAGTCCACGCATCAATTCCCCGCCACTGCCCCAGGAATGTCCCTTCAAAACTCAGTCACCAGTAAAGTTAAAATAGCTAGAAAGAGGTAAAGGCAGCCACACATTGCCCGGGGAATCCCCTCATCTCCAGCCCTGGGAATACTCCTCACACACACAACCCATCTACGCTCCCCTTCCTCCTCCCCTCAGGGAGCCACGTTCATACTGAGGAGGGGGGCGAGAGACAGAAAAGAGCCGCCCCTCAGGGCCACCCCCAAGCTTCTCTCTTCCCCGGCAAGGGGCAGCGCTCCCTCCGCCATCCCAGTCCCACCCCAGCACCAGAAGCAGGAGAACGCGAACTAGAATCCTCCTCTCTCCAGTCGTTACTCACTCCCTCCCTCCAAACCCCACTCACCTGGGAAATGAGCCAAAGCTCCGCTACATCTCCATCTCCCCCGCACTCAACCTCGCACCGCCATTTTCCTCGCTGCCTGGATTTAAATCGTGACCGGAGCGGCGACACCAGGCGGCATGAGGCATTGTGGGACCTGTAGTGCGGCTCCGCGCGGGCGTTCACGGGACCCACATCCCCTTGGCACGGGAGCTCATGGTACTTGTAGTCCGCGCTGTGATCGCTGTCGGAGCCATCAGGCTCAGCCTGGCGCCACAGCGCTCCGGTGTCGCCTCTGCATCGCCGCGGTCTCTGCAGTAGGGCGGGCTCAAAGAGGGAGGAGGAAGCGGTCCCGGGGGAGTTTGCCTGTGCCGTGCACCCTCCGGCGCGTTCCCGCGGCACTTGCTCAATGCTCCTAGAGGTCACAAAATACCGTATCTGTATCTTAAGGGACGTTTTACTGCCCCCTAGAATTCAAAATACGGTGCGGTACCGGCCCCGGGTCGGACGATGTCCCCCTGTTTCTGCTGAGCTCCAGCTGTGGGTCCTGATTTTATCTCTGGTCCTGTACTCACGGTTCTTAGGGAGTTTTGGTTTTTGCTTTGCTTGTGTGCGTTTGCACATCTTAGAGCTGCTCTCCCTGTGGCTACAGCCGTGAGAGAGCAGGATTAAAAAAAAAAAAAAAATCGGTTTTTATGTTACTCTTCAAATTTTCACAATTTACATTGGGTTTCCTTCACCATGCCAGTGAGACGTGCAGCACCATCGTGAGGGCTGGCTCATCCGATGGCTCATCCATGGAGGGTAAATGTTGTCTGGTGAGTCTCTGAGCTAATGCTGTACTGTCACCAAGTCACCTCATTCTAATTTAAACTGTCCCAGTGTGATGAAAGTACACACTGAAGTACAAAATGCCTGTGGGAAGCTTCATACTCCCAAAGGATTGGTTTAGGGATGTGCAGCTTATGAACTATACAAATAATTCAGATTCCCAGAAACCTGCTGGGCCAGGAGTATCAGGAAAGTAGCATCCTCACTGCTGTCTCAATAGTTATTTTCCTTGGAGCAAGGCAGAAGTTCCAGGGAAGGGCAGCGGCCCCGTGTCCTGCACCCAAGTGTTGGAGAGCAGTGCTTGAACAACCGCACTCCTCAGGGAAGGACGACAGCTGCCCACTGCCCAACCAGGGTAGGTGGTCCTGAGTGAATTTCCCTCTTTGTATCCCTCTGTCCTTTCCATGTGTTTGGCACTCTGTCTTTTTCTCTGTCCTTTTCCATGCCTCACTCCTGTTCCTTTTTTATTCTCTGTGGCTCTGTGGTGCTCCTGTGTGCTGTTGTTTCTCACAGAATTCTTTTGTCCTGTTCCCTGTCCCTGTTTGGTTTTGATCCCTCTCTGTCATGCTGCCCATCCCAGGTTTTGGTTGTTTTTCTTTTTTTCAATTTCATCCAGAACCCCAATCTTAATTTTTTCCTGTGTCCTCTCTGCTGCCACTTCCTCTTTCTTGCCTGTGACTGCAGGGCTGGAGAGAAACTGCAACCCTTCTGGGGGCTGCCCCTGCTTCTTGTTGCAGCAGAGTCCCTTTTTAGGGGGATGTACACTTGGAAAGGGCTGGAATAAAGCACCGCACTGCTGTCCAGGGCAGTTTGACTCATTCTGTGCCTTCTTTGGGGGCGAGGAAAAAAGGCTGAGGGGGAGGGGATGAAGACTCGGGGGCTCTGATGTTATTTGGGGCACCATTTGGGGCTCCCTAGGAGAGGGAACCACGCTGTGGTGGAGGAGCAGGTGAGTGGGGAATGAGGAGGGGTCATGCTGGGTGCCCTCCCCCAGAGGATCCCAAAGCTGCCAGAAAATTCACAGAGAGGGATGGGTGTAGAATACTAAAACCTGTCAATTTTTTTGTTGTTGTTGTTTTTATAGGTATTGCCAAAGAATAGCAATTTATCTCTAAAATCATTTGGAAAGAAACCCTCCCTCTATCCACTCTATTGTATACTGTAATGTAGGAAACTGACTGGAGATGGGTAGTAGTTTTGAAAATAATGCCATAACGTTTTTATCTAGGAATGAGACAATCATGTGCCTGAAACCATAAGAACAGATGCTGGGGCTGAAGGGAATAGAAAGGGCTCTCTGGCAACTTCTGCCTCCGTTCTCTGCCTGCTCCCAAAGCACGTCGCAGCCCAGGAAGAGACATTTGTCATCCAGACTGCCAAAATGAAGACCTATAAAATCCTATCTCTGCCTTGTGTTTAATGTGGGTTTACTTCATATTTATGTTATCACAAAAAGCAGGGAAAGAGTAAATGTAACTGGTTCTCACTGTTGCTGTGTGAAGGCTTTTTTTTAAAGGCTGGTGTATTTATGTTCTCTTTTAGCTGAGTTCAGCTGAACAGCCAGAAGTAGCCAAGGGCTGCCGATAATAGGAAACATCTTGGGGTTTGTTTGGCCAAGGATGGAACATGAAGGTGTCCATACTAGTAGTGGGTGTGAATGCTGACAACTTTGGGCTGTGTGGTGCCTCTGGTCACTCAGAAGTTGGGGCAAGGCTGAAGGAAGGAGGGAAGCTGCCACAGCTGCAGGTGAGGGCAACAGTGACTGTTTCAAACTGCTTGGTCCAGAACTGGAAGAACTGGAAGAAGAGCTTTCCTCCTTCTTTCTCTCCATCACTGGGCAGAATATTGAGATTTTAACTAAGCTCTCTCTTTTGTGGGTTGTTGTTTGGGTAGGTTTTCTCCTGGCTTTTTAATGTGGTGCATTAAAACTAAGTGGTGCATTGAGGAACAAGTTGCTGGGTTACATGAATTCTGACTGACATATCACAGAAATGGGCATATGTGTGTGCATGTGCTTCCTGGCAAATCCAGATGTGACATGAAAATGCTAAGTGAGGATTTCCAGCCTCGGCTACACGTGACACAGGCTTCTGAAAATGGAAATGACCTTGGCAGAATAGCAGCTATAAAGCGAAGCAGAATTAAAGTACATGAAAGCAGAAAAAACAAGTGTAATGGTACTTCTTGGTCCTGTGTGCACCTCTTGCCTCTGCCTGCTGTGAATACTTTGTGTTGCAGTTCAATATAGTGCATTCCAGTGTTTGTTGGGTTTGATTTTTGTGTGTAATGAAAACACTGGTCAGTTACTCTAAACAACTCCCCTCCTTTACTGGACACATCCCTGGAGTGGGCCCAGACTCTCCCTTACCCTGGTGGAATTCTTTACTCCTCTGGAGAGGGGGTGAAGCCAAAGCTTATGAGCAAAGGAAAACAACAAAACCACGGGCATTATGTCCTCGGTGCATCCAGCATCATGTGTTTTCCAAGTTCCCAGCACTGCTGAGTCTAAACGAGAAAATGTCTGTTCCTTCACTTCTCCAGCTCTCCACCCACAACCCCCCTGCTACCCCTGCTCTTATCCTTGGTGTGCCAAGGTCCCCAGAAAGCACTGGCTGTGGTCCCAAGGGGCCTCAGATTTCTCAGGGAAATCGTCTTTTGGGCTCCCTCAGCAATTCCTTCAAAAATGCCACCTCACTCCTCTTGACATCCTCTCACGTTTTCCTACACAAACAGTTCTTGTGCCCCCTCTAAATTACCCCAGATTTTCAGTGAAATGAATGGCATGACCTATGCCCACTGCTCATGACTCACCCAATCAAAATCAAGAGCAAATGTTGGTTGGGCTTTAAGAACTTGAAATAACTTTGAAGCAAAATAAATCACCTTTATCTCCTGGCTTTGTTTTTTTTTTTCCCCCCGGATGCTGGACTTGCACATCCCACTCACATTGCAGACTGCAGGCACTGAGCCAGTACTGGAGGGGGCTCTGCTTCTCATAGGAATAGCACAAGGCGCTGGCATGCTCTGCTCT
Source organism: Acrocephalus scirpaceus scirpaceus (assembly GCA_910950805.1). Classification (NCBI taxonomy): domain Eukaryota; kingdom Metazoa; phylum Chordata; class Aves; order Passeriformes; family Sylviidae; genus Acrocephalus; species Acrocephalus scirpaceus. The sequence continues at coordinate 15,651,355 of OU383787.1, forward strand.
TGAGGGGAGACAAGAGAAGAACCCCTCTGCTCACACCAGACCTGCGGCTGCCAAACTCCACCAAAGCACCTGAGGAGTCCCCAGGGACTGATGGCACAGAAGGGAGGTGATAGAGGACAGCACAGCACCCAGCCTGCTCTCCATTTGAATGTGAACATAGGGTTGGGAACTGTCAGCAACATCCCACCACACTTGGCTCATAGTGGTCCCCAGGGTCTGATGGCACAGAAGGGAGGTGATAGAGGACAGCACAGCACCCAGCCTGCTCTCCATTTGAGTGTGAAGACAGGGTTGGGAACTGTCAGCAACATCCCACCACGCCTGGCTCATAGTGGCCCCCTGAGGAACCTTTGGGCAGTCCCAGCTGCTGCAGCTCACTTGACAGACACTCACCGTCTACTCTGTGCTTGGCTGCACTGGGGAGGATGAAGCCGAGGACAGCGATGGTCACCTTCACATCCCCCGACTGCAGAAGGGAGGGAGGGGGAGCTTTGTCACCTTGGGAAGGCATCCCCAGACACATTGCTGCCCATCCCTGGAGCATGGCTCCATCAAGGAATCGTGGTAAGGACAGCAGTGCTCATCTAACTTTGTATCTAAGGTCAGGTTCAGAATCTTGTCATACTGTGGGATAGCAGAGCGTCATGGTAAACACCAGCTAACACACTCACTGCCAGTGTTACCACTAACAATTCTTATCTAAATATTGACTAAAAACTCTAATAACACTATGCATATTACTACTACTAGTAGAGGCCAGTAGTGTTCTTAACGCTGAGGCTTGCATGAAGAACATGAGATTAATTCACGTTGCTGATTATGACACTATAATGTTAAAACTACACCATGAGGCACTGTGAGGTTTATTGCAGCCGTAGCCCCATGCTTACCTGGCATCCCCCAGCAGGTCCCACAGCACCCGGGCGTAGATCAGCTTAGATCACCGAGAACTGCGGGGGGAGAAGGAGGGTGAGCAGCAAGGGGCGGGCACTTGGGTATTTTGGCCAGGGTGCTGATCTCGGCCAGCGCCCAGTCGGGGCAGCCCAAGTCCCCGCAGAAGCGGAACCCCTGCGGGGAAAGAGGCGCCCAGAGCCGCCAGCGGGCTCCGCACGCCCTCCCCGCTCCCCGCCGCCGCACCCCCCCCCCCACGATGTCCCCGCCGCTCCCTGGTCCGCTGCCGCCGCAGAGTCCGACTTTGCGAGCCCGACCCGCCCCCGGGCGGGCTGCCGGCTACGCCCCCCCCCGACCCCTGCCCCGAGAGCCGGCGGGGCGCTCCGCTAGGGGCTCTGCGGGGAGCTTTTAGCCGGGACCTGGGCACGAGAGAGGGTCGGAGAAGGGGCCGGGGGTCTCGGGAGCGGGAGCCAGGGCGCCCGCGGACCCTTGGAGCGCTCCTCGCTCCGCCCCACTGAGCGCTCGCGCTCCCACGGGCTGCAGCCTCACAGCTTCCAAGCCCCGCCAATCCCGGTCCGCCTTTCTCCGCGCTGTCCAATCACAAGCCGCCCTTTCAATCCGGGCGCGGTGCCGCCAAGCTCAGCCCGCTCAGTCGCGGCCCGGCCCCTCAGCCCGGCCCCGCTCCTCCGTTCCCCTGAGGCGTCTCTCCCGCCGCCGCCGCTTTGGGAAGCGGCGGAGCCGTGCTCCCGCTGCCGCACTCTCGGCAGGTGCTGTTGGGGCCCGGGAAGGGCAGCGGGAGCTCCCCGTTCAGGTCCCGGCCGGCAGTTCTCCCAGGGAAACGGGGAGACGGCGGGGAGCGGGGCGGAATGGCGCGAGCGGGGCCTGAGGGGACAGCGGGGGGTCGCGGAACGGGCGGGCTGCGATTGGCTGGGCCGGAGACGGGGCTTAAATGCCATTGGCTGAGCGGGCCCGCCCTGGGGCATAAATAGCGTGCCGGGAGGGGGTGGGGGCTTCAGTTCGGCGGCGGAGTTGAGGGCGGCGTTTGTGTCTGCGCGGGCTCAGGAGCGGCGCTGCGCCACGGCGGGGTCCCGGCAGCTGCCGAGCCGGTGGGCGCCGGTGAGCACGGACGCGACTCGTGCGTCCGCCTGCGCCAGTGTCTGGGGGCTGGCGGTGCCCAGTTCTTTATGCCGCGCCCTGCGCGGCTCGGGTTGCTGGGGGCGGGGGCGGGGCCTGGTGCGGGATAGGGGGCCTGCTACCGGGGAACGGGCAGAAGCGCTTCCGTGGTTTGTGCATTTAAAGTAATGCTTAAGATATCGGGAATAAAGCTGTATTTTTTGCTTTTTTTATTATTTCGTTTTTTTAGAAATAACTGAATTGCTTTTTTATTGCATTACTTTATTATTTCACTCCTTTTATTATGTTATTTGGTTTGGTTTTGTTTTCTTTTGCTAGATAGCTGTTAATTCAGTAAAGGTTGTAGGGCTGGGGCTGAAACACCAGTTGGGAGGCCAGTGGAGACATAATGCCCCAGGGTGTAGAATAAGGACCCTGGCACTAGAGTCAAGCCCAAACCAATGTGGAGCAATGGAAAGGCTGGAGCTGGAGCTGGATAAATGTCATGGGAGAAGGGGATGGAGCTGCAGCGCCGGGCCGGCAGGCAGTGCCTGGGGAGTTACCAGCCCGTGCCCTGTGGCACCAAGCAGAGGCTGAGGGTGTGGGGGCTTGGAGGACTCCAGGGCCTGAGAAGCAACCCCGAGGGCACCTTTTGGGATGGGGGAGCAGGGGCCCAATGGCTCTTGCCAGCCCCTGGTGCCGCCTGGGGGAGGAGAGGGGGCCCTTGGGCAAGTGCTGGGCTGAGACCCAGGGGGAGGGGGAAGAAAGATGTTGGGCTTCAGGCTTCAAGTGTTGTCCCCAAGGTTGGGAACCCAGGAGGGTGGGGGATACAGCTCTTAAGGACAATGAAGTGATGACTGCAACTGACTTGTGGTCTTCTCAACAGCCCCGGGGCAGCAGTGAGAAGCAGTAGCAGCTTTTAGCTGCAGGCAGTGGGAAGCTGAGGAGATGGAGCTGAGACAGCAGAGCTGGAGAAGACGCAGAGATGGTTGGTAGGGTTTGGGGTGAAACGCTGTGGGGCTGGGATAGGGACTGTGGAGGCGGGATGGGAACTGGGTGGCTGGTGCTGAATCACTGTAAGGGCTGGGGTAATAGGGACTCTTGCTGCAGTAAGGATTATCACGTTGGGGCTGGAATAAGGGTTCAGGAGCTGAGCTGAAACAACACAGAGCTAGAGCTACAACAAAAATCCTACCCTGACAACCAAGAGCAGCGTTATGTGCCACGGCTGGGAAGATGTGGAGACAGAAGAGAAAGAGAAGAGCTGCAGTGAAATAAAGCTTTTGTGGCTGGGGCAAGAGCTGAATTCACTGGGGTCAGAATGGGGACTGCAGTGCTGTAACTGCAATCGCTATTCAAAGGGGATAGTGACTGTACACCTGACAATCGACCGTGAAATGGTACACAAACCAAGGGGCTGGAAATGGAATAAAGTTTACTGGGATTGGGGTACCAATGGCGTTTCTAGAGCTGGAGCTGAAATCTCACAACTGGAGACAAAAAGTCCCTGGAGCAGCTACAGCAAGAAGACCGGGAGAAAAGAGGAAGTGGAGCTACAGAAACTGATCTGGCAGTGGAATAAAGCTTGTGGGCGAGAGCTGAATTCACTGGGGCTGGGAGGGAAGGGCACTCCAGGGCTTGAGCTGCAATAACTGTCGGGCTGGGATAGAGACTGCCAATGGCACAGAGACTGTAGGACTCGTGTGCTGAAATTGCTGTAGGCCTGTGATTCTGTTTGTCGGGTGGGATGTGGTGAGTGAAAATGGAACAGGGTTCATAGAGCTGAAAAGGCTTTGCTGTAAGGTTATGCCTGAAATCCCAGCATTGCAGGGATATTGCCTGGAACTGTGGTAGGCACTTCAGGGCTGAAGCCAAAATCACTGTGGGGCTGGGAAATTCACTGCAGGGTGGGCTTGGAGCTTGTAGGGTGGGTGCTGAAGGGTTGCTGCAGAGCTGAAGCCAAGACCAAGATGCTGCCCGTTGAAGCTGGAGAAGATACAGCTGCCAGAGTCGGAGAAACGTGCAGGGTGGGCTTGGAGCTTGTAGGGTGGGTGCTGAAGGGTTGCTGCAGAGCTGAAGCCAAGACCAAGATGCTGCCCGTTGAAGCTGGAGAAGATACAGCTGCCAGAGTCGGAGAAACGTGCATCTGGAGACAGAAGAGTAGAGGTGGCTGTGAAATAAAGCTTTTGGGTCCACAGCTGAATTCACTGGGGCTGGGAAGGGCACTCTAGGGCTCGAGCTCGAATCACCGGTCATTCATATGAACAGCTTTCCTCAACATGTTTCCTCACTGTCAGCACCTGCTCTCCAGGTCTGCCTGCTCCCATGACTGCTGCAGGATGTTCTACTCTGCTTGGGAGAGGAATTGCCCCATTTGCCCTGTGGGTACCAAGGCTGCAGGGAGGCATGCCCATGCCTAAGGGTTTCATCTGTCTGTCCCAATTCAGCAAGGGCTGGGAAAAGCTTGGTGTCTCTCCTCTTGCAGTGAGGTCCTGGAGTCCTGTGATGCCTGCAGGTGACTGGCTGCTAGGTAAACGCAGTCCTCACCCCAGCATTGTGGTTTCCAGGTTCTGGCCAAGGGGAGAACAAGCACTATTGGATTTGTGGTGGATATGGCCACAAGCCAGCCAGATTTCTGGCTTGCACACCGCTGACAGACTTATCCTGGGAAACTTTGCAGGAAGTTGTCCAGTGAAACCAAAACTTTTGAAGCTACATGTTCAAGTTGATTGGAGCATGAACTACATGCCTTTCTCTGTGTGTGTGTGAACTCTGCTGGCTTTGATGGGACATGGGCTTATTTTTTCTCCTTCAGGAGCCTTGGGGTCACTTTATCCCTGTGTGCACTGTTGCTTATTTCCATGCAATATGTGAGAACAGCATCTGTCAGGGCCAAAGCAAGAGCTTTGCTGCTCAGTGCAGAAACCCCCTGGGCCTTTCCTCCCCTCCTCTCTCACTGCCATTCCATGGGGCAGACAGGGACTCACCTTTGTCTCCACGTCCAAAGCACCACCATGGAAATTATGGCCACGGCTGCAAGCAGCCCAGCTGTGAGCCCTGTGATCAGCACCACTTCCGAGTTCCCTGGGAAACATAAGAAGAAGCTACTGTGAACTTTCTGGGGTTTGCTCCATCTTGTGGGGCAGGGTGGCCCAGGATCCCCCTCTGATATCCATAGGTGGCACCCACCCCATGGGATGAGAAGGCTGCGCGTGCCCAGGCTGTGGTGGCGCACACGGCAGACATAGCTGTGCCCATCACGGGGGGCCACGGCCAGGACGCTGCGTAGCTGGTAGGTGAGGTCAGCGTTGGGCAGGATGGTGCTGGTGTTGAGCGCCGGGCCCGGAGGCACCTCCTGGCCATCCCGCAGCCAGGCCACGCTGATGGGACGGGGGTAGAAGCCAGTGACGTGGCAAAGGAGCAGCAACTGGTCTAGGCTGGGGGTGCGGGCAAAGACCGTGGCCACAGGCAGCTCTGGGGAATGAGGGCAAAGGGGTGGGGCAAGCCCTGGTGGGGCACAGCTGGGCCCCAGTGTGGGGGTGGCTGTTGTAGGGTCAGGGTTGTCTCACCTTGTCTCTCCAGAGCTGCCTTCCCTTAGTGCAGGAGCATCTCCATCACATCAACACAAGTCTCATTGAAGATCATTTCCACCAGCTCACTCACAGCGGTGTAGTTCTGGAGAAATGACTGGACATACTGTGACAACTTGGTGTCCTGGGAGAGGATCCAGGTGGCATTCTTTGTGTTGAAGCTGAGGAAATCCTGACCATTGTAACCCACATAGGCAAAGGCCTGGGAGGTTCTGTTGGGGTACAGCACGCAGCCTGCCATGCACTGAACCACAAAGGGGTCTGGTGGAGCAGACAGGAGACAGAGGTTGCATGAGGGGCTGGGATTGTCTTCTTGCAGCCATGGTCATTGTCTCCTATACAGCACCAGCACTATCAGATCCTTCCCCACTTCCCAGTTGCTTTTCAGAAAGGGCATGCAGTGAAGACTGGGTACTCACAGGGGACGTCCCTTTGCATGGCCCCTTCATTGATCAGATGGTTGAACTGCTGCAAATAGATCTTAAGCAGGTTCTCAATGGCGTCCCAGTCAGCTTGGGGCAGGGCTGAGCGCACCCAGGGCTGGTAGAGGTGGATGGACCATGTGTGTTTATCAACAGAACCAAGTTCAATGTCTCCTAGCAGGCCCAGCCCCTCCATGCCTGCAAATGAGGTGTTTTGAAAGGCAGTGTCTGGAGCAGGTCTCCAGTGGTCTGGAGCAGCTGGATAGTGAAGGTCCCTACATGAGACAAGGGTTGACAGGGAAGAGATGGGACTGGGAGAAGAGGGCTGAGTCCTTGAGGTTGCAGGGATCCCATAAGCCCCTTACAGCCTTTGCAGCCCCAGTTCCCATCTCCTGCACCCACCTGGGGTGGCTGCATCCCTGCTGGGGAGGTGTGGAGCCAGGGGACAAGGGGGAGTGAGGAAGCAAGTGCCCGAGGTGGGTGGGGAGCAGGAAGCCTCTCTCCTATGGAGTCCCATGGAAGTAGTGTATGAGCTGGGCATCTCACTTACCCTCCAGGTTTGCCCATGTCCCAGAGAGGATGAAAAGGTAGAGGAGGGAGAGAAGGCAGCAGCAAGGAGCCTACGTAGTTCCAGCAGTGAGGCCCAGAGTGTGCAGCAGTGGGTGCAGCAGCAGGAAGAACAGACTGTTGAGAGATGTGGCCTCAGATGTCTCCTCAGGCTGGCTCTGCCTGGGCAGCTCTGCTGCTGCTAATGGCCCTGGCAGCCCATGGGGCTGGCAGTGAGGTTTAGGGGAGGGCTCTGAGGTTCCCACACGGAGTGAGCTGGGGATCCTGAGTACAGCTGTGAGAGCAGGGGGAATTTGATTGTGAGCAAGGTCATTCCATTGCATGCAGGAGCAGTCCCTCATGGCTGCAGCAGTACCTTGACAATCACGGTGATGTGGGTTAACTGAGTCATCTGTTCTACCCCCCTGCCAGGTGTACATGTCACGCGCTGCATCCATTGCCCTGGGGGTGCCCATGTTGAGGGCAAAGCCAGAGCTGAAACCACAGCTGTGGGCAAGTCTGAGGTGGGGTGCCCTGATAACAACCAAACACAACAGGGGCAGAGGTATCCAGATGCCCTTGTTGGTATGTGACCCTTTCAAGCACAACTGGGACCAGGTGTCACCATTCCATGTCACCATTCTTGGTGTCTCCAGCTGTAGGGACATGGGGAAGGCCATATGGCCTGCTGCAGACTGAGCTCCAGCTCCATATGGCACTAAGTCAGACATGGGGATCAAGGGACACCAAACCCCTTCCTTTCCACAAAGCTGTCCCAGAGAGAAGTAGGGATGCTGTGGCGGCCTGGTAGGCTCAGAAATGGCACCAACTTCCCCAGCAGCACAACACAGGGGATGTCCAGCTATGCCACCACAAGGTCCACATCCCTCCTGCTAGTCCTTGACCTGGAGGAGAGGTTTGGCTGTCAGGATGGCAGCCTGAGGAGGGAAGAGACAAGGGGGCTTATGTCTCTGCAATCCTGTGAGATGATCACTTGTCCCCATGGTCTCCCCTGGGATGACTGCTGGTCACTTCGTGCTGAGCAGCTGGGAGGCCATTGGCAGCCCTCTGTCCTGTGAAGGTGCATGTGACACAACTCAACATGCAGTCCCCTCTACGTCAAGATGAGGTCCAATGTGCACAATCCACTTATATCTAGTCATACTTCATTTCTCCTTACTGGTGGAAAAAAAAATCACTGAATACAGAATTGCTAAATCCCATAAACTCCGCAGGAACAAAAACACAACATCTGCTTTGAAGGTTCACCCAGAGCTCAGCTTGGCCTCAGGGCTCTTGTCCAGGCCTCACTGCCTCAATCAGTCCCAGGCTGTTTGAACCTCTGCAGAAAGCTCATCCCCATCTCCTGTGGAACCACACTGCAGGCAGCACCTCCTCTGCCCATTCCTGAGGCTTATGAGCCTGCCAGAAAAGAGCAACGACTGATCCTGGAATTACAGAAGGCAGCCAGGGGAAAGGACCCTTTTTCCTCCATCCACAAAGTCCAAGGCCACCAAAAACCCATCAAGGGAACACCCGAGCACTTACCCAAGCAGCAGCAGCAGCAGGAGAGAAGCTGCCAGGCACTCCTGACTCCCAGTGCTCCCAGGGCTGCCTTGCCACTCACCTTCAGCCCTTGCCTGGACAGCAAGGCAATCCCAGGGACAGAAATCCAGGCTCCTGCTGCTCCTGGAAGGAGGTACCCGACAGCACCGTGCTGGCTGAGCACGGCAGCTAAACCAGGATGCTCCTCCTGGGGAAAAACTCCAGCCACTAAAAAGCCAGGAACACGGGACAGAGCCCAGCCTTGGCAATGGAGCATATGGATCCAGCTCTGCTGACAAGTGGGCATTTTTGAGATGGAAATGACACTTGATGAAATCAAATCACAGCCACAGATGTTTTCTTGATTGTGTCCTTAGCCCCTCCCTTACCTTTCAGTCTTCTGCCAAGGGTTTGCAGACCCTTTGCTTCTATCCAAAAACATCAATATTATCACCTGATTTCCAGGTTTCAGGAAGTCACACCAAATCACCTTGCTCACATCTTCCATCTCACACGTTCCTGTAAAAAGAAATATTTTTCTTGTCAGATCATTCCTTAAGCTGCCAAGAAAAACAGGATCTCACAGGTACTCACAGAAACTCTCCCAGCTCCATTTGCTGCTTCTCTCTCTGCCAGGGCCCAACAAGTTCTGGGTCAGTTCTTGTTCCATGCTTGCCAGCGACCTGGAGAGATAAAGGAAGGCACCATCATTACTGCTGCAACCACCACCATTTACAGCCCTGAAAACCCACCATCGTACACACCACAGCAGCTGCAGCAGAGATCCAAGTCCGCCCTGCCATGGCCAGAGACAAGAACAACCTCAGGGCATTTCTCCCCTAAGAAAACACAAATGAAATATTGAAACAACAGCTGGGCATTTTGGAGGCAGCGTGAGCTACCAACAGCACATCTGGGAAACTTGCATTGCCACTCACCTTGAAAAACTGCTCCAAAAAACTCACCTCATCTGCCCAGAGCAACCAAAGGGCTTCTTTTACAGCTCCCCAGGCCTGGCCAAAGCCCCAGGGGCACAGGAACTACCAATTCTCACAGAGTATCAACAGAAGCACCAACAGGTTCCATCCATTGTTCTGCAGGAACAATCAACAAATCCATTTAACCACTGTGCACTTGCACTGATGGCTGTGGGAGGGTCAACTGAGAATTCATGGTATGCCTGAAACTACAAAACATAAAAAGAAAATTAATTTTTTCCACAATGCAAAAAAAAATAAAATCTCATTAAAAATGATGCCATACCTCAGAAAATCAAAAAGAAAAAAAAAAACTCTTTAAAAATTATGCCATACCTTAGGAAATGCCTTTTTCATTTTGAACTTAGTGTCCTAGAATTTAAACAAACATCAAAAACAGAAAACACACGAGATGGACAAGAGTACCTCATCGTGGACAAACCTTCAGACTCACATCCTTCTGGAAAATGATTTATTCAAGTTTTTTGACCTCATCCCAAGCCCTTCCTCATCCTCAGGGATCTCTGCACTCACTCCAAGGGACTCAGCAGGAAAAAGGAGCCAGTGCAGACTTGATGGCTGCCCTGGGATCTCTCCTTGCATCCCCTCGGGCAGTGACCGGGTGTGGCAGCAAGAGGAACAACGATCTTATTTTCGTGTTAATGTGGAGACAAAACAGAGGTAAAAGGACACATTTGGTGAAACAATGAGCTCATCACTCGCTTGGCTTTAGCAACAAGCCCACTAATGTTTACAGCACTAAACTTTATTTTAACTAAAAAATATTTTTAACTAAAGTGCCTTGATGGCATCAATAGCATCATGCTCAAGGTTCATCTTGTCAGCCACCAACAGTCACAGCAGAGCTCAGCACATCTGGGAAACTTGCATTGCCACTCACCTTGAAAAACTGCTCCAAAAAACTCACCTCATCTGCCCAGAGCAACCAAAGGGCTTCTTTTACAGCTCCCCAGGCCTGGCCAAAGCCCCAGGGGCACAGAAACAACCAATTCTCACAGAGTATCAACAGAAGCACCAACAGGTTCCATCCATTGTTCTGCGGACAATAAAATCCATTTAACCACTGTGCACTTGCACTGATGGCCTGGGAGGGTCAACTGAGAATGCAGGTATCCTGAAATACAAAACATAAAAAGAAAATTTTTTTCCACAATGCAAAAAAAAATAAAATCTCATAAAAAATTATGCCATCTCACAGAAAATCAAAAAGAAAAAAAAACTCATTAAAAATTATGCCATACCTTAGGAAATGCCTTTTTCATTTTGAACTTAGTGTCCTAGAATTTAAACAAACATTAAAAACAGAAAACACACGAGATGGACAAGAGTACCTCATCGTGGACAAACCTTCAGACTCACATCCTTCTGGAAAATGATTTATTCAAGTTTTTTGACCTCATCCCAAGCCCTTCCTCATCCTCAGGGATCTCTGCACTCACTCCAAGGGACTCAGCAGGAAAAAGGAGCCAGTGCAGACTTGATGGCTGCCCTGGGATCTCTCCTTGCATCCCCTCGGGCAGTGACCGGGTGTGGCAGCAAGAGGAACAACGATCTTATTTTCGTGTTAATGTGGAGACAAAACAGAGGTAAAAGGACACATTTGGTGAAACAATGAGCTCATCACTCGCTTGGCTTTAGCAACAAGCCCACTAATGTTTACAGCACTAAACTTTATTTTAACTAAAAAATATTTTTAACTAAAGTGCCTTGATGGCATCAATAGCATCATGCTCAAGGTTCATCTTGTCAGCCACCAACAGTCACAGCAGAGCTCAGCACATCTGGGAAACTGGCATGGCCACTCACCTGGAAAAACTGCCCCAAAAAATCACCTCACCAAAAAGGGGATTGGAGGAAAAAGCATTCATTTCTTCCACCTTGCAGAAATAATTCTGTGCAACTTGTACTTCCTAAACTACATCTCCAAGTCATACCAAGCCCTTACCTTTATTTCCATTAGGTCACCTCATCATTACCAGAAAAGCTTGAACTATTTTTGAGGCTTGTACCTAATTCACTTGACCTCTTCCTCTGAAGAACTTGGCAAAGAAAAGCTTTGCTTTGCTTTTCCCAAGTGCTTCAGTGTTTTGACCACGACTTCAGTTCCTTCCCTGTGGATGACAAGAGAAATTCCAATTTAAACAACTAAAGATGAATTTCTGATGAAAAATATGAGATACCCAAACAGAAGAGAGGAGAGACGCATTTGATCACCAAATATCAAATAAAGCAATTTGATTGTTTAGATAAGCAGTGGCAGGGATTTTTCTTATTTTCCTGAGAAAATCCTAGGAGAAAATCCTCCTCAACTGTTTATTGCATGAAATCAACACTAAACAAACCAATTTGGGACACCCAATAGCAGCTCTCACTAAAACTCCAATGGGAATTCTCCTTTGGGTTGAGCCTAAACCACCTCGGCCCACAGGGATTGCAAAGAAAAACCCAAAGGAACAATTCCCCCATTTAATGCAGAGCATTAAATAAAATAAATGAATAAAAGCAGAGCAAAGAGACAGCACTGATGCAAACAGCTCTGGGAACACCTCCTGCAGGTTGTCACATTCCTGTAAGACTGAAAGCTAAACAGAAGCTCAACCTAAAACTTACAGAATCATTGATTAGAGCAGCCTCAAACAGAGCAGAAAAATTCTGTGATTCTGTGAAGAGAAACAAAGAGGTAACAAAGGGACAACACCAAACAAGTCTCACAAACAGGAATATATACACTTGCCAGGGACCTTGAGAGAAGAAAACCTGCAATTAGTACTGTGCAGTAGGGCCACAGGCTTTGGGTTCAGCCTCCTGGAAACAGAAGCAGACACTCCTCACCCTGCTGGGTGGACTGGACCATTCCCTGCTCTGCTCTCACAAACCCCTCAGCACTGCAGCACAACCCTACAAAAGAAAAGCAGTTTATCCATAGGGGGCTGCTCCAGAAATAAAACCAAACAGGAAGAAAAAACATAAGAAAATCCTATACATTAGGAAATACTTGCATGCCCTTGAACTTATCCCCAAAGAACTCAAAAAGCCATTGAGAATGGGAAATATTCCCAAGCCAGACAAAAGCACCAAATACTGGACACAGTACACAAAGTTCTGGATGCAAACCTGTGAAAAACAAGGTTCACTTTACTGGAAAAATTTAGAAGTTTAATAAAAGAATAAAAGAAAATTATACAGGAGATACAAAAGCAAAATTCATTTTCTCTGCCCAGGGTGCCTGGCGCTGAGGCAATTAGCACACCTGTTAACAAAAAGTTTGTTCTTTAAAAACATCAGCCTGTTGCTTATTTAAAAATTCACATGCACGATTCAAACATTCCTTTTGAGGGTGAATTTCTTTGTTCAGTTTCAATTCCCCCTCAACCATTTTATCTGGTGGATCCATCTGCAGGTAGCTCCATTCCATCCAATAGCACAGGTCCCATAAATTCTTCTCCCAGGGTTCTGGTCATCTTCATTTGAGTACGATACTTGATAACAGAAGTTCAATAGTTTCATGCAGGATGCAGGACCCCCTTCCTTCTGGTTTGTCAGTTTACAGAAAAAAATCAGTCTTCTACTTTTGACACTGTGTTACAATCAAAAATTGTAACGTTCATCACATTTCTAAACTCTATTAATAAAAGAAAATACAGTACAACCTTCCTACATTCTACATACAGTGTTCATTTTAATATTTACAAAAAGCCAACTATATACTGTGCATTTATAACAATATCATCACACCTCATGACTAAACCAAGCTAAGGAAAAAAGTTCCTCCAGGCAAGAAAGGTTAAATACCCCTTGCCCCAGTGACAAAAGCCCCAAAAACATATCACCAACCCAAAACCAAACAAAACCCAGGCTGTTCTGAGTTTCTTTTTGATGTTCAGCACCTTCCCAGACTAGGGACATCTAAGGAAAGGCTCACACTCCTTTCCCAACTCCTCTGTCTCTGTGACTTCCCCTCAGGCACCCTTGCTCTGCCTGGGGCTGAGGCCACCTGGAAGCCTTAAAAAAGAAAATTTAAGCTGGCAGAAATAACATTACTCAAAATCTGCCTCTGCTTACAATAAAGCTCTTATAAGTTTGATAACTTCCACAATTTCCACAGAAATTTTATTATTACAGTCACTTCATAAATCAGCCAAGAACACAAACCTCAAAAGGTCGTTTCTCCCTATTATGCTCTCACCAAGTTAAAGGCTAATTTAAATCTTTAGTATCATGTGCAGTCCAGGTACTTTGCCAAATCCTGCACTCCATCGTACAACCAAATTACAGGGCTCAGAGTGCTTTCCCTGCAAGGGTTTTAGTTTGCAACTTCCATCCCTCAGCAGGAGTCTGAAATAATAAAAAACAGCCTGGTAACTCTGTCCCCCTTATCCACCTGCCCAGGGATGCAGGGCCAGCCTGGAAAAAGAGCACAACTTTTCAATTCCTGTCCCAAACACAGCCCCCAGCCAGGCCCACACACCACAAGAGATTAAAGGGGGAAAAACAAAGGCAGGAAAGCCTCTGTGCTTCTCCCCAGAGCACACGTCACCTCTTACCTGCACAAACACCAAGGCTCAGCATAACTCTGATTTACAGAAGAGCTTCTCAAGGTAATTTTCCAGCACGGAGCAAAACTCTTCATGCCTCCCCCACTTGAGCCATAGGAAACTACAAGCAAAAGGGAAACTGAGACACAATACACAGGAAAAATCCCTTAATTCGGCACCAAAAAAGACCAGAAACAAGCCAAGCTACAATAAGGTTTGTCTCCCAACCCCACACATGAAAAGGCCGTGGGTTTCTGAGGCAAACTCCCACAGAACAACAGCCCCTCAACCCCACCACAGCTGCACCTGTTACCACCCATCGTATTAGACGTACCTAAATACAGTCCCACACACGGCACCTTATGGAGAAATAAATGAATAAGAAATAAATGAAAATGTTCTCACCGCAATAAAATAGCCCGAAAAAGCCGCACACCCACACAGACCACCCAGAAAGTTCCACACCGAGCCCGTGATTGAACGGCCTCCCATTTTGGGACCCTTTTGAACCCCCTCTCGGCTCGCGATTGGCGGGCTCGCTGAGGCAGCGGCAGCGCTGATTGGACAGAGGGCCCTGGGAACCGCCCCCGCCCCGGCTCCGCCCCTAGTCCGGCCCCGCTCCCCCGGCTCCGCCCCCCCAGCCCGCGCTGAGGGCCCGGCTCCGCCCCCGGCTCCGCCTCCCGGCCGGCCCTGAGGGCCCGGCTCCGTCCCCGGCTCCGCCCCGAGCCCGGCCCCTCTCCCCCGGCTCCGCCCCCTCGGGCCGGCGCTGAGGGCTCGGCCCCGCCCCGTTCCCCCGGTCCACACTGTAGTAAGTGTTGGTCAATTTCTTTACTTTCCAACTCTAGCGACACTCCCAGCATGGGCTGGGCTCTGCCGGAGGAGCCGTTTGTGCCTCCTCAGCCTGTGGCAGTGAGCAAACAGAGAAGCTCAAGGCAGATTTCCTGAGGTCTGTGTTCCCCACGTCACAGAAATCGAAGGGATCTGAGGAGAAATGTAAGGGATCTGAGGAGAAATGTAAGGGATCTGAGGAGAAACCTAAGGAATCCACGTATTAAATTTGCTATGGAGGCACTCGGCTCCTATGCCAACAACTTTGCACTCCCTGGATGATGTTCCCCTCTACTGGAGTGCCTGGGATGAGATGGATTATTACTTGGAAACCAGGCAGAGGAGCCGTGCATGCGGCACTTGGATTTTGAGTTTGTCCCGAGATCCTTGCCTCCCTGACAGTTCTTGCTGTTAGTTATGATTCCAAAGGAAAAATTCTAAATGGAGGCTAATGATGGCTGGGGGAGTTTCCTTAGGAATTATGAACCTCACACATACAGAATTTTGGAAGCGGATCCCAATTTCAGCCTTGTGCAGCTGCAGGAGAAGAGGGATCCAGTGTGTCAGACAATGAGGTGTCCCGGGAACGAGCAGAAAATCCCCTCTGCCCCTGCCCTCACACTCGGAGTGGCAGCCACACCAGGTGAGAGCTGTAAAGGAGAACAATGAGGGTACAGGGCAGCTGCAGGTGAGAGCTGTAAAGGACCACGAGAAGACACACAGCAGGTGAGGAAGCTACAGGTGAGAGCTGTTAGGATGACGAGGTGACGCAGCAACCACAGGAGAGAACTGTTAGGATGATGAGGGGCTGCTTTAAAAGGGGAGCCTCAGCTCGCTCCGGCTTGGAGCTCCTGGAGGAAGGACATTTGCGGCGTGTTCTTGTGAGTGTCGCGTGGAAGGACGGTGAGAGCATCTCGTTGGATTTGGGGGAGCGCTTGGATGTGCAGCTTTGCCCAAAGGAGGTGCCAAGGAACGACCCTTTGTGCCAGCTGAACAGGTAAGTCAGTGTGGGTTTGTATGGGGGGCTTTTCTCTTTTCTATTTTCAATTTCACTTTGTTAATCCCTCTGCTGCTGTCTTTGGGGACGCTTCTGGCCGTGCCCCGGCGGCGAGTGCCTTGAGTGCGTTACCGCCGCCATTCGTTGTTTTGGTGGGGAATGTCGCAGCCGAGCAATGTTTTGGGGGGAGTGTCGCAGCCGAGCAATGTTTTGGGGGGAATGTTGCAGCTGAGCGGGGCAGGGAGGCGGGAGCTGCGGCACGGAGCTCTCTGGCCGCTCCGGTTTGGGCTCTGCCGGGACCCCCCCGGCCCGGTACCGCGGGGCGAGTGGGTGGGTGTCCTGTACAGGGCAGCCCCACCCTGGCGGAGGGGCGGCTTTGGTACCGGGAGCTGGGTTCCGTTCGGTGCCGGGAGCGCGGGGCGACCCAGCTTGCCGGAGGGGCGGCGTTGGTGCCGGGAGCGCGGGGCCGGCCCGGGCACCGAGTGCCGCCGCTGCCGGGGCTCGCGGGGTCTCCCCGGTCCCCCCGCACCGTGGAACGGCTCCAGCCCCGGAGCGAGTCCCGGCATTGATGTCTGGTTTTCTTTTTTTGTAGCTAACAAAGAGACAACAGCCCGGCGACAGCAGGGAATTCCCAGATGGCGAGACAGCCTTCCTTCGCACCTGACGTGGATTCTTATCCCCGGACATCCAAAAGATAAGTGGGGGGGGCTGCGGCTCACAGAGAGGATGAAAGGAGGGTGGCGGGGGGGGGAGGATTTTTGAGTCAGGTTTGTAGAGCTTGAAAGGTAAAGGACTCAGGGGCAGGAGAGCACGCAGTGAAAATGAGGGGTACAGGCTAGGACACAAGTTACAGTACAGGCATACATACATAGAGTACAGGCATATTCCCACACACCACCCCTGTTTCACTGAGGGCAGGTGCAGGCAGCAACACCAGTGCAGGACAATGCCAGAAGCCCTAAACCATGCTGGCAGTAACCCTAGAGCCAGGCCAGGAGGATAGTGGGGAGCAGGGTCGACAGGGTTGGAGAAACAGGGGGTTTCCCGCCCCGCTCCTCCCTGCGGTCTCCTGTCTCTCCGCAGCCAGGGATTGCTTCCTTCCTTCCCTCCTCGAGGCGGCGGTTGGTAGGCTTCGCGCCTTTGCCACCGCCAAGAGTTCGGCTCTGTCAGCCTCTGCCCTGACCTCAGGGCCACCACTCCTTAGGGCAGGCGAAACTGTGGATTTTGTGCTCCCGGCGGCGGGACACTCTTGGGACCCTGTGTTAAGGAGCGTCCCTGGCTGCAAGTGTAGGGCCTTAAAGAATTGGTGTTCAGCACAGGGGTGTGACAGTGACAGACAGAGGCTGAGGGAGAGCTTGAAAGGTAAAGGACTCAGGGGCCAGAGCAGGCAGTGAAAATAGGAGTACAGGCTAGGATGCAAATTAGAGTACAGGTATAGTGCCCCTGATTCCCTGAGAGCAGGTGCAGGCAGCAACCCTAAGGCTAGGGCTAGGCAGGGAGAGATAGTGGGGAGCAGAGTCTGGAGGGTTGGGGACAAGTGGGGGATGCCCACCCTGGGATCCCTGTCCTGCTGCAACCAGGGATGCTCACACCCCTTAGGGAGGCCGTGTGTGCTCAGTGCCAACAGCTCTGTGAAGGCTTCAGCTCTGCAAGTGTCACCCTCCAAGTGTGTGTGGCCCAAGGACCCAGGCATTCCTAGGAGAGGGTGAGTAGCAGATTTGTGGGGGTTTGGGTGATGTGCAGCTAAAATCAGGCTCTGATATTTGGTTTTCTTTATTGCAGCTGACTGAGAGACAACAGCCCAGTGACAGCAGGGAATTCCCAGAGGGAGAGTGACCTTCATTTGCACCTGACATGGATTCTGATCCTGGACCATCCCAAAGATAAGTGGGAGGCTACAGGGGGATCAAAGTGGGGTGCAGGGCCAGGAGTCAGTGGGAGGGATTTTTGAGTCAGGTTTGGAGACAGGGATGTCCAAGATGTGATGCCTTGGACTACATAATGGAGAAGTCTCATTTTTGATCACAGTGCTGTGGTGTTCATGGCAGAGCAGTCCTGGTGAGTGTTTTTTCACTTGTCTCTTGTGCCTTTTGTTCCTTTTGTGTGTCTTGTCTTTTGCCTTCGCCCTCAAGGGGCCTCTTGGAATCGCTGGCATCAGTCTGAGCATTTCTGATCTTGGACAGGCATGACAATCCCATCTCTCTTCAAAGCATCCAGGTCTTGTTCCCAGCTGTATCCACAGCTGTGCCCTGCCCTGATCCATTATGGCAGGTTAGGTCTTGTAAGACTGCAGAGATAGGCAGGGGATTCTGACCACAGCATTCTCAGGCATCCATCTTTGTGGTTCTTGGAATAAAAGTCATCTTGTCATCATCTTGTTCCTGCACGGATCTCTGAGCCTGGCCAGCTCAGCATTGGTCTCATCTCAGTCATCTCATTCTGAGTTCTCTTGGTCATCACAGTCATTCTTCTTGCTGAGAGTTTTCTGTCCCTGTTGTGTCCCCTGGTTTGTTGTGTCCCGTGTCACTGGTGTTGGTGTGTGTTTGGCCTGGACTGCTCTGCCCTGCTGCACAGCTGGGGTAGGGGTGATAGGACAAGTGCTGGGGACTTGAGATTTGTAATGTGGGTTGTAGATGGTATCTGTAGATTGGCACAAGATGTCTGGAGCTGTCAGTTGATCCTGCAGCACTCTGACTTCTGTCCTAACTTTCTTTCAGATGCAGATGGATTTAAATCCGTGGTGGAGCTCCCCATCCTGGGTGAGGGGGTTCCCCTGAGCAGGTCAGTCACTGTTTCTGTTTGTAGAAGTGTAAGTGGTGGCTCTGTTACAGCTCTGTTCTTTCTCTTTATTTGTAGGAATTAAAGGCAGATATCAGCAGTCAAGGTGAAGTCAGCAAGGTGAGCAGTGATGGGTGGACAGAAGCAGTTGCTGTTGCTGCAGTCTCACTTTCTGCTGCAACTCTAAGCATCCATTCCTGTGTGTTTAGGGCAGTCCCACCCACATGAGGCCGAACATCCCTCACCAAGGGGACGACAGAGCCGGTTCTCCTCCCTCATGAGCCCTCCAGGAGCGTGACAGGAGTCTGTGATGAAGCCTTGATCTTCTCCATTTGAAGGTGCCCTCCAGGTACACTTTGGTAATGCCTGAGGAGTTTGGGGTGAGTCGTGGAGGTAGGGAGGAGGAGCGAGGGTCCCCTCAAGTTTCAGCAGTGCCCCATCACCTTGTCTCCTCTTTACCCAGGCACACCCTGCGCCATCAGCGTCAGCCTCCGAGCGCGGCCGAGGCGTGCGGGCCGAGGGCATTCCTGGGAGAGGGTGAGTAGCAGAGTCGTGGGGTTTGGGTGATGTGCTGCTAAGCTCAGGCATTCATGTTTGGTTTTGTTTATTGCAGCTGACTGAGAGACAACAGCCCAGTGACAGCAGGGAATTCCCAGAGGATGGGCGGCCTTCCTGCACACCCGATGTGGATTCTCATCCTGGACCATCCCAAAGATAAGTGGGGGTGCTACAGGGGGATCAAAGTGGGGTGCAGGGCCAGGAGTCAGTGGGAGGGATTTTTGAGTCAGGTTTGGAGACAGGGATGTCCAAGATGTGATGCCTTGGACTACATAATGGAGAAGTTTCAGTTTTGATTTTAATGCTGTGGTGTGCATGGCAGAGCAGTCCTGGTGAGTGTTTTTTCACTTGTCTCTTGTGCCTTTTGTTCCTTTTGTGAGTCTTGTCTTTTGCCTTCGCCCTCAAGGGGCCTCTTGGAATCGCTGGCATCAGTCTGAGCATTTCTGATCTCAGAGAGGCATTGCAATTCCATCTCTCTTCAAAGCATCCAGTCCAATTTCTTTCCAGGTCTGGTTCTGAGCTGTATCCACAGCTGTGCCCTGCCCTGATCCATTATGGCAGGTTAGGTCTTGTAAGACTGCAGAGATAGGTAGGGGATTCTGACCACAGCATTCTCAGGCATCCATCTTTGTGGTTCTTGGAATAAAAGTCATCTTGTCATCATCTTGTTCCTGCACGGATCTCTGAGCCTGGCCAGCTCAGCATTGGTCTCATCTCAGTCATCTCATTCTGAGTTCTCTTGGTTCTTACAATCATTCTTCTTGCTGAGAGTTTTCTGTCCCTGTTGTGTCCCCTGGTTTGTTGTGTCCCGTGTCACTGGTGTTGGTGTGTGTTTGGCCTGGACTGCTCTGCCCTGCTGCACAGCTGGGGTAGGGGTGATAGGACAAGTGCTGGGGACTTGAGATTTGTAATGCTTTGTGTACTTGGACTCTAGAGGGTATTCCTTGGTTGACACGAGATGTCTGGTGCTTTTAAATTATCCTGCAGCACTCTGACTTTTGTTCTAACTTTTTTTCAGATGCAGCTGGATTTAAATCCATGGCAGAGCACCCCCTGCTGGGTGAGGAGGGAGTTCCCCTGAGCAGGTCAGTCACTGTTTCTGTTTGTAGAAGTGTAAATGGTGGCTCTGTTACAGCTCTGTTCTTTCTCTTTATTTTTAGGAAGTAAAGCTGGATATCAGCAGTCAAGGTGAAGTCAGCAAGGTGAGCAGTGATAGGTGGACAGAAGCAGTTGCTGTTGCTGCAGTCTCACTTTCTGCTGCAACTCTAAGCATCCATTCCTGTGTGTTTAGGGCAGTCCCACCCACATGAGGCCGAACATCCCTCACCAAGCGGACGACAGAGCCGGTTCTCCTCCCTCTTGAGACAACAGCCCCATGACAGCAGGAAATTCCCAGAGAGAGCGCGACCTTCCATCACACCAGACTGAATTCTCATCCCTGGCCATCCCAGCAATAAGTGGAGGGCTGTGAGAGGATGACAGTGGGGTGCAGGATCAGGAGTCAGTGGGAGGGGTTTTTGAGTCATGTGTGTCCAAGGTGTTTCCCCTTAGGCAGGTAAAGTGGAAGTCTCATTTTTATTCATAATGCTGTGGTGTGCATGGCAGAGCAGTCTTGATGAGTGTTGTGTCACCTGTCTGTTGTGTCTTTTGTGTGTCTTGTCTTTTCTCTTAGCCGTCAAGGGGCTTCTTGGAATCCCTGGCATCAGTCTGAACATTTCTGATCTTGGACAGGCATTGGAATCCCATCTCTCTTCAAAGCATCCAGTCCAATTTCTTTTCAGGTCTTTTTCTGAGCTGTATTGACAGCTGTGCCCGCCCTGATCCATTATGGCGGGTTAGGTCTTGTAGGAGTGCAGAGATAGGCAGGGGATTCTGACCACAGCATTCTCAGGCATCCATCTCAGTGGTTCTTGGAATAATTCATTTTATCATCTTGTTCCTGCAGAGTTCTCTGAGCCTGGCCAGCTCAGCATGTTCTCATCTTGGTCATCTCATTCTGAGTTCTCTTGGTTCTTACAATCATTGTTCTTGCTGAGAGTTTCCTGTCCCTGTTGTGTCCCCTGGTTTGTTGTGTCCCGTGTCACTGGTGTTGGTGTGTGTTTGGCCTGGACTGCTCTGCCCTGCTGCACAGCTGGGTGTAGGGGTAATAGGACAAGTGGTGGGGACTTGAAATGTGTGATGTGGGGTGTAGTTGGACTGTAGATGTTGTATGTACATTGAGATCAGATGTCTGGAGCTTTTAAATTATTCTGCAGCACTCTGACTTTTGTTCTAACTTTGTAACTGATGTAGATGGAATAAATCTGTGGATACAAATAAGATTGGAGTTTCTTTGGGTTGTTGCTCCCACAAAATACAAATAATTTTTGGATAGGAGTTACTTGATGTGTTTCATTCCCTCTTCCCCTTAAAATCAGAGCAGAGGAAGCAGATTTTAAATCATCATTCCATGGATTTCACCAACTTCCTGACCGTTCCAAAAGTTTTCAATGTTAGAAATTCCTGAGCTTGTTTTTCAGGTAAGCTGGGATTTAGATGTTATTAATTCCTGTTATTTGATGTTTTTCCTCTCTCTGGTTTTAGTAAGGGAATATTTACTTATCCCAATTTTCCATCCCAACTGGAATTTTTGTACATCTTAGGGCACATTTCTAAGGAAATTTATCAAGTGAATGTTGGTAAATCAGGAATTGTTCAGCACCATATCCACAGGATTCTGTTAATTCCCAGGAGAACTTGCTTTTAGTGTTTAATTGCCATAATTCATCTCTTTGTAAAGTGGAATTCACTGCATTTTAAATTACATAAATCCCATTGCAACTTCAATCCTGGCCTAATTGCTGGGGTGGTTCTGTCCTGCCTTGGCACATTTGGAGGTTCATTTGAAGTGACATTCCTGCTAAAATAGAATCTGTTTCCAAGAACAACTGGGAATTGTCTGGAAAACCCTATTTTCTGGGAGGCAATGAATTTGTTTTGCCTATCCCTGCAGAATTGAGGATACTCTCAGAGCTGTGTTAGGCAGTGGCATGAGGGGAGAGCTGCATTTATTTAATTTTGTATTTATGTATTTTATATTTTTTTTTCATTTTGTATTTGCTTGCTTTTGCATGCTTTTATTTTATTGTGCTTTATATTTACATGTTATTTTAATTTGCATTTGATAATTTTTAGTTTTGTATTTGCTTGCTTTTGTATGCTTTTATTTTCTTGTGCTTTATATTTGTTATGTTACTTTTTGTTTTGTATTTTAAACAGGTTTTATTTTTGATTTCCTCTATTTTTATATTTTTATTTTAATTTTTTTCTTATATGACTATTATTTTTAATGCCTCTATTTTTTATTATTTAATTTTATTATTTCCATGTTATTTATTTTGTATTTTTATTGTTTTATTTGATTTTAAAAATTTTTTTAACTTCATTTTACTGCTTTTTTTTTTTTACTTTAAAATTTTATTTTTAAATTTTCATTTCTTTATTTTATTTTTAATTTATTTTTTCATGTTTTCTTTGTTCCTTTTTTCAAGGAACAAAGTGGAAGTTTGGCTATTGGCAAGAAAGAAGCTGAGAAATGATGTCCCTGTCCACTGGATGTCTGTATACAAGTGGGAGTGCAGTTAGCAAAACTTCTGTATTTTCTGCTAAATTAAAAACCTGACCTGGAGAAAGCTGTAAACACCGTGGTGCTGTTTCTTTCCTTTTTACACACTAACAGTTCTCATTCCACCCATTTACAGAATTACCAGCAATAACTTGATGTTGAGGTGTATTTCAGAGTTCGCAATAAAGAAAGTAGACTTCTTCTTTTGTAACACTCCAAATCTCATTGTTTATTAACAAAAAAAATCCAAGATAAAGCAAACAAAAAACCCCAACCCAGAACCAATCTCCCACCCAAATGAGCACAGAAATAGAAAATATATCAATATTATTTTAATAAAAACTAAACATTTCCTTCTTAGAAAACCATGCTAATTTTATTCTGATTTATTGTAGTTCTGGTGTGTTAGGCTAATGAATTCATATAGTTTAAGATTTCATTTCAAACATAAACAAACAAACAAGAATTTAAAAACTATGTAAATAAATGTAATTAAAAAAAGGAAATATAAACCATGAAAAATAATATCAAGGACATAATACATATACCATATTGCATACATTATTATGTATTATATGTCATTTCAAATATAAACAAACATGAATTTTAAAATAAATACAAAAGTATGTAAATAAATGTACTTAAAAGAAGAAATATAAAACATGAAAAATAATATCAAGGATATATATATACATATACCATATTGCATACATTATTATATATTATATATAATTCAAATATAATCAAATAAACATGAAATTTAAAAATTAATACAAAAATATGTAAATAAATGTAATTAAAAAGAGAAATATAAAACATGAAAAATAATATCAAGCATATAAATACATATACCATATTGCATACATTATTATATATATATATATAATTTCAATATAAGCAAACAAACGTGAATTTTAAAAATAAATACAAAATATGTAAATATATGTAATAAAAAGAAATATAAGCAAACAAACGTGAATTTTAAAAATAAATACAAAAATATGTAAATATATGTAATAAAAAAGAAATATAAAACATTAAAAATAATATCAAGGATATGGATACATATATCATATTGCATACATTATATATATATTATACATGCATATGAAGAGAAAGATAAATGGTAATTATGAAAATAATAAATATTAAAAATATTAAAATTAGCTTTCAGTAAAGGCTTCTTTTGTTTGAATTTGGCTGGTGGCAGGGTTCTTTTAGTTGGTGGCTGGGAGTCTTCGGGGCATTTATTTTACAGGGTTTGGGAAGGGGATTTTTTGTCACGTTCTTTTTGCCTCCGATCTCTGCTGTCCCCTGAGGTCGGGGCGGTGCTGGCACCATGTGCACAGAGCGGTACTGCAGCTCCCTCACCGCCTATGCCGGGCTGAGCACGGGGCGGTGCTGCCACCTGGTGCATACAGAGCGGTATTGCAGCTCCCTCACCGCCTATGCCGGGCTGAGCACGGGGCGGTGCTGCCACCTGGTGCATACAGAGCGGTATTGCAGCTCCCTCGCCGCCTATGCGGGCTGAGCACGGGCAGTGCTGCCATCCCGTGGGCACACAG